>JAKKZN010000015.1:757687-779664 GCA_033441825.1 Pangasius elongatus | reverse complement strand
CTCGCTCTCACGCGCTAAAAAATCAACATGTTCACATTTTCACCATCTACATCATCTTATTCTCTTAAAGAGGATTAATTAGGATTAAAAAAGAACGAGTGCAACAGCACCATCAGCAGTCATCATTAAAACACACAGGGAGGTCCCTCTATCCCTCTGTCCCTCCCTCTATCCCTCCCTCTGTCCCTCCCTCTATCCTTCCCTCCATGCCTCTGTCCCTCCCTCTGTCCCTCCCTCCCTGCCTCTGTCCGTCCCTCTGTCCATCCCTCTATCCCTCCCTCCCTGCCTACCTCTGTCCCTCCCTCCCTCCCTCTGTCAGTCCCTCTATCCCTCCCTCCCTGTGTCCCTCCCTTTGTCCATGTCTCTATCCCTCCCTCTGCCCCTCCCTTCCTCCCTCTATCTGTCTGTCCCTCCCTCCATCCATCCCTCTGTCCCTCCTTGCCTCCCTCCATCTGTTCATCCCTCTATCCCTCCCCCTGTCCCTCCCTCCCTCCCTCTCTTACCAGTAGATACGCACTGATCCTAATGGCTCAGGTTAGAAATCACATCAAATCAGAATGTAAAATAAACAGCCTGATTTCTCACCGCTGTCATTTACACTAACTAGAGAAACAGATGAACATTAACGCTTCTGCTCTCGGCCTCAGAACCCCCTGAAACCTGGACGTCTGTGATTGTATGCATTGTGCTGCTGTCACATGATTGGCTGATTGGTATAATTGCATGAATGAGCAGGTGTTCAGGTGCTCAGGTGTTCAGGTGCTCAGGTGTTCAGGTGCTCAGGTGTTCAGGTGTTCGCGTTTCTGATTTTTGTTCCTCCGTATCTTCCTCTCAGGTGTGTACAAACCAGAGCCACTAGGTGATATGTGGTGGGCGTTGTTATCCACAGGCATCCTCTTCCTCTACCATTTTGTGTTCCTGCAGGGCCTGGGAATGGTACGATACACACACACACACACACACACACACACACACACAAACACACAGCTATATCTGAGATAAAATCCAGCTGGAAAACGTCACCGATTTCACACTGTATAAGCAGCTGAGATGTGTGATAGCAGACAGATTGCCTGTTTTCCCTGTGTGTGTGTGTGTGTGTGTGTGTGTGTGTGTGTGTGTGTGTGTGTGTGTGTGTGAGATCAGCAGTGTGTCTGTGTTTACCATCAGCCAGCTTTCTGAGACACTGTATTCTTGTCAGTTAATAAATATAATTAGAAGTTGAAGTTGAAGCTGAAATTTCTGTCTTTATATCACAGGTTACACACTTTACTCTAATTGTTCGATTGTTTGTTTGTTTGTTTGTGTTTGTTTGTCCCCACCGCCCCCTCTTACGGAGGACCATGAACTCTTTGTTAAGCACATGATAACCTACAAAATGATAGTTTACACTTCTTCTCAGACCGTTCTGAGTATGAGTATACGAACAGAAAATAAAAACACAGAACCAGTAACACAGGGAAAGAAAAGAGAAATAAAGGAAGGAGAGAGAGAGAGAGAGAGAGAGAGAGAGAGAGAGAGAGACCTAAGCAGTGAGGAGTTGGTGGATGATTGTAGAAACTGTTGTTAAACATTCAGTATACTGTACAGATACACACTTTTTAAAAAAAAGGTGATAAACGACATAATTGTAAAGAAATTGTAGCTCAAAACATAAAAACAGGAAAGCGAGCATTTCCTCCGTTTCAGGTTTAAGGAGAGATGTGGAGGAGGAATAATATCACTATAGTCAGAGATGCTGTTCCAGGAAATTAATCAACACACCAGCCTGTGATTTGAGTCGAGTTTCTACAGTCTGAAAACAGAAATTGCGTTTATTTAAATATACTTTTTTTTTGCCATTTATAATATTCTGGGTGCCAATATTTTTGTGTGTGTCATATGCTGCTTACGTTGTCATTCCGGGATAATTAACCGATACAGAGAGACGGGTTGACGTGTCTCTCGCTCTTTTACCTGTCGCAGGTGACCGAGGTGAATCTGAACAACATGCTGTGTCCGGCTGTGTCCGATCCGTTTTACGGGCCGTGGTACCGCGTGTGGGCCGCCGCCCACCAGACCGCGCTGACGCTGTTACACGGCAAAGCGCTCACCATCATCTGCCAGCAGGCCCCGTCCGCTCTGTGCCACCTGCTCCACTCGGCCCGCCTACGCTCCAAGAAAGTCGACTGAAACTCCACCCGCAAAGCGTTCTGCACAAACCCAGACTCCTCGAGTTCCTTCTCTCATTTCTCTCCTCTCTCCTAACGGGTGACAGAAGGTCAGAACAGGCTTGTGCGATGAAACGATTTAATCGTCACTACACGATATTACACTGCCACGATATCCAGTGACGTTTACTCTCATTATTATTATTATTATTATTATTATTATTATTATATTATTTTATTTTCCAGACCTGAAAACCTTTATCTAGGAGCTTCGCGATTTAACGCGTAGGAGTACGCTGGTACGAGTTCTCACTCCAAAAGAGAAGTCGTCTTTTTCTTCCTGATAAAACAGGAGATGATATAACGATCGTCATATGAATCTGGAATGACTGACGACTGTAAAAAAAAAAATAAAATAAAAAAAATAAATAAAAAATTCCAAAAATTATAACCTAAAGAGATGAAATACTCCTACAGAGGCGTGTTAACCCTAACGTCACACTTTCTAAGTAATGTTAACAGTGAAGATAAATAGAAAGTGAATAAATACACTGTTTACGTCAGACAGCCAGTTTGTAAAAGGATTATAAAATGTACTGTTTTTGTTTCTTTAACTATAAATCCAGCTGCGTTTTCGTGATCGTCTCTGCCTGGTAAGCAGTTCCCGACCGCACGGCTGGTAATATTGTTACTCCTCCTCTTCTCTGCTTTAAACTGAAATGGTGGAAATACTGGATCGCCTCTTTTTCGCCTTCTGGACGATTAAATCGTTTATTGTGATTTTTTACAAATGGTAAAAATCGATATCGCACAAGCCTGAGTCCGAGTCTCTAATGAGGCTCTAAAGCGGGGAGACGCTGTCGGTCAGTGTTTTATATAAAAATATCAAAATATCGAACAGATCTGAGGATTTTACTGAAGTCATCCTGCTTGTTTTTGGGTTTCAGACTTTTATCTCCAGTTGCCTTTTAATTTTTTTTTATTTCTTACGTTTCTTGTACAGTCGAGTGAAGCCACCACTCCATGTTTACGTGAACACACCCCAGACCCGCCGTCTCACTCTTCTCTTTCATCTCCACCTCCGCCGACGTTTAGTGCGCATCGTTGTTCAGCGTGTCGTAAACAGCATCCGTGTGTCGACGTTGTGTTCGTATCGATGTGCGGCGCTTTTAACGTTTCCCGATCTTCACCTCACTGTGATTTTTAGCGTGTCACTTACTCCATTTTTTGGAACGACGGATGAAGAAATCCTCGCGTGCACTCCGTCTGCGGTCCGAGCGCGTCGCGAGAGAGAGCGGACTGAACCGGGCCCGATTTCTCTTTAAAAACGCCTCGTTTTTCCTGCTTTTTGCCGAGACTCCAGTCACACGCCTCAGTTCTCATACCTACCAGCTCCATTTTTTCCTTGGAGATGGTAAATATTCCGTAAAACATCCTCATACTGCACATTAACACTTTTTTACAAAAGAAAATAATCAAAGTTGTCATACCTTGTACAAAGGAGAAGGATAAATGGCTTTTAGTCATCTCTAGGTGTTTTTTTGCTTGTTTGTTTGTTTGTTTTTTTAAAGTTTGATGACGTCATGTGACGTTTTGAGAGACTTTCTTCTGAGAATCTGACAAGTCAACGTTTTGTGTCTTCAGAAAAACCTGTCAGGAAAATGAGGGATTTACAGACATTGATCAGTCGTCTGAAAATTAATCATTCTGGGTTCAGTGTATAGACATCGATGCTCCCGTCTCACACACACACACACACACACACACACACTCCAGAAACAGGTCTGATTTCTGCAGCTGGATCTCAGCAGGCTTTTGTTGGAAGCCAGATGGTGTTTCCTCCGAGGACTGGAACCGTCTGGAATCCGAGACGACAAACTGAAAGGGATTTTGTAGTTTTTCCTTTGTACAGATTTTTGGTGAAGTATGTACTGTATTGTGGTAATGAAAATTAAAAGTTCTTCCCCAAGCTGTCCGTTTCCTCAGATGTTCTTCAACACACTCATACAGCAGGAACACAGAATATTTCAAAAGTGCTGCATCAACCTTCACATATCAACAGTGAAGTTACGGCGAGGGTTAAAGTTAAACGCCCATTAAATATTACACATAAACACATTAAATATATTACGATATCTGTCGTGTTTATTGGTGATGCTGTTATTGTTATCGCGAGCTGCATCTCAAGCATGAGCGAACGTGTCGATATTTTGCCGTTAGCTCTTAAAAACAAGCTTCTTTTCTCTCGTACCATTTCACCATAAATTAGAAATCATGCAGGCGTTGGAGCAAACGCTGGAGCCAACGTCCCAGAATGCAGTGCGGCTTTACGACGGAGAGACTCGGCTCGGCTAGTTAGCCACGAACGAGATGATGGTGTGAAAGTTGAAGCTTTGGAAGAGGAGTCTACAGATCAGGAGGTGAGGGTAAGCTGGAAAAAATAAAGCGCCGCCGCATCACTCATTAGCTAGTGAGGGTGGAATCCCACTGTGCAGCGATCAGCACGGCATTGTGGGTAACGTAGGAAGCTGTAAACCAAACTGTAGACAAGTTCATAACTCAGAATTCCTGATCTCAGACTAGGGAAAAAAAAAACTTAAAGAAAACGTACTCGCAACTTGGAATTCCTACTCCGGGAGTCAGGAAGCCGTCGTTCACACGGAGTTCAGTCCATGACGTCATGGCAACATGGCCACTGGCTAGCTTATAGCTTTAAAAAAAAGAAAAAATTTTCATGGAAATGTTCGTGTTATTTCCCACTTTTCAGCTCAAAAACAACACAATTCCAAGTTCAGGCTTCCGGCTTCGGAGTTCAGCGGTCCGATCCGAGCCAGTCCTACTTTATATGATTATTCGTGTATTAATGATGTGAAGTTTAACGTGGAATTTCATGAATAAATTTCAATTTCAGAGTAAATCCTGGGCGACGTCGAGGATCACGTGTTCAAGATTAATGAAACGATTTCTTCATTACTGAAGGTGGATTTTTTTTCTCTCTGAATCCTGTGTACAAATAACAGACAGGTTTATTACAGCAAATGAGAGAGAGAGAGAGAGAGAGAGAGAGAGAGAATAAATCCACCAACTCTGAACATTTGTTCTTTCAGAATATTTTTTATTGGATAAATGATTTAAAAGGTAATAACAAGGTTTAAAACTACATCATCGCCACAGCTCACATACCCACTGAGAATCCATCTAGACACGAGCCCCCCCCTCAACGCACAGGTTTTTTTAAAGGTTTTTTGTCATTTTTTTCTGTTTTTTTCCTCCTTTTTATATTATTTTTTACTTTGAGTCATATCATATATATATCATATCATATCATCAATCTTTAATAAATGCCCGTTTCAAGTTTCTTCACACGATAATAGCAAATTCAGGTGAGGAAGAGGAGNGAGGAAGAGGAGAAGGTTCTAGCTCTACAGGTGAGGGGAGGGTCTTTCTTTCTTTTTATTTATCTTTTTTATTTATTTATTTTTTCCAGGTTATCGTCATCATCAACAATTTCAAGTTATTAAAGCAAAGAAAAAATTCCAAACTGAACAGAAGTAGAAAGGAAGTGAAAGGAATCGGGGATTCGGGGATTCGGGGCTACGCCAGGTGACGCCAGGTGACCCGGAGCCCGCTGCGCCCAAATGCTCAGAAAATCGCCAGTCAGCGAGTCACACGTCCAAAACTCAGCTCCAGAAAGTTCCAGAACATAGAAAACCACTAAAATAATTTAGAAACTAGATCCAAAATATTTTTTTTAAAGAATCAACTTTTTTTTGATGTACAAAAACTGTTTACTATTGTCTTGTTTTTTTGTTTTTTTCCATTTAAGCATAGTTTCTTAGAAAACGAGAAATTCTCAAACAGGTTTATTGTAGTTCTTCTTATTTCATGTCATTTATTATTATTTATACGATTTTTGTTTTTTTTTTTAAGATTTTTTTTTTCTTTTGTCATCAGTGCGATTGTATACCAGTGCTGCTACTGGGTCCAGAGTAAAGAAAAGAGGCTTTTTTTTTGTTTAATGGCATTTAAAAATAAGGATCAACACATCTTTTATATATAAAGTATAACTGCTGGTCTTAGGAAAAAACACATTAAGAAACCCATGAATCTAAGAGGCACGCTATGGGGTTTTCTTTTTTTTAAAAAAAGAAATAAAAATACGGTAATAGTAACAATAATGAACAGAACAGAACAGAACGAAAAGAACTAAAACGGAAAGGTGCAACCCGAGCGTCGCGGCCGCCGACACCAAGCGAGCGAGGCGTCAAACGCCGCTACGGAGAGAAGAGTTCACTCAGGGCAGGTTGCAGGGGAAAACAAAACAAAACAAAACAAAAATTAAACAAAATGTTAGAATTTGTACAAAACAAAATATATATATATTTTTAAAAAACTACAGAACAGACGATTTTTCTTGCAGGGTGTTTGTTTTTGGAAGGACAGGAAGGCAGGTCTGAGAGCAGCATCAGGACATGGCTGGAGGCATCTTTGGTTCGATCGAACACACAAAGTTAACGCGAGCCTTCACACTCTGAGCGAGAGAAGAAGAAGAAAAATAATAATAAACACGATGATGAACGGAGGATACGATTTTGTCGGTGATGATCCGGTTCTGAAATATCGGACGCCTCGATCCGGGAAAGACGAGTGAATGTTTTTTCTCTCGGGGCAGAATGTCGTCAAGGCGACGACGAGAACTCTCAACGGTGCGGCGGTCATCGGTCTCAAACGGGGGCCGACGTGACGTGACGTGACGTGTTTCAATTGTTTGTTTGGGTTTTTTTTTTTGCCACGTGACGCTTAGGGACATTCTAAAACGCTTAACGTGGCATAACGTCATAAAACGACGGCCAGGAAAAGCACTTTCCTCACATTTCTCTGGTCGTAAACTCCACCTGCTGCCGAGACGACGGCGCCGTGATCCAAGCGGAAAGACGATATTTTCACCTCAAGCGTTTTCTCCCCCGTAGAACCTCGTCATAAAGAAAACGCTTAACGTGGCTTCATGCGCGTATTAACACCGTGACATTAAAGGACCACACACACACACACACACACACACACCTTACTGATGATGCGTACGCTACACAGGTAAGCAAGCAGACGAACACAGAATCTGAACGCAAAGTGCAAAGTTTCACGTTAAGCGTTTTCTTTATAACAAGTTTCTATGGGAGGGGAAAAAAAAAAAAACACGTAGCGTGAAACTTTGCGCTTTGCGTCCAGATCCTGTGTTCATCTGCTTGCTTACCTGTGTAGCGTACGCATCATCAGTAAGGTGTGTGTGTGTGTGGTCCTTTAATGTCAGTGTGTTAGCAGGTGTGTTGAGCCTGTAACGGGTTTCTGCGCTAAAATATTATGAAAGTGGATCACGGTGCTGTTGTCTTAGCAGCAGATCGCGTTTATGACGAGAGAAACGAGAGAAACGGGCTTTCCCTGGTCGTCGCTTCAGTACGTTACGTGTTTTGGAACGTCCCGGCGTTTAGATCGGACCTCCAAAAGTGCGATGATTTGAATCGGACGACTTCTCGAGCGGCCGCGATGCCTTCAAGTATTTCGCAAATCCCTGCGAACTTCTCAGCTGTCTGACAGTACTGTGACGAAAGCAGCGTAACGATTTAACCGAAATTTCGTTCTTTGACGAACCTTTCTGCGATGTTGGACGCGAGGAACGCGCGAGCGTGATTTTCTTTTTGTTGCTATTTAGCCAAGTGCAAGTTCAGTCAGGAACACTTCATAACGGACGTCAAAGACTTTTCGGATCAGCCTTTAACTAATAATCGTGTGCGTGTGCGTGAGTGTGTGTGTGCGAGTGTGTGTGCGTGTGTGTGTGTGGACTGCTGCCGTGGCTGTACACTGTATGACAGACGGGATGAGACGTGTATGACCGTGTATTTCCCCCTAGGCCATGAGGGAAGGATGGGGTTAGACGCGTGACTCCTTGTCCTTTCAAACCTGCAGGAAATTTCAGTTTGTTACACAAGTAGGAACAACAACAACAAAAAAACAAACAAAAAAAAACAAAAAAACAAAAAAAATCAACAACACCTGTAAAACAGATCTGCATATATCGAGGATAAGAATAAGTCTGATATGACTGATGAGTCCGCATGACCAGTCACGTATAAACTGTGACCTTTAACCCCCCCCAGAAAAAATGAGGTCCAGTAGCACCATTTTATATTGTCTGTTTGCTCTCTCTCTCTCTCTGTCTCTGTTCATTCAACACGTCTTCTGTAACATACATGCAACAAATGTATTGCAGATGTGCATAAATATGTTCATTTGTGTACTCAAAAAAAAACAAAACAAAAAAAAACTGTTTACTTTGTTTTGCAGCAGAAAGAAAATAAAATTAAATCCAGTTTGTGCTGTACTCGATTGTGAATCGCAAAATGGCGGCCTGATCGCTCGGCGGCGGCGGCGCGAGATGTTCACGGAGACGTTCTTAAAGTGTTCAGAAGGATAAAACGGAGAACCGGATACGAGATGGACGAGATCTTAACGAAACGTTTGTGTTTTGTTTTTTTGCTGGAGATGAAACAGAAATCACCGTGGCGTAAAGTAAAGCAGCCTGAGCGATCAGGACCCACATTTCACCGATCCGTTTGTTTATAAGGCAACACAACTGAAATGAAGGTTTTGTTTTTTTTACTTTTCATGGAGCTGGAGATGACTGTGGATGGAACACCGAAAGCCCTTAACACTTTTTTTTTTCTTTTTTGCATATGAAAGCAAAGAGAGAAAGAGAGTCCTCCTGTGGTAACAGTGTCTCAGCTTTTAAACACGAAAACGTTCTTAAATCTCAAACGCTTGGTCCTGCGACGCCACGACTGAGAGCAGGAGGCTTTCGATTTTGTTTAGAGAAGAACTAGACCTGCTCAAAAAAGCAAAAAGCCTCGAAAACATCACACTCTTCTTCTTCTTTTAAACAGTAAATTAAAAAAAAAAAAAAAAAAAAAAAAGATCTTAATTTTTTCCCAATCGGTTTGTGAAAGACCTCGGCGAAAAGCTCCTCTTCATCCACCGTAAAGAGAAGGTAGAAGAAATGATTTATACCTGACGGAAACCACGAGAGAAGACGAGACGGTCGCGACGCCACGCCGTAAAGGTTACGGATGAGTTTTCACGATGGTTGGCCACCTGTGCTCGACGTGAGGATTCGCGAACGATCCGATGTGTCATGGCAACCGGCGTCGGATTTTGTGGCGTTTGGACATGGATGTAAACATTGCTTGTGTCAAGCATCATGAGGTGTGTTGTTGTTCGTGGTGGTGGTGTTGTTGGTGACGTTGTTGGTGTTGATGGTGGTGGTGGTGGCGTTGTTGGCGTTGTTGGTGACGGTGGTGTTGGTGGTGACGTTGATGGTGGCGTTGTTGGTGTTGATGGTGGCGTTGTTGGTGTTGTCGTTGATGTTGATGGTGTTGGTGGTGGCGTTGGTGTTGGTGTTGGATTGGTATGAAGTGTTAAAGTGTGAGGTAAGGTCTTAAGAAGAGGTTTCATTTTCCATGAACACGTCGCCTGATCAGGAACAAACCCCGACTGGATCAGATCGTAAAAACGCGCGCGGTTAAAAGCGTCAGCGACTGAAAACGTCCAGTAAACAAAACAACCACCCTGACGATTAAGCAATGCCTTAAGAAGAGTATGGCTTTTAGGTTTTTTTTTAAACGCTCGTCCCTGTCGTTTGAGCTAAGTCTCGGCAAAGATTTCTTCCTCTCCGTGTGATGAAAATAAAATAACAGCGGCGTCTCATAGGAGGGGAACGAAATCCAGTACTCCTCAAAGACGCCAGTTTTGTTTTAGTTTTTTTTTTTTTTTTTTTTTTTGCTGGATTGGCTAGCAAATATTGAGAGAGCCCATAATCATCATCATCATCATCATCATGATGTTCTTCATGATGGTCTCCTGGCTGGTCCCTCACTGATAAACGAGACTGTAAAGTTTGTAAAGTTTGAGCACCTTCTATACCAAAAACCTGAAGCAATGTAACGAACAGAACGGGGAAATAAGTTCGAATGGAGCACCGTTCAGAACAACAGCGTGATCCGGCTTTTCGTACAAAAGGATATTTAAAAAAAAAAAAAAAAAAAAACGGAAACAGTTCATCGGAGCCGGAGCGAATAAATAAACGTGACGTCGCTGAAATGCTGTCAAAGCGACGAGTGGCTCTCTCTGGTACTGAAGAAAATATTTCGACTTTTCCAATAACTAATTTAATCTAGCGGTTTCTTCTGACGAGTTTGTCCAAACATCAGCGCACATCTAACACCACACAAGACAAGAAAGAAAGAAAAATACAAACAAGTAAACTGTTAAGCTAGTCATTTCTGGCTAACTTTACAGTCAGAAAGCGTAACAACCCCCAAAAACTCCTACGATATTATTCACGATTTCGAGTCAAACCTCACAAGTATTTTGGATTGAAAAAGAATCACGCAGAGAGGAAAGAAACGAAACAACAACAAAAAAACAACCCCCTCCGGTGGCTACATGGTGTACATAAAAAAATTAAGAAATGATAAAAGCACATAACGCGACCGAGTGAACAGTACACGACTTTGACGCCAGTTACACCACGACGTCACGGCAACGCCAGGAGTCGTTAACGAATTATTAACCGAATTATTAACGAATGCTTCGTTAATAAAGTTTGAGAGTTGTTTGGTTTTCGTGGTCAAACTCGATGAAAAATTCTTGCCAAATTGACGAAAAATTCTCTGGCGCAGATTTTATTCGCAAAAACGGTAAATCACAAAAGCCCCGCCCACAAATTTCCATAAAAGGAAATATCTCACGGTGGCTAACGTGAAAAAAAAATGTAGCAAAATCTCGGCGTGTGACTGAAATAAATCGTCGATTTAAACTCGTCAGCGTCATTTCGTGCGAATTATAAAACACGAAGCCGTCCAAGCTGTTATTTCACCATGTTATCATTTTCGTGCGATCCACGATGTTCGCCTGACAGCGTGATCGTAACCCGGGTCAAAGTCGTGCAGCGTTCACTCGGACTAAAGCTTAGCGTACATAAACAAATCTCCAAATCTGCAAGACGAGCCCCTCATTAATATGACTTATTTCCATCCACAGACTCAAAAAACCTGATTAGGATTGTTGGAAAGATTTTTTTTAAGCAAAAAAAAAAGAAAAGCAGTATTTGTTTATTTGCTTTTTTAAAAAAATTGGAAAAAGGGGTTATATGTCCAGCGATATATATATATACATATATATGCTGCCAAAAAAAACTAAATTAATAGAAAGGATAAAAAGGAGAAAATAAATGAGTTGTTTTGAATTTTTTTTCCACGTCATAATCGTGATGCTTCTTTGCCACCCGCTGCCATGCCACCATCTTACACAGAGTGTTAGCATGGCAACGGAAACTATCATCATAAAATGGTACAGTAGTAGAGATAGCTAGACCACGAGGGGGCGGGCTCTCCTGGGAAGAGGTCCGCGGAGAGGTCCAGTGACTGGTCATGCGGCTCGCTGTCAGGAATAATGGTTGTACGGGGGGAGAGGGTGCCCGATGCCGTTCTGGTAGTGGTGGTGCTGGCGATGGGCGATGTACTCCGCGTAGCTCATCGTCATCTTTTCGCTACGGTACCTGAAAGAACAAGGAGACGTTAAGGCGGAGGTGGAAACTGTGAGCGCTCGGGAGCTGAGCTGGAAGAAGAGGAACGGCTAAGGAACGCGGCTGGAACCTTTACAGGAACGGAGATCAGAAGGTACGGAGATAACTCCGTTAGGGCTCGAGGAACCCGAGACAAAACTTTACGATTTAAAATATACGTACAGACGGAAATCCACGAAACTGGAGATCTGGTGGAGATGATCACGTTTCTTAACGCGCCAGAGAAACGTTCTGGTTAATTTTAATGTTTACGTACGTTATTCTTGGACGTGTGTTTAGGTCAAGTGGTGTCCAAATTATTTTTTTCATGAATCAGTGCGACGGCTTTTCTGCACTATAGAAAGGACACGAAGAGACACTTATGCGACGTCAAACCGAAATGTCACCTCGAGAACGACGAGGAATCGAGCTCTACCACTCGGAGAAATGAAAACGATGCATCTTTGGTTGATTAACTCACTAAATAGCTAATCGTTATTGTCAATTGTTACTACGGCAACACGCAACACTTACAAAACAAGCTTATGAACAAAAGTTAACGAAACTCTCAGCCGTGTTGTGGGTGAAATGCGAGTTACGCGATATTGATTACTTGTTTATTGAACTTTTTATAGAAGCAACATCACACGCGTATCGCAGTCATACCGTCGTACTGAATTCGTACTGATATCCGGTAAACCGGCACACGTGCGATTTCGTTTAATTAACGTTCAGCACGTTGTTGCGTTTCTTTCCCTGACTTTTAATTGTCAACCATGATTTCCAAACTACGTCTTTCTCGTTAAACCGGGCGACGTTTCCGCGTTTGTGTCCTCGAACGGGTGAAAAATCTGTTTACGAACTTTACGTGATCGTACAGCGGTAGCGTATGAACTTCGCTCAGTTTATTTACTTAGAAAATAAAAATTAAAAAAAGGAGAAATCACGTAAACTAACGCGCTTCTTCTTGACGGACGACTTTACGCTCATGAAAGAATTAATGCGGTACATGAACCCGATGAAACTTGCGATGAAACTTATCACATCAAAATGAAAAGATCTAGTTAAGAGTTTTGGGACTATGAAATGGAGAAAGCGGCTGAAAGGAAAGTTCTGATACACAGTTTGGCTTCGTTTCAAAATTTTAACACTAGAACACTGCACTCGAAGATTTTCAGTAGCTGGAACAGCGAGATTAATTGTAAAAATCCGTTCTTACCTGGTCAGTTTGATGGTCTTCCTGAAGTCGTTTGTGATGGGAGCTTTGTAGCCTCCCTTTCGAAGTAAGGAATCTATGGTTTGAATGTGGTCCCATCCTGTAACGGCACAGAGAAAGGAAATAAACTCGCGCTCCTTCCTAAAGTGTTAAGTGTTTGCAACTCATAAGTAACGCGTGCGATAAAACAACCTAGCGCCGTCTAATCTCCTTCAGCAGTCCCCTCGCCCGAACGCCTGCTCCACCTTCAGTTAATTAGTTAATTAGCAGCTTTACGAGGTGTGTTGGAGGAGGAAACCCCCAAACGGTGCTGGATTGCGGCTCTGCAGATCTCAAGCTAGTCCAAAATCGCTCTTCATCATATCTTTACTACACGTAAATACGTTTTTGCATCTTGTCCCTTTATTTCCTCCAGATTTGGAAGGGAAGGAAAAAATGTTAAAAAGACGATTCTACTAATTACCGATTATTTCCAGAATCTTTTTATTTTATTTATTTAATCATAAAATTCATTATACAGCACATGAACAGCTCTTCGATACAATTAAAAACCTTCACTCTGAAGAGATTCCTTTAATAAATCGCTGCAAATCTGATCACGGAATTCGTTTCGATATCGGAAAGAGCGACGACTAAAACCCTAAGTGTCTTTCCCAATCCGGATCTCGCCGACAGAACGGCGGAATAAACGTGATCGTATATAAGAACGTCATACTTTTCCATTTACAATAGTAAAACACGTGAACGTAAGAATTCAGCGACGTTAAAAACGTTGCGTTGTTCCAGCGAGGCTGACGTGCTGATCTCACCTTGCTCCTTCGCAACCTCTGGCAGATAGGTGGCGGTGCGCTTTGATCCTTTTTCATTGAAAAATTCTATCCTAATGCCGTGAACACCCACCTAGTAGTGAGGAAGAAGAAAAGAAAAAGCGTTAAATAAAAACAATTTTAATCAGTAAAAACAAGCTGACACACAGAGTTCGACGAACAGAATGGCTTATCTTTAATTAAGTAGTAAAGTTATTAGTAGTGAAGTTTATTTTGTGGTAAAGTTGTACGTAAAAGTTTTTTTTGGTGAAGTGCGAAGTAAACTGGTTTAACTATAATTTCCCAAATAAATAAAAACACCTCCTCATGGTGGAAAGAAGCGGAAGATGTGTAAACGTTTGTTTACTATTGTGTATTATTTATATCTGGCAGTTCATTCTGTGGGTAAAGGACATTATAGACATTTAATAAATACATATTTAATGCTTGCATCCATTTATCGAAATTCGAAAATTCAAAATTTACTGTCTCTCTACCACCCACACGCATCAACAATTTTGATGACATCATTCTGCACTTCGGCTTCTCAGTCCAATCAAATGCTCTCTAGAACGTCCCACACCCAACATTATAAAAATCACCTTGCCGAAGTTGGCGCTGTTGAGCGAGAGAAATCATATCAAGCTAAACACTATTGGCTATTTAAAAAGGGGGAGGAGGCACTCAATATGCCCCGCCCCTGACTTCCTGTTTCAAAGAAAATTACGTCAACACAACAAATAACGCTGCGCGTTTCAAGGCACTCAAATCAAAATCGCTCCAAAAAAAAAACAACGGTAAAGTCTTGTGTAAACATTTCCCATTCTAGAAGTACATTTCTTTCCCAAATCAAACTCATTCCGATCTTTGCCGTTTGTTACAGGATCCGATGTCCGATCCACCGTTGCTGTATCGGATTAGTGCCGTTTCTAATCAAAAGGACCTTTTTCTTTTTAAAGCTTTTTAAACACAAAACCTTCGCAGAGTTCCGATTCGAACAAAAGAGCAAAAAAAAAAAGCGAATTCCTAAACGGTGAAGCTGCGAGAGGAGCTTCTCAAAACGCACGACATGATCCTTAACCGCGGACGTTTAAGAGTTAATAACGAAACCTCCGAGTGTAGTGTGTTTTTGCGATGAAGAGCCAAGTGAGTGAATCGGAGCTCGGCATCCATCAGACGTTTCGGCATTAGAGAATCCGGTATGTGGAATATAATTAGAAGCAGCTGGATGACGGATGAACGTCTCAGAGTGAGTGAATGAATGACTTCATCATCTTCACAACTGATGAACTATTTATTTTTTCTTCTTCCCCTCCACAGCCACACCGGCTCGTCGCCGCGCAATCCGTCCTCGTTCATCGTTTTCTTCGCCTGTATTTCAGGGTCAGGTAATCACTCGGGGTCCTTTCATGAGAACATCCATCAGGCCGAGCTGAAACTGGGTCACGGCGAGTCCGCTCTCCGTTCACCGGGTACCGCGGCGCGCGGACAGGTGGCGCGTTTCAAAAAAAAACCTCCCACACTGTCCCGGGAAAGTGGATTACGGAGAGGTGAAAATTAAAAAAAAGATGAAAAGGACATCTCGGGAGGCTTGTCGGCGCTTGAGGAGTATGGAAAATGGAGGACAAGTGAGTGACGGCGCAAAGAAACAAGCTCAGCAGGGAATTCTGGGTAAAAAAATGAGGCACGCAGGGTGAGGAATTCTAATCAGTCTTCGTCACGGGGTACCTTTTGAGGGTCAAACAGGACGACCGGTGACGCCCGAGTGTTCGCTTCCAAGGAGAGCGTGATCCCGAATCATCATCATCATCATCATCATCATCGTCATCACGTGTAATGTCCGCTTTAAGCCGAGGGCACGCTACGCCATTTTAACTCCAAGATCTAGCGCGAATACTCACTCATGCAGAGAGAACGAGGTTTGATTTTCGGAACACATCTCTACGTCTAACAGCGTGAACGGCGCTGAGAATCCGAGAGGGAATCAAATTCATCTCCTAGCCTGCGCAGCAGATCCCTGAATCCAGTTCATCATCCGTATTTTAGTGTAGGAGAACGAGGACAAAATGTACACGCAATAATAATAATAATAATAATAATAATAATAATGCTTCCAGAAGAAATTACTGGGCGAAGAACGTACAGTATAAAAACAGCTACGTTTCTTTTCACTATATCTCCTGTTCTCTTTGCGGAACAGACGATTCTCGCGTTACCGAATGCGTGCGTCCGTCCGTCCGATATCTCAAGAGCGAGAGGTTGAGTGTTCGTGTGATTTAAATGGAATGATGATTGTATCCAGCAGATGAACTGATTAGATTTTGAAATCGATCCAAACGGGGTCAAGGTCACAGCAAGGTCAAATAATTTCCGAAATCGTTTTTCTTCCCCTCGTGTTTGAAATATATTTTAAGGGTATAAACAGCTAAGTGACGCGCGCGTCAGCTTGTTTCTCTACGAATAAAACAGTCGCGAAAGCCACAATGTCACATGATGGACAGCTTTCGCATTTATTTTCGTAAGAAAGCAGGATTCGGGGATGAGGTGCGAAGATCTGCGAATAAAGATCGAGTGGATTGTTTGAGATTTGTCACATCAGCGTGAGCGGGTCAGCGATTTTAAAAATCGCGTAGAAAAAAAAAGTCTTAGCGTGATGCGCTCACTCACAGGTGCTTTGATGATTTTGCAACGAAAATAGCTCAGCCAATCAGAACTCGGAACCAAAACCATCAGTTTTATAATTAGTTTTTGACCAATTAGTTTTTGACATTCAAACAAACAGAGATGTGAAGAGCGGAGCGAAGAGCGAGACGTATTTTTCAGGACACTACGAGATTTATTTCCGGATAAACGAGGTGCATTTCTGCAGCTCGAGACTGGAGATGAAGCGTCTGACTCACTGTCGCGCTGCAGCAGGCTGTTTATCTTTAATATCGCATTCCGGGGGGAAACTTCAGGATGACCCAGGGATCGCTCGGACACCGGTCTCATTCCGCCGCCCGCTGATAAACCGCGAGAAGAGAGACACACTTGAAGGGAACGCGACTAATTACGCCAACGCTCACGGTTAGAGCACCGGGGTTTAAGTGCCTCGATTGTCATGTTCACATGCTAATTTCTTTCATTAATATGCATAAATTCTGGAAAATATGAAATCAAAATCTGTGTTTCAGAGGTGGTTTTTTTTTTTGGAGAGTTTTGGAGATATTCTCGTTTCGATGAATGATCCGAATTTTTGATCGTGAAAATCTTCAAGATTGTTAAATGAAACGCTCTGTTTAACCGTATATGCCCCGCCCCCTAGAGGCGAGTCTTGCTCAAAAGTAGCTGCCCGTTAACAGTAAACGTGGTTCGTCGGTGTGTTGTTTTTTTCTGAGCGTTGGAGTTTGTGAAGAGGCAGGGGCTTATGAAGGGGGAGGGGCTTACGAAGGGGGAGGGGCTTGTAAAAGGTGTCGGTTATGTGACAGACGATTTTCCGAAGTGTTTCACCGACTTCCCGGTGTCTTCCTCAGACTGAGCGAGAATTCTGTCTTCATACAGTGTCGGGAATTCTCCATCCTCGAATCAGTAAAAGGCTCTCGCTAACCTCTTCGCTGTTTAGCTAGCTCGCCGTCAGGTTTGTTTAGATTAGCCGGGGGCGTGGCATGATGCATCTCGGACGCTATTGGCTGTTTCTTAAACCATGATGTTAGTGTAAACAACAGGCAGGAGTCTGCTCGATGACAGTCGCTAACGCTAGCTGTGCACATTCGCTAAAGAGTCAATCGTCCTGCTCGTGCTTTTTAATCCGTCTCAAACCCTGACATCCAACCTTGCGGTTATTTTTAAATCTTTTAAATTCTTTAAACTCACACTAACGCTGTTATGTGATGCGGTTTATGAGAATTTTAAACCGGGCCATATCTGAGATTGATGCACGCTGCTGTGAATGGATTAGCATTTCTTCACGTACAGAGGAAACATTTAAATAAAAATAAATAAATAATGTGAAAACAGAAAAACAAACACACAAACGTTTACTGAATGTGGATTGATAAGTGCGACGGTAAACAACGAAGAGAAACTAAAACGCTGCACTAAAAAACACTACACAGGTATGCATCTCTTACACGCTTTTTTTAAAAGTTAGTTGTGGTATTTTGTACATAAATCATTACAGTTTACAGTTTACTACAGCGGCGTTAAACTCTTACCTCCCAGTCTAGATAATCACCAACATCCTCAAAGTTGGTGAGCAGAGACACTGAGCAGAAGAGGCGCGGCAGCTCTTCCCTCGTCATCGGGGGAAAGCGGCTGTCTTTAAGGGCACTGAGGAGAGAGAGAGAGAGAGAGAGAGAGAGAGAGAGAGAGAGGGGGGGGGAGAGAAGGAGGGAGAGAGAGAGAGAGAGAGAGAGAGAGAGAGAGAGAGAGAGAGGAGGTTATAAGAGACGACATGCTTAAATGTCCACAACATTCTAATGTGTCTAATTACAAATTAAACATGATCGAGGCTGAAGCTGAAGCTGTTGCTGTTGCTGACGATGTTCTGGTTCCACTCGCGATGTTGTTCGGTGTTGTTGCGGTGTGCGTGTGACAGGACCACTCGACCACGACACGATTCACCATCTTTAAAGACGAGAATAAACACGAGAGCTGTGTATCGTGACCTGGTCACTATTTCGTTGGTAAACAAGAGAAAGAGAAATAAGAGGAAAAACTCGGACGACGTGTCGGTTGGGGAGACGCACGCAGTGAGGATCGTCTGTTCTGCAAAGAGAACAGGAGGTCTGGCGATAAGAAATGCAGCTCATTTTGTGCTTTCAGGGGTCATGTTTGTTTTGACTCTCCACAGAATTTCCTATAAAAGCGATACATTTCCTTCTCCTCGCTCTCCTACACAAACGGACAGATGATTAACTGGATTCAGGGATCTGCTGCGCGTGACAGGAAACGGATTTGAGCCGTTGGCGATTTTTCAGCGGTGTTCTTGCCGCTGGTCGCTCATGCTACGTGATTTATCACGGAGAACATCGATCACGCTTGGGGATCACTCGCAGTCTGACAGCCCCAGCGTTAGGCGGCGACTCGGAAATCGGTTTTCTTTTTGATGTTTTGACTCGAACGTGTGAAGTCATCGAGGCAGGCTGCTAACGAGCTTTAGCGCTCTGTTCGACGCTAGAAAGGTCGTGAATGTGAATCAGTTCCTCTGCTAAAGCAAAGAGCACAGAAGCTAAAGCAAGAGTCTCTCTCCTCCTCCTCCTCTTCCTCCTTCTTCTCGTTTGTGCTGAGAGAAAAATCCACACGCTAAATTTGCAGCAGAAATGAAATTAGCGATCCGTTTGCAGTTTCGTTTCAGAGCAGCAGACACTGCAGCGACGTGAAGATGGTGTGAAGATTAGGCGAGCTGGTTGTCAGCACAGAGAGGCGTGCGATGTGTGGATTCGGAGTCTTAACGGTTTCTTAATGACTTCAACCCTCCGGCAAAAGCAGGCTCACGGAACTCCGGCGTTTCGGGGTTTTTTTTTTCACCCGACACAAAAACGTGGAACCGTTGTCAATATTAGAGTGAGTGTTAATTAAGTGAAGGAGCTCATTCTGACCTAGCACAAGATGAGATCGTGGCACTTCATCGTTACTATAGTAACAGCCCTTTCACAGGGACTTGGACTAATCTAAAGACTAATAAAAAAAAAAAAAACACTAAAAAAAACTGAAAAAAAATCTTGATATGGTGAAAGAGATGTTTATGGACCATCTTTTTCACCGTGTGTTTATGGAAGGAGTCTCCAGCGTCAGCGCTTGGCAACAGTAACGTTTTCGGGACAGAGGAGTTTGCGGTTTCTCGCTAACACGACGAGCTGCAGGGTTTTTTTTTGGGGCTTTGATTAAAATTCAAGAGCGATAAAAAGGAGAGGCTGGAGAGGGGACGACTGTTTATAGCTGCTATAAACGTGAGCGAGAAACAGGAACTGACTTGTCTTACAAAAGTTAAATGTAACTATAAACAGATAAAAAGCATCTGTGACTGTAAGCGTTGGTACGCTGCTGTAGTACAAGTGGAATAAGACGTTTCGGACCGTGCTGTCTTACGAAAATAAATACGGTGTGGATTATTTTCTGTCCGTAAAACAAGACATTCCGCAGTTTTATGAAGTGTGGAAGAGAAGGAGAGAACGAGATCCACTGGAGCAAGAGAGCTGTTTTAAAAAATAAAATAAAACAAGTAAATAAATAAATGAATGAATGAATAAATAAATAAATGGGTAGAAGATAAAAGACAAAAATGGATTTTAATCTGTATTTTGAAAAAGTCTGCAGTGATGTAATACCTGCATACCTCGGAATTCGGTTCGGGAACTCGGAAAGTGAGAAAAAAAAATCATGGACGCCTCCATCTTCGTCTTGAGTTAGCAGCGAGCTAACTGTGCTGGATGATGTATATTTACCTCAGAACAGCGAAGTGCAGCGTCAGTGCTACAGATTGAACACGTGAACGCGTCTGTATGTTGACTGGTCTTTCATCTGACGTGTGCGCGGCCGTTTTGATTTGACGTCACTCCCGGGTTCTTGCGAAGTCTGAACAGTCCGCTTTGGGGTGATGATGCTGCTGGTGTGACGTCCGTAACGTTCAGGAACTTGCACGCGGTTTATCACGAGCCGAACGTCTGATAGAGATCTCTGACGCACGTGATGAAGAGACGAGCGTGCGCCGGAATACGGTGGAAGGATGTGGAGTGATTAAAGACACCACATCTGAGGGTTACGTCACCGAGGAAATGACTGCAATTATCTTCATCTGATTGCTTGATGCGAAAGAGAGAGAGAGCGAGAGAGAGAGAGAGAGAGAGAGAGAGAGAGAGAGAGAGAGAGAGAGAGAGGGTATCAGGGGCGACGAGGACCGAAGCAGGACAGGACAGGTGTTTTCTTTAAATGACGTGTCGTTGTATCGCTGCACACGTCTCTCTGAGGTGGAACATCCGTCACGGAGTCTCAGCAGACTCTCTGATAAGCGTCGAGACTCATTAGGGCTGAAAAGGCTGTTCTGTAACAGAGGCCTATTTCACGCACTGCTGCTTCACAGGTCCATCAGGAATGAAAAACACATCACGCAGCGTTCGGCTAGAGCCAGCGCGTCGGCGCGGTAACGGCTAAAAACCGCCGGCTCCGTGACTCGTGACTCCACATTCCTCGCTCTGACAAAGCGTTCCCTGTAAAAAATCTCCCGGTTGACTGCGTTTGTACTGAAGACGCAGTGCATCAAAACATCGGACGGCCGGACGACAGCTCGGACTGGGCCACGCGCGAGAGCTTCGTTTATCTTTGGAGTGAAAGGAAAGAAAGAACACGGCGGATGAAAGGCACGCGAGACCGATTAGTGTCCTGCGACGCGGACGCAAGAAGGAAGTTCGGGATTTTCTGAGGCTTTATGATGGCAGGACGATGGCGTGTAAGAACTCTCTCCCCTGACAATACAATATCAGACCGATGAGTAAAACCCGCTTCACCCTCTCCAGGTCAAGGCTACGGATGCACCGTAAAAAAAAAATAAAAATAAAAAATAATAACAATCTCTCCCTCTCTCTCGGAGGAATAACATCATCCATTAAATTACGCGACACAAACACGGTGTCAAATAAAAGTGAACAGTGTAACGGAACGTCTGAGATCTGGACAAGCAGCCAAATAAAACATCTTTATGGTGTTTCTGTTTCCGACGCAAGCGCTCGGAGCGCCGTCAGTGGGTGTGACCATTAAAAACGAGTGCGTGGTGCCGTGAATTGCACGTGCACAAAGCTATTCGTGAGCTTTCAGAGATTTTCACTTCAGTTCAGCGAGCACTGAGCTCTGAACCCTGAGCCACTCGCTCTTTCTCTCTCCAGCGTCTAAACCAGTGATTCCCGAACTAGCGGTCAGGGATTCCCAAACTAACTAGCGGTCAGGGATTCCCAAACTAACTAGCGGTCATGAGAGGCTGCTTGATTTACAAATGAGGCCGTGAAAGAAACTCGCACAAATCTCTGTTCTGTTCCCTCTCCTCCACGGCTTCATGTCCCTCACTGCCGCATTGCTGCGAGCCGGTAAAAACGAGCCACCGCTCCACACTAATCACGCACACACACACACACACACACACACACACACACACACACACACACACCATGAGCCTTACACTGTTTCATCAGCACTTTAAAGGTGCAATAGCATAAATTCTT
>JAKKZN010000015.1:738241-750621 GCA_033441825.1 Pangasius elongatus | reverse complement strand
AGAGTCGACATCACTGGATCTCGTAGCAGTGTAATATCGCATTAAATCATTATATAGCACACATCTAACGTTCAGACGAATATTTGCCCCTTTTTTCTCCCTCTTTTTGGATCAGCAGTGCCGAGGTATCCGTGACGACTCAACATCCATTCATTCATTTCTAATGAAGCGTTTCAAGTTACAGCCAACGAAGTTAAATTAGTAATGGGCTTTTTTTTAAAAAAAAAAAAGAAAGAAAAAAAAGAAAAAAGTCTATGGTCTTTTAAAGATCTGACCGCGAACACGCCACGGCGGTCCAAGCGAACGTCTCGGGTTCACATCCGAATCGGTCTCGTGAAAGAACTCGATGAAAGCAAACAAACACGTTTATTATCAGGAGCTGCTTCTGCTTCTGTCTCGCCCTCGTCCAGTCGTTCATGCATGTTTAATCGAGCCCGGCGGAGGGAAAGACGATAAAACGGAGTGGGAAAACAACATGACGTTTTATATCGTGGATATTTGTATTATTTGCGAAGCTTAAGAGCTACGAATTTCATCCGGGTTTCCTCCGATCCTGAAGCTAAAGAGCAAAACGGAAGGATGGAGGAGGTACGGAAAAGATGGCTATTTCCTTCTGAAACAGGAAGTCAGCGTGAGCACTGATTTACACAACAGCCAATTGCGTTTGAGATAAGCCACACCCTCAGCCCAATCTAAACAAACCTGACAGCTAGCTAGCTAAACACAGAGAACAGTGAAGAGATTAGCGATGGAGATGGAGAATCTCTGATGGTGTGTAAAGACAGAATTCTCATGACATGTTCGAAGAGGCTAAGTTGGTAAAAAACGTGTCTCCGAAAAAGCACCTGTCACATAACCGCCACCTCGTACAAGCCCCTCCCTCTTCACAAACTCCTCCCTCCTCACAAACTCTTCCTTCTTCAAACTGCTCCCTCCTCACAAGCTCCTCCCTCCTCACAAGCCCCTCCCTCCTCGCAGACTCCTCCCTCTTCACAAGCTCCTCCCTCCTCACAGACTCCTCCCTCCTCACAGACTCCTCCCTAAATACATACTGACAAACCATGTTTACTGATAACAAGCTGCTACTGTAGAGCAAGACACGCCTCCGGGGGCGGGGCATACGCTGTTTGTTCAGACGATCTTCAAGATCAAATAGAGCCTCAGTCTGAGGAGTGCAGTGTGTTCTCACACACACACACACACACACACACACACACACACACACACACACACACTCTTAAAACACACTCCAAAACAGTAACAGTATTACCGGCTGTGTGGTCGGGAGCTGCTTACCAGGCAGAGACAATCACGAAAACACGGCATTTGAACAAATATCAATCTGAAATATATTATTGTATGGATGTCACGAGCACTAAAGGAGGGGTACGAAATGCTCGGAGACACTGATTTCGGTTTCCGTGGCCAAACAGAAACCAAAAGAAGATGAAAAAAAACAGGTGTCTGAGAGGGAACCAGAGAAAAAGAGAAAGAGAAAGACAGAACAGATACTGAACGAGGGATTCAGGGAAAAGGCAGAGAGGAAGATTAACTGCAGAAAGAGGAGAAGCCTGTAGTAGAGGTCAGCGAGTTTGTTATTTCAGCTGAGCCGACGCTCCTCACGGCGCCATCGATTTTCCTTAATGAATTGTGGACAGTAGGACGGCTGCAGATCTGCGCAAACAAAACCACGTGCCGCGCGTCAGACCGAGCAAACGGATGCGCGTCCCGAATCGCCTGTAATCCGGGCAACGGCCGAGCGCCTTCCCCACGTGAGCCGAGTCCTAACCCCAGAGAAGCGGATACTGCGGGTTGGTTCGGTTTCACGCCGCACGTAATTCATTAAACAAACCCGAACCGCCGGGGCCGGGCGATGTGGCAAAAATAATCATATCACGATACGAAGAAATTATAATGATACTGCGTGCGTTACGCATCACGGGCTACGATTTAGCTAGCGATCTCCGGGCAAAAACGGACACATTGATGCATCAAACCTGTTTAAACTTTTGTTTGGTGTTTATTTAAATGTTCACAAATACACTAAGAATATGTTTTGTTTTGTTTTAAAAGTACAACTTTAAAGATGAGCCCTTTCACGCATGAATGATTTAAAAACATCCATTCTTTTAACTTAAAACTGCACGTTTTTTTTCCTTTTTAAAAAGAAAACGTTATTTGAATTAAAAAGTAAACGGATTGTCCATGTCCATGTGAAATACCATGAGAAAAACGGATAAAACATTTTCGGATAAAAAAATCTTGTTTATAAACAAATTGTTAGCATTCCATGGCGAACAATTATTGAAAAATATAGAAAATATCATTTTCGAACAAAATTCTTGATTTACAAAAGTTTAAAACTGTCGCATGATGAAGCTGAGCTTGAATTAAAAACAAAAATATTTAATAATAATAAAGAGGTAAGTGCACTACAGATCAATTCAAACAAAGTAAAAAAAAACAAACAAACAAACAAAAAACACTATATTTAATTAATAATAAAAAAAATTATAAAAAATAAAAAAAGCCTCCTAATTATGACACCCGGAGCCGAAACATCAGACTGGCGTTAACGTGACCTCCTTAAACGCTCAGCACTTTTTAATTTTTTCCACTCTTCCCTGAACGCCGGATCCGGAATCTCTCCTGAGTCGGAATAATGCAAGACTTGGGAAGCTGTCGTAAACTCAGCGCAGACGAGACGAGACGCATCCCGAGGGACGGAGTGTTTGCCAATCACGCAGGATGAGCGTTTCGGCTGTGGTGAAGAAATAAGGAACGACCTTCACCTCTTTTCTGTGTCTGCTCGGAGAAACCCGACTGCTGCGCTCACCAGATCACTCAGACTTTCTTCATTTCTTAATAAACTGCTTCATTTCTTTATATTCGATTGTTATAACATTATTATTCTTTATCCATTTTTTTTTGGTTTTTGTAGATAACAAATTTAAAAAAGTTTTTTTAATACAAAACTATTTTGCTTTAGCAGCTTTACACACACACACACACACACACACACACACACACACACACACATGTATGTATCATGATATCGTAGAAATTTACTTTTAAGTAAATTTTATTTGTATCATATCACCGACCTTTATATCAGACTAAAGTATAAATAAACCTGCGATTATAAACGAGAAAGTGAAGGAAACTTCCGCTTCAGACGCAGATAAGATCTTATTTCAGTCTCGGCAGCATTCCGGTCCGGAACCAGGAAATGCGCTCCGGTTTTTAGCTAAAGCCGATTCATTTTATTTATTTATTTGTTTGTTTGTTTATTTATTTATTTATTTATTAAGTTTATTTTATACATAAGGATCTGTTAGGCAGCGCTCATGAAAATAAAACGAAGCATTCCCCCTGATCAGCTCCTTTAACGCCGTTAATGACTTCATCGACATGGTTTCATGTGATCTGCATTCCAGAGGCGGAAAAGCGTAAGAGTCGGCAGTTTGAAAAAAATAAATAAATAAAAATTCCGCATGACTCGCGAGTCTAAAGGTGAAAGGTTTCTTTTGTTTCATTTCACCGCTGTAACTCGAGAAAGAAACTGAGATACGATCGCTTTTTTTTTCGGTTAAAGCGAGAAAGGAGCGTGACGGGAAAGGTGTCGGCGACGGCGAGGAGCGTTCGTAAAAAAAATAAACAATTATGGAAAGATCGTTCAATAACTAATAATAATTACCGAGTCGTACACCGCGTCTGCGTCCTCTGACTTAAATGGTCCTGACGTTTTTTTTTTGTTTTTTTTTTTTTTGGATAAAACTCGATTTTACTCGATACGAAGCTTGTGCGCTGTGAAAAGTTGAACAGTTCCTGCAGACCTTTACATGTTTATCAAATTCAAAGAGATCGCGAGTTCGAATCCCGCGAATCAGAGAGAGCAAACTCGGCCGTGCTGCGCTGTCTGGGTGGGAGGGGCTTATTCTCTGTCCCCTGTCAATCACAGCGACGCTAGCCAATCGTGTACGTCGGTGAGCTCGTGTATGTGGAAGAGGGCGGATAGCGCTTTCCTGCGAGTGCGATACGAAGTCCTGTGAAAAGATGCGATTCTTTTCGCTTCGTGCGTCTCGGAGGAAGAACGGATCGGTAGATGTCGCAGTTTAGGGCTGAGGAGGAGGTGATAAAAACAACAAATCTGACTTTCTTCTGAGATTCTGTGTTTTTCCTGAACAGAAGCGCTGGAAAGCGGTTAGGCGGGAACCCGGGGGGGAACCGACTCCAAGCTTTCCGAGATCCGACCCAAGCTCTCTCCAGGGAGCGCTCGCTCTTTTCTCTTTCCTACGGTCTCCGGCCAAAACCGAAACAAAAAATAAAAAAAAAAAAAATGGAAGAGACGTGTCTCGGGGTTTACAATAAGCACGTGTACTGCAGCATACAGACATGTTATGGTCATGTGATCAAGTAGGCCACGCCCCTTACGAGACATATGGCTGCATACGCATGGAATATTTTTAAGTGTGACGAAATGTGTGCATCGTGAAGACACGCCCATCTCTGTGATCTTGCAGAACGAACACCAAATGGAGGATTTGATCTTTTATCTTTTCTCTCTCTCTCTCTCTCTCACACACACACACACACACACACACAAGCATATGCAAGGAGACTTGTACGAAGATTAGTCTGCTTTATAAAGCGTAATATTCTCACAGGAGCTTATCACACCGTGAGGATTTCACGCCGTAACACTGTGAATATCTCCCCGAATACAAATCGCTCCTGATTAAACTCGTGCTTTAAAAATCTCTCCGGCCAGGAAACTGCCAGCTTGAACATTTTAACAGCTCTTCTAGTTCTAGGTCTGAAACCCCCGAGGGGGCAGAACGTGAAGAACTTTAATGCTGGCAGATTCCGACGTCAAGACACCGATGTCAGAGCTCCGGACCTCGTAATAATCGCCCCTCAAACGTGCAAACGTGGAGGAGGGGAAGGAAAAGAAAAGAAAAAAAAAGCGGCGTTTTGAAAACCGGCATTTAAGCAGATCATTGAAGATAAAACCTCGCAGCTGTGCAGCGATGAACGCTGACCCGGAGCGCTTGGAATTTTCATCAGGCATTTGCGTTTGACCTCTAAATCCCAGGACAGCGGAACGCATCAAACGGATCAAGAGATTAACTTACATCACAGCGACTCTTCCATCTGTAGGTCTAGTGATGCGACGTTACGAAAAAACCCACACATTTAGTCAGGTTTCACGCGTTTCTCACTGTGAATCGAACCCTCGCTCCGGTCCGAGAGCGTCCGAGAGCGTCCGAGCGAGGCGGCGGTTCGATTGCGGCGAGAAAGCGATACGACTCGGAATCGACTCGCTGCAGGAAGCGAAGCGAACGCGGCGACGTTTTTAACGTAGAAACTGAAACCAGAGCACGGAGCCGTAGCGCTGCGGAAACTCTGTGTGTTCTGGAAACGAATTTAAAAAAAAAATAGAGAGAAAATAAACGCTTGGACGCGACAAACGAAACGTTTAAAACTAGCTGTTTGTGAAATGATCGCGAGTTTTGAGTCTGAAGTTATTTTTTTTAAAGGTGTATTAAATCGATGAGAAAGTGGATTTGTTCCTGTCAGTCATTTTACTCTATTCTATTGGCCGGTGCAGATCCTAGTGGGCGGAGCTTCGTGAAAACGCAGGAGAAATCATTCAAATGTCGAACAAACCATTAAAGGCCTAATCCTGTAAAACGAAGACTAATATTATCTAATGCACAGTAACATTTATGAAGGAGCACATGCCTTTACACGCCTTTACACGCCATTACACGCCTTTACACGCCTTTACACGCCACTCAGCCATGTTTACTTTCCAGAGGATTCCGTCCACACGTGTACGTTACTCCGTGCGATAACGGACGTGACCTCTGAGGAAGCCAGACTTCATTTCACGACTCAAACCTGGTGAAAAACAAAGCTGTGGGAATTGAGGAGGAGAAAAAAAAAAATCCACATTTGGTGCAGCTCCAGCGCTCAGCTTCGAGCTCAGACTATAAATAGAGCGCTAATTCAAGAAATCCCTGTGCATGTAAACCGAGACGTGATCACATGACCTGCTCACAGCCAATGGCTTCTCGCTTCCTGTCTCCCGGCTTTGTGTGTGTGTGTGCGTGTGTGTGTGTGTGTGTGCGTGTGTGCGTGTGTGTGTGTGTGTGTGTACAAATGAAGAGAGATGAGACAAAGAGCTGATGAAGACCGTATCTTTTTTTTTTTTTTTTGTCTTTAAAACAGAAAGATTTCAACCATTTTGTGAAGTCAGGCTGAGAAGTAAGGGTTTGACGATACATACAAAATATCATATCGCGATTCTGTAAAGCGTTTGTGAGACATGACGCACAGGTTTTCTCGCAAAATGCCAGCCACACGTGCGAGTCTTGCATTTTAAGAAATATATATATATATTTTAAATGTCTTTACTACAAATTTATTATTTCTTTAACTTTAAAAAAGTTTACTTTTTATTATTATTATTATTTTAAAAATAACCAAAATATTTAGCAAAGAAAAAGGAAAAAGTTACAATTTTAGAGAATAAGCACGAAATCAGCTGCTTGTAGTGAGATTATTTTAAAGTTTTCTTTTATTTAATGAAAAAGATATCAGGACATTCGCGATATCTCAGAAAAGCGCATCGTGAAATACTTTTATCATGATCTCGATAACAAACTACCGAAATCGGAACTATCCTAAACGCCTCGTTGTATAATAAATATTTAACCTGTATTTTTTTCTTTTTAGTGTTTTTATTTCCGTCCGGAAATACGCCAGCTACAGGTTTAAAGCGCTACTTCATATTCACGTACGCACAAATACCATCAACACTGACACTGACGGCTCCTTAAATGCCTAATATGTTTACGAACGTGACGTGAACATCCGGCTTCGTAGAAAATACAACCTGCTAGAAACTCGCTCCTGCTGTGGATCATTTGATTGCTGTCAGGATTCGAGAGTTTTATCCCTGAGGAGTAAAACATTCATCACAGACGCCTCGCTGAGAAACTAATCCGATCCGAACAGGGCTAAAGACGCCGGGCTTCGTTTAGAAATCTTTTAGTAAAGTTGTGTGTGAATGTTTGTTTCATTCACAAGTTTCAGAAACGCTGATTTTCTTCGTGCTCGCTTGTATGTGTTCAGCGTAAAGTACAAAGCTCGTTCCTGACGCGGCTCATTTGCATGTAGCGACGCCCACAAAACTCCATAAAAGGTAAAAGTGCACAGACAGCAGGGAGCACGAAATGAGAGATCAGGGTAAAGACTGAAAAACAGAAGTGGAGGTTATTTTGACTCACTTCTATGCCAATAAAACTATTTAATACTACTACTACTACTACTACTAATAATAATAATAACGAGCACTAAATCCTCCGTCAGTTGAGGTGTTTGTTTACGGCTTACGGCTCTGCGCAGACAGAGCGGCGCGTCCTCCGCTTACACACCACCATCTCTTTATCATAACTGAATGATTTTTTTTTCCCCCTTCATTTATGGGTGTGTGTCGCCTCACTTTCTTTATTTTTTATATTCTTTAATTAATGCTAATAAAATAAAGCGTCTGGTTTTGAGTGAATGTTGTGGGCGGAGCTCTGAGGCCCTGAGCGAGTGGCCCAGCGTGAGGACGTGTTTCTGATCGAGACTCTAAAGCTCTTCTCTCAGTCGCTCTGGATAACGGCGTCTGCTAAACGCCGGAAACGTCACAAACACAAACAGTGAGAAAGAGAGAAAAGTGCTGAAATCCTACAGATTATAGGATCTGAAGTCGGTCGAGTCGAGTCGAGACGAGGATTACATTAGCTAGTAAATTTACACGCACTCAGGAGCACAAGGTGGCTACGAACGTTTTTTCTGAATTTACGTATTGTCTTGAAAACCGAATTTCTGGTGTAAACGCTCGTACTAAGGTTTTACGCATGAATCCATTCGTATCCGGCTCGACAGATGATATTATGTGGTTTTTGTCAGAACACGGGACGGAGATCAACACTCCGGATCGCTGACTGAAGCAGGACGCAGTTTGTTTTCATTCACGTCAGTGCAACAGAACACGTTTGTGACTGCAGACTCCGTAATCTCCTCTCCACCTGGGATTAATTCAGAGTCCCAGACCGCGTAACGTGAATAAAAATAAAAAGAATAAAAAGATTTTTTAAAAAAAACTTTAAACAGTTCGTCTTGGAACAGTGTTCTGTTGTTTCCCGTCAAGGGTCGAGGCAATACGATGTGAAAAATATCGCTTGGTTAAAGCCGCACCGTAAACCTGCTCGTGTTCACTGCGTGTGTTAAGGGTCAGGTGTTTAATTTAATAATAAAGTCATAAACAAACAAACTAACTAATTTTTAAAAACAAACATAAATAAATGAATAAATAAATACAAACAGATGTATAGATAGATAAATAAACAAACAAGAACACAAAATAATATAGAAGCAAACAAGCAAATAAACAAACAGACAGATAAATAAGTAAACAGGTAAATAAATAAACAAGCAAATAAACAGATAAATATACAAGCAAGCAAGCAAATGAGTCCCCGTGAAGCCCCTTGAAACGAGCAGCGTTATTCGATGTGTTGATGTAATTTCCACTGAAAAAGTAAGTCGGGGGCGGGACATATCGTGTGGCTCCTCCCCCATTTTAAATAGCCAATAGCATTTCGCTTACCTCACAGCCCGAGAATGATGTAATCAAAATTGTTGATCTGTATTTTTTCCACGTTTCACCTCATCTGGCGTTCAATACGCACCTTTTTTGACGTGATCCTTGAAACGTTTTACGTGACAGTTTATGAAAGACTATCGTCGGCGTTTTCGAAAACGAAGCACAGGACGTGATTTTTTCTTTACGATATAAAACTACATTTTCAAAAATAAAAACTTCGACTCTCCATCTCAGCCGGGTGAAACAGAGAAAAAAAAAGCTGTTCATTCTGCGACTAAACTCGTTGCAATTAAAGCCAAAATACTGCGTTGTACATTCCATCGATCTCTCGAGAACATTTTAAGGATCTTCGTTACTAAAGCTTCATCTCTGAGGACTTTCATCTGGAGGTCGTTTAATCTGGTGTCTCTGAACGTTCCTCAGTGAGCAGGAGGCATGAGACGATACGCTGAAGCTACGACACAAGACGTGCCGCGATACGGGGCTTCACGAGACGATATTAAGACGAATAAAATATTACGTCTTAACACAAGATGAACGTAATGACGAAAATCGAACCTCTGCGATATCAATACATTGCATTGTAAGAAATGTAGATCAGAGTTTATAATATAAAGTTAAAAAAAAAGATTATAATTGATATAATATATAATTTTCTCCTAGCATTAATGACATTTTAATCTTTTACAGCGTCATAAATTCATTTCATGTCAATATTATTAACGCGGAACAATTGTTTGACTGTAGATTCTGCCTTAAAATGATTAAATAACTTATGTGACTGAGTGCGTCACACTTACCAACTTAATTTAATCATAGAGATCTGGAAAACACTCGTGATTATAGTTTGTATATTTCCTCATCCCTCTGAAATCGGTTTCCGGTTACACCACGGCGCAACACGTGGCGCGCTTCTGAATCGTATCTTTAGATGCGAGTGTGACCTACATCAAGCACAGCACACAGTCGTTGTGTTTCAGACCGCAGTCAGGCCAGCCTGTGTATATACGGCATGTGTAAATATACGGCATGTGTAAATATACGGCGGTTTTGCAGTAACCTCCCTTCTAATTCCTACGCTACGGATCTGCTGTGAATTCCGGTTAGCGTGAAAACGTCATGAAATCGGCAGTACTGTATTAATGTATCACGTTCCATAACGCTTCCTTCTTATCAGCTTAAATTTTGGACTATTAAGTAAGATCGTGTGTTACGACTTCTGCCGCCGCTGCCGCCAAGTGTGTACGAAGAGGTAGAGCTTCTCATAACGAATATTAAACGTAAAAAAAAAATCGTTTCATGATACAGTATGAGCAGCATCAGTATTTTGTATCACGATAGCGAGAACCTTAGAACAAAAATATTAAGCTAGCATAGCTTGGGTTTATTTGGGTTTCGGATGTCTTGATATTAGACGATATCGCTGTATCGATACGATACGCCGCAATATGATTTAGAATCCTCTGAAAAATATGAACAAAGTTCAGAATCTGTTAGCCGTTAATTCGTGAACGACGATGACGTACAGAAGGACTATTAAATTATTCGCACGTTTCCAGGGATGTCACGTCGCCAGTGATTTATTTCACGGCCGCCATTTTGTGGGTCAAACACCAGGGCTAACGATTGTAAACAACCAACGACGTGTAAACAAATTCCAAACTTTGTTCGGATCACTCTGTAACAGGTCAGTGTTACGATTTTATTTAGCGTATATATTATATTTTTATATAACTATGATGCTCAAAAGCTGTCTAATGATTGACCTACAAAATGGCGGACAATGTAAACAAAGCGAGTGAAGACTATTTATCTACGATAGACGTTTCCGGTCTCCGGCGTTCGCACAGAGACGATGGAATGGAAGTCGATGGAACTGAGAAGTGTACTTTGTAGAATACGTCATTTGCGAAAAGGTTAAAGTGTTTACTTACAAAACAAATAAACAACAACAACATAACATCAATACACTGTACGTGACATTTAAAACGATTTATCCTACAGCGCTGTTGAAGTTCGGTCAGGAGACATTGATTAGTTTTAAGCAAGGTTTATACTGACACGCTTATTCTAATTATTCTATGTTGCCGTTTCCATGGTAACGTTGTCGCATTCACGGCGTCTCCAGTGTCAGCGCTTCGTAACAGTCAGGAGGTTTCTGCGTATATATAAACAACACATGCTGCGTTAAAAAGAAGGCATTGCATGTGTACTTTAATAAAATCTCTCTTAATGTTCGTGGCGTTTTCTGACAAAGTAGACAAAATATTTTCGACTGAGGCTGCGCGATACGATCATATCGATATTGCGATAAATTATGTCAATGCTCTTTTCTGTGCTACTGTAGATGTATGGTGATATCTTTTAATGAACCGATTTTATGTTTTGTTTTTTTTTTTTATTTACTTACAAACTGACTTGAAGCAGCTGATCTGATCAAACTGAATATTTAAACTTCAAAATCAAGTACTAAAAAGATTTTTAAAGCTATATATATCGTGAAAACTATAACGTATCGAAGAAATGCTTAAGAATCGTGATATGATTTTTTGTCACATCGCTAAACCCTGACTTATCCTGTCAAAAAGACGATATTACTAAAGACATGTTATATGTTTTAAAACAGAAATTAAAAATACCAGATGGAGAGAGAGACAGAGAGAGAGAGTGTGTGTGAGAGTGTGTGTGTATGAGTGAGAGAGAGAGAGATTCACATTCAATAAGAAGCTAAGCTAATTAGGTTTCAGTCAGGTCAGAGCAAGTTCAAGCTAAAAACACGGACATGTACTAAATTAAATACTTGTTTACAAAAAAATAACCAGAGTTCATTTTAATAAAAGTGCTTCAAAAATACCGAGTCTGGAATCTCGACTTTAAATCGCACCTTAAATCGTTAAAAAGCAAACAAGCTCAACAACTCGGGCTTTGTTAGCTACTTAGCACAGAGATGCTAGCTGGCTAACTAGCTAGCTAACTAGCCGTTTGGCTAAAATAATGAGTTCCGAGACGGCGATAAAAATAAATATATTACACCGTCTTGCTGGAAATGGGGCTTTGAGTGTAACTGTATTTATTATATAACAACAAAAGATGTTTGATCTTATTTTCAGTAAACATATAATGAATTAAAAAAATATATATCAAAACTAGCAACTAGCAAAAATCAAACTAGCTTTCATTTACTCTGTATGTAGAGCTCAGAAACAGCGTTTAATATGAATTAAAAACCTTGTTTATGATCAGCTGGATATCTAAATCATCCCGAATTAAGTTTTATTAATTTATCTTGCTAAAATTGAGAGAAACGAATCAATCCATGGATTTTAAAATAATATAATACGAGCTCGCAAGAGATAAAAACACAAATACACTAAAGCTGCTCTGACATCTGAATAGAAAAATAGTTAGGAAGATGGTGTTGATCTTTTTAACTAAATATACCAGAAATGTGAATTAAATTAATGTTAGACTTTGTAATAAGTGATCACAAGGAAGACAACTAGTGGTGTAAAGGTGTGAGTTTGGAAAAGGAAATGAAGAGAATAATAATAATAAAAAAGAAAATCTAACAATAACACTGACACTGATGGTGATAGTGTGGAAAGCTTGACTAGTGAGTAGTGTTTATATCACACAGAGAGAGAGAGAGAGAGAGAGAGAGAGAGAGAGAGAGAGAGAGAGAGAGAGAGTCAAAGGAAGAAACACACACCAGATGCTG
>JAKKZN010000015.1:707319-718709 GCA_033441825.1 Pangasius elongatus | reverse complement strand
TCTACAGTTAAACCAAAATGGAGATATTAACTGAGGACTAACTAAAGACGTGTTCGAACAAGCAGAGTTCTCTCTCTTTCTCTCTCTCTCTCTCTCTCTGTCTCCGTGTCTCTCTCTCCGTGTCTCTCTCCGTGTCTCTCTCTTTTATTTATTTATTTATTTATTTATTTATTTATTTATGATCAACAGACGTCGACTTCCTTAAGATTCCTTTTAATAAGAAGACATTCAGTGAAACGGCTTTTTAGGATGTGGACCTCGGACCTCGAAACTAGACGTCACGTTCCACAATAAATACTGCGAGTAGAACATACACAAAGCATACAAATATTCTTTAAATTGATTTTATTAACCAGTAAAGACAAGGTCTCGGTGTTTTTAGCGCTATACCGAGTCAGGGTTTGATCAGAATACAACACGCCTTTTAATGAACGTCAGAACAGTTTGTTTCGATGTACGCGCTTCATTTTGGAAGATTTCGCAAAGTCAGACGGCACTCATTCGAAAACACGTTTTAAAAATATGACACGGAGACGCGTTCACGCTCCAAAGCACGCGATTCGCCTCCGTAGTACCTGTCTGTTCAGGTAAACGCTCTAAACGAAGGATGTGATTGGAGGAATGTTCCTATAATCGATTCAGAGTGCAGAGTATCTGCGTACGTCACTTAAAATATCGAGACGTTAACGATACACGCCCTGCACGCATCCCATGCCATCAGCCTAATAAACAACATTTATTTAAAAAGCAGTTTATAACATTTCTTTTCTTTGGCTTTTCATTAGTCCTCTGCTTCCTTTAATCTCTTAATCATCTATTTAATATTATATTTTCTGTTTTTATTTCTTAAGGACTTTTTAGGTTATAATATTTTATTTTTATTTTCATGTTGTGTGGCATTATTATTGTTTTATTGTTTTATTATTATTGTTTGATCAAATCTTTTCTGTCGTGAAGCATTTTTGAGCTGCATTTTATGTATGAAAAGTGCTATATAAATAAAGTTATTATTATTATTGTTATTATTGTTAGTTATTATGTGAAGACGGGGTGATGTAAATATTCCTGGAGTTTGAAAAGGTTTTTTTTTTTTTTTTACATGCGACTGTAAAGATTACGGCGTATTTCCCCTTCCTTATAAAAAGACCTGCTGGGAAACTGAGCTGGACCCGCTGAGTTTATATCCTGTGTGTGTGTGTGTGTGTGTGTGTGTGTGTGTGTGTGTGTGTGGGAAAGCGGTAACTTTTTGGTCACTATACAGACATTCCAGGAAGTGCTTATGCATCTCCAGCCAAAACCCAACCCGAAACCAAGCGTGAGTGTAAAACGCAGAACAGTAGAATAAGCGTTCCGGAGAAGCGACACATCTTGCGGGGGTTTTAGGCGAGTTACAGAGTTCCTGCTCGAGTTCACGCTCGAGTTCATGGGTACAGCACACGGTCACACGGTCATGACATGTACGGATGGAAATTTTTAGCATGATGACCAAGCGTAATATCATATTGTATATATATCGTAATATAAAATGTGATTAATTAGTCATTAGTGTGAAAGGATACACATGGTTGCAGGAGAGCCTGTAGGTGTTCTCCATGATCCCTTCTTCGTCCACGCTTACCAGGATGGGCTGACCGCACACGGCGCAGATGCTGTCCGAGAGGTGTTTAGTAGGCATTCCGGATGCGCTGTAATACTGAGCACAAAGATTAGAACGTCACGAGGTAACATATCCAGTCTGTTTTTTGGGCGGCGAGGACGAACGCTAACGAGACANAGACAACCGAATCTCGCTATCTGCCCTCTTCCGCATACACGACCTCACAGACAGACAAGCACGACCGGCTAGTTTTGCTGTGATTGACATGGGAGAGAAAGAGTATTCCCTTTTTCAGCGAATCTTCTCTCTCTAGAACTTTCTCCTAAGCACGGATCGCTGTGGCGTGATCGGGATTCGAGCTCGCGATCTCCCGACGTTCACATTCAGTACAAGCGTCTACGGGAAATACTCACCCCTACTGTGGACGCCATGAAGTCCGCACACATCTCGGCAAAATCCCTGCCCAGGACACCGTAATAGAGTCCGTAAAAGAGCATGGAAACGCCGAAATCCATGGAATCTTCCGGCTTTATCCTGAGAGAGAAATGTGAGGAAGGATTTCAAAAACACTTTGAAAACTCAAACACGATGACGTGCTTGCAAAATAAAGAGCTAACAAATATAACAAACAAAATGTATTAACATAATACAACATTTTAAAAATTTCCCTGCACATATGATGATGTTTGTTTTGTTTTATAATGTTTGATTCATGAGTTTATTCTGTTTATCTGATGAAAGCACGTGATGCTGGACGATCACAGGGACAGTTCCTTTTGTTAAGCACTTCCTTGACTGATGCATAGTAAGAGTTACTCTCTTATTTTGTAACGGTTTACCACTCGGCAAGGAGAAGATCACTAAGTAAGGAGATGAAATTTTTGAGTAAAACGATAATACAGTTAGTTATTAAGCTACCTGAGGATTACACAGGGATAAGATCTATTGCATGAGACTGTTTCACAACGACGTTTCCTAAAATCGGTCACAAGCTGGAGATTAGAATAATGAGCCATGTAACTCATCAGTAATTAACTAGGAATTATCCGTAATTACTGTTTACAAACCTTAGTGACTGAGGAATCTATTTTAAGCCCCTTTACGGTAAACACTGAGTGGAAAATGTTTTCTCGCGAACTTATCACGAGGCGCATCACTTCCTAGAGATCTTCCACGTCGTCTCGGGGGGAGAAACATTATTCCCAGTGCATATCCCTGTTTTGGGGACTTTCTTATTTCATTTCAAAACAAATTCGAGAAGTTGAAAGGACGTCTGCAAACACTGCTCATACAACCCCGGGCCTGGATTATTATTGCCGTTAACTACGTGTACGCGTACACAAGATGGCTGCCGCACATATCCCGTGGTCGTTCGGAGCAGTACTTGTACTTGTGCAAATCCTTCGGACATTAACGCTACACGCCAGCGTGGTGCAAAACCGCAGCAGTACAGCACCGACGCGACTAAATAAACCACCGCTGTGTCTCAAATCGCACACTTACATACGATTCGAGCGTTATTCAGTACTAGCACTGAACGCTTCACCTGTTACTGCTGGTGTTTGGATTTTCAAAACCTTTCACGTAGCCTTCAAAGGTCTGCCTTGCGGACCGTTCGTCTGGAATTAGTGAATACTTCCGAATGAGACCGTCGAGTACTGCTGTTAGTGTTACTGTCTCCTTTTCGAAATTTGTCTTTGCCTCGAGCAGACGTACAAATTGTAAATACACTTCGACTCGGAAACCTGACGGACGACGAAGTCCTGGCTCTAACAGACGTGGATTTAACGCTCCGGATGGACATAAGGAACGCAGGAACAACACTGCTGCCTTACTTTTAAAGTGAAAGCTACCGATGAGCTGCACTGATAAAGCTAGCTCGCGTATTTTAGTGCATTTCACCTTGTTTTTTTTTTTTGCACTCTCTACCTCACACACAGACACAAACAGTTGCACTACAGACAAACAAAAACTCTCGCACTCTTGCACTATGAGAATATTTTTGGCACACTACACTCCTCCACAAGCTGCTAAACATTATTTTTTACATGTAACATCTACACTTGTCTACTAGATTCTAATCTATTTTATTCATTATGTTCTGCTTTTAATACAAGACGAAATAATACAAGACGAAATAATACACAGTGTCAACGTCACACCCTGCTCCGTGACTCCTTTTTGTTAAAGAACCTTGAACCTTAAGACCAGGATTCATTTCACGGCTCATCTGCTCGTTTATTTATTTATTTATTTATTTAAAAGAACCTTGTACCATCAGACTCCCACACCGGTGTCTCTGTTTTGCTCTCACCGAGTGTACAACTCACCTAAATATCAGATTGATGCCAAAGAGTGTGAACATGACTACACTGTATCCCACAATTCCCGTCGTGTAGCTGATCTTGTACAAGAGGAGAAACCATTTGTAAACCAATCTAGAGAGAGAGAGAGAGAGAGAGAGAGAGAGAGAGAGAGAGAGAGAGAGAGAAACCAGGCATGAGCAGATGGATATTTACAGAAGGAGCAGAGGGGATTTCCGTATACAGATGTGCCAACAAGCATGTAGGGTTCACCAACAGCTGACTAATAGCAGACTATGAACTTGTGAGTCATACGGCATTAAGTCACTGTGTCATTGACATTAGACATAATACTCAGGAATAAAGTAGACAAAAGGGCAATAAAAATATCTGAAGCCCCGCCCCCTTCCCTCCCCATCTCAGACTGGACTCGAGAAGCTCTCTCTCTCTTTCTCTATCTATCTATCAATCTATCTATCTATACATCTATCTATCTATCTATCTATCTATCTGTCTGTCTGTCTGTTCCCCTGTCGTGATAAAGTACCTCGGCGTGGTGCACTCCAGAGGTTTCCGAGTGGCACGGAACGTGACGAAAGCGGTGACGATGGAGAAGATGGACCACGTCACCAAGAATCGCCACCAGTGCAGCTTCGTGGTGAAGTAAAGAGGCACCACCCACATCTGGAACAGGGTCACCAACTGCAGGACAGCAACAACGCGTTTGTTATAAGAAAATCGTACGCAAGACTTAATCGTAACACGTAACGTAACGAAAGACCTTAATCATCGTCTATTTCAAGCCGGGTCATTTCTTTTTAACGTGGTTTATTATTGTGAAATAATAGCGTCATCATACTCAGGATGAGTCACTCACTTTCACATCGCCAAGTAACGTGATAAAATATCAAGTTAGCGCTGATACAAGGACCTCAGATGCCTGTGATACTCCGCTAACTTCTCTATTTAACAGGAAGGTTAGATTTCAGTGTGTATTTTTCCTTGAGTGTAATTCTGAAACTATTTTGAAAAAGGACGTCCTGGAAAAGAAATATTTCTAATCTCAAGAGACTTCCTGCTTACATTAAGATTAAAGAACTAAAAATAAAATTCTCTAAAACAACATTAGGCTTTAGTGAAGACCTGAATGATTCTCTGAAATAAAAATAAAATCCGTTTGTTTTTGTTTTTTTTAGTTAGTTAGTTCAGAATTACTTCCTTTTTATTTCATAATCTGTAGAAGTTCTGAGTTTCACTGCAAGCAGTAAAATGAATAAAATGAAAATCCTTTCTAAAAAAAAAAAAAAAGTTTGAGAAGAGTTTTTCTAGCAGCAGCTCGTTGTAATTAAATAGCTGTTAGCAGCAGTTGGAAAATAAAATGGGCCAAATTTCCTTGTCTGTCTACCTCCGCTAAACAAATAATAATAATAATAATAATAATAATAATAAGAAGAAGAAGAAGAAGAAGAAGAAGAAGAACATTTACAAATATTAATGTAAGTGATCATGTTAAGGTCACATAAAAGGAAAAAAAAAGAAAACACCTGTAAATATTTCCCATTGTGTCTCATTAACACTTTGGTGCGGATGCTGTACGTTTACGACTAAAGGTTTAATATTAAAAAGCTCCAAGTTACAGGTTCGTCGTGGCAGGGACACGTGATAAATGATGCCATTTGACGAAATTTCTCCGTAACTGCACCATTTTTTACCTCCGCCTCAGTTCCTCGGACGTGTCAACAATCGACAGGTTGGTTATGTAATTCCAAATATTTGGAAAACCCAAAGTTTATCCCGGAGAACTGATAACGCTTGCTGTAATACAAGTCAAGCAATCGATACAACCATAGGTCAAAGGTCATAGGTCACGCTGCCAGCGTAGTGGTGTAGGAGTTACACAACAACATCATCATCATCTGGGAATGACTTCATTCATTCCAGGATCACAGCGATCGAGTTTACAGACGTAACGCCTCCCCCTAGTGGTGAAGCACAGAATGTACCGGAGTCTGACGTCACTTTTATATCATTTTATCTTTATTTTAAAACATACGCAAATTCTAGTATTGGATGTATTTTTATTTCTTGAAATTGCAGAGCTTTTTTTTTTTTTGGAAATATATTATATTAAAAAGTAAATTAATTCAGAATTCCTGACAGCTACCATATCATTGAATCGAACTGCCGCTCGGAGGAGAGCGCTATCCGCCCTCTTCCGCATACACGATCTCGCAGACGTACACGATTGGTCAGTTCGGGATTCGAAGTCTGTTTCTCACTCATATTCGAACAAAAAATAGCGACATTTTTGATTGATATGATAACTGTCGCATGATGCAGCTGACTGAAGGAAACGTATTCTCAATTTATCTCTGAAATCTGTGTGAAAGTACGCTTGTTTTTTGTATTTCATTTGTAAATATATATATTTAAGAAACAGGAAGTGACGTGACAAACCCGATGACGTGTCACACCGAACACAGAGAGCTCGCGTTAGTCGTGTTTGACTTCATCAGGGATCGTTTTCTAATTTAGTCTTTAACGTTTGAAAGGGTTTGTTTTGCATTTTTTTCTATAATGTATTCCTATACATGGAAAATCTATTTACTTTTTATCATAAATATTTAAAAAAGTAAAAATGCACATGACGTACGGCGCGAGTTCGGCTGAAGTGAATCCCACGGCCTCCTCACCTTTTTTATTAAATTTTATTTTTTTAAGAGGTCCAGGGATCGGATCTCTGGAAAACATCGTTCACATTTCACCAAAAGGCGCTCATGAGGTCCAGGAAAAAAACCTTAAGTGTGAGAACGACCTCATAAACCTTCTCAGGTTTCTCTCTGGATGAACTACAAACCACGTCACTGAGGTAAAATGATCAGAAACGTTCTCAAAGCGACCGGAGGAATCCTCACGCGAGGTTCCCGAGGTAACAGAGCGACATTCCGAAGTGCTCAGAGACACGGGACGGATTTTTGAGCTCTGGGATCTTCATCGTGTTGCGTATTGGGGTTTTGTTTCGAGCGTACTCACGTTGTAGGACTTGGAGTGCCGCTGTTTCCACTGCACCAGGACGAGCTGAGCGATGACGAGCGTGACGATGAGGATGAGCACCATCTCGGCGTGCATGGCTTCGTGCCCTTTGTGCTTGGCGTGCATTCTCGCATGTTCCAGTCTGTCACACAATCACAAAGAAGAGCTTCAGGACCCGACGCTGCCTTTACTTACCATGCGATACAGAAACAAAATGAGTTGACGTTTGTGGTGAAAATCAAATCAAAAAGCTCCAAAGACAGGAACGGAGATGATTCTTAGATTATTCTTCACCACGCCGCATCTCTGCCGCGTCTACACCTGTACGCGCGCACCTGAAAACCTCCGAGCGCGTCCGAGGACGAGACAGAAATATCCCGATCGCGTAAAGTCACGGATCAACTCATAAAAATGGCTTTGATAGAAAACGGGAGTGAAGTGAAAATTGAGCCGAGGAGCGAAAGACATGGTCATGTGGAAGGATGGAAATAACAAACGACATTAGATAAAACATTAGATGATAAAAGAAAGACGATGAAAAGGTACAGATGGGGTCATAAGTTTACACACGCCGTGCAGAATCTGCAGAATGTTCATCATTTAAAGTAATAATAATAATAATAATAATAATAATAATAAGAGGATCATAAACATAGCATTGTGTTTTTTATGTAGTTCTGCCCTGAATAAGTGATTTCACACAGCAGATGTTTCCATCTCGTCCACAAGACACAATAATTACTGAATTTACACACAGGAACCGGTTCAGAAGTTTCCACACGCTCGATTATTAATCCTGTGTGTGACCTGATGATCAGAGACTGTTTTTACATTTCGTGAAAGTTGTTCATGAGGCTCCTGCTGTCCTGAGCAGTTAAACTGCGCACTGTTCTTCAGTAAAATCCTCCAGGTCCTGCACCTTCTCATCTTCTCTAGAAAACTCCTCCAGGTCCTGCACCTTCTCATCTTCTCCAGAAAACTCCTACAGGTCCTGCACCTTCTCAGCTTCTCCAGAAAACTCCTCCAGGTCCTGCACCTTCTCATCATCTCCAGAAAACTCCTCCAGGTCCTGCACCTTCTCATCTTCTCCAGAAAACTCCTACAGGTCCTGCACCTTCTCAGCTTCTCCAGAAAACTCCTCCAGGTCCTGCACCTTCTCAGCTTCTCCAGCATCTTTTGCGTATTTGACTCCTTTCCGTCAGCAGCTCTATGATGCTGAGATCCGTGTTTTCACACTGAGGACAGCTGAGGGACTCGAACGTGACGATTACAGAAGCTGCAAACGTTCACTGATGCTCAAGAAGGAAACTTCAGGGGGGTGAAAACTTTTGAACAGGAATAATAAATTAATTGTTATTATTTTGTTTAAAAAAATCTTATTTTTTTATTTAGTGCTGCCCTTCTGAAGCTGCGTAAGATATTTACATGTTTCCAAGAAGACAAAATAACAACAATTTACACCGATCATCCTGTTCAAAAGTTTTGACCCCCTCAGCTCTTCTTGATGGATTATTAATTGTTGTTATAATAATAAATATAATTATGAACTTTTTGAACATTACTAACAGGTCCTGCACGGCGTGTGTGAACTTACGACTCCAGCTGAATGTGAATTAGGAGGCGGATCCGTCCTGTGAGCGATGAGTCGATCACTTATTATTTTACAGGTGAGAACTGAACAGCGCTGTGAGGTTCGAATAGCGGCAGGAGAATCTACAGACGCGTTCGAGGAGAACGTTTCCAACAGACTGCGGCAAAAAATCATCATCACCACCATCATCATCATCAACATCACCACCATCATCATCATCAACATCACCACCATCATCATCATCATCACCATCACGACGACGCTGTCGGATGATCGACCGTCACATCTGATAAACTCGGTTCACAGAGTCTCTCTCTCATATCTATCTATCTCTCTCTTTCTTTCTATATATATATATAGAGAGAGAGAGAGAGAGAGAAAGAGAGAGAGACATAGACAGATAAATAGAGAGATAGATAGATAGATAGAGAATAGATATATATTTTTTTTCTCTCTTTCTATCTCTCTTTATATATCTATTTATCTCTCTCTCTCTCTCAGTAAAGAAGAGTAAATATTTACGCAGCCTTCCAGCTCGACTCGGTTGTTTACTGAACTGCACGTCACTAACGAGTCCCGCCGTCGCCCTGCGTATATTTTGGCGTCGATCCGTCAGTAGCGTAAAATAAAACACCTTTAACTCGGACACCTGCAATATCCTCCGATATTTCTTTTTCCGTTTAAACAACAATTTCAAATCAAACGTAACGTAATAATCTTTCACCGGATGTCCGCAGACGGTACAGATGCTATGTGACTAATTATTACGAATGTTTATTCAGAAATTTAAAGAAATGAAATAAGATAAAATAAAAGACAAACCTCCACCTCTCCTCCGCTGAAAGCTGCGAGAGGTCGACCTACAGAGGAGGAAATCACAGTCTGGTCAAAACACTATTTCTACATTTATACAAATAAACACATTTAAGCTTTATTTATTTATTTGTTTGTTTGTTTAAATGTCCCATGTATGAATGGTGTTAGTGCTTATCTTCTGTGCTAGGGTTTGTCTGAAAAGGAAGTTTTATCTCCATTGTTAAAAGGTTAAACAAACAAACAAACAAACAAACAAACAAACAACAGGAATACCAACTCACCTTATCCGGCTCTGCTGCATTTGAATATGCCGATCATGTGACCTTTCTTTAAACATATTTCACTCAAAATGTTTAAACTAATCTTGTCGTTTCTGTCCTTATCTCGACTCTGTTGGTTGTTCACAGCTCAGATTTTAAATAAATTTAGTCAAAGTCAGTAAAAAATAATCATTTAAACACTTTTAACTTTACTTTGTGTGAAAGTATGAAAGTCACTAATATCACATTTTGCACTTTTCCCCATTTTTTTGGGAAAAAACCCAACAACCTCCTCTGGCGACGTCTAAACGTTTCGACGGACAGAAAACACGCTTGTCTTTATGTTTTGCTAAATTTCAAGTGTCTGGGAATAAATGATAAATATTTCTAGAGATATTAAATCGTAAACGTGGCTTCCTAGATAAGACGTTTTTGATTTACAACAACAACAACTCAGGAATACGGAATAATCCAGCCGTGATGGGATTTTATTTCTTTTCATAAATGTGTGTAAATATTCTGTAATAAATCGAACGCTTATATCCGCGCTGTAACATTTTGCATATTGTTGTAGGACACGCCCACTAATGACATCATCAGAAGGACATCAGAAAAAAAATTATTAATAAAAAAAAAAAAGATAACGATTGTCCCATTTTGGTTCGATTGATCGATACTTGATATGTAAGTCGTACAGTATTATTTTTAAAAAAATTTTTTTATTTTTTTTAAAATTTAACAGTGAAAAGGAGAAAATTTTAATCAGAAACAAAAATACCATATCATGTAGACATTTCTATGATCCACGATATAAAGATTTGTGATTTTTTTTAAAAAATTGGTTTAATGGTTTTAAAATATTTGTTAAAAAAATTACCATTTTATTCAAAATAAACATCTTATTTTATATATATTTTAAAAAAATACAGTTTATGCATTATTCATGAAAAAAAAAACAATTAAAGCACTGAAAATAAGGGGAAAATACACTTTTGAAATTTTTTTTTAAAAGATTAAGTACATCAAATCATCTCCTTCTAGTTTGTAAATAGATTCTTTTATTGTTAAAAAAAAGATATCCACGATATCTAAAATAAACAATAAAAGTATTGTGATATAATTTATCACGATATCGATATTACGTCATCATATCGCCCAGCTCTACCATTACCTCAACAGTAAAGAATATTCTGCATTGTTTTTATATTTGCTTTACTTTTTAAGGTCAGTATTCTAATATGGTAACCTTTATTTAAAAGTATCATTGTTTTCCTGTTAAGAAGAAATAATATGTGAAATAAATATTGTAAAAAAAAAATACTTAAATCAGAGTGATCGTCTCAGCCGTCTGGCTGAATATCAATTCACACAGCGAGGCCTAAATCTCTTCCTGCGCCCTACTTCAGTGCCCTACACACACTGAGAAACAAAATGGCGTCCATGATCTAGTGCACTTCCTGTCTCAAAGCAAGGGAATTAGGACGCAGCCTCTCGCCTGTCGAATCGCCGATCAGAGCCGTTAGCATTTAGCTCTGTTAGCTCCGTTCCTTCAAGAGCTCGAAGCTGGCTGCACATTCTCGCGCCTCACGCCGATAAAACACGCAGAATCCGAGAGTTAAATACCCCGCAGCTGTCGTTACCTGAGCGGCTTCGTCGTCGTGCCCGTGTCCGTGGTCGTGCTGTACGCCGTCAACCTCCACCTCAAACACCGCCGCCATCTTAACGGAGCGCTGACACAACCCGACTGTTCCGGCAACTTCCGGGTGACACGAGCTACCAGCCAATCAGAA
>JAKKZN010000015.1:665297-675589 GCA_033441825.1 Pangasius elongatus | reverse complement strand
TGCAGAAGATAGGGATAGGTGGAGAGTGATGATTCGCTGTGGAGACCCCTGAAGGGAAAAGCCCAAAGAAGAAGAAGGTTGAATGCAATCAGTGTTCTGTTGGTAATGTGTGCATTATTTAACTCTTGGACATGAATATTTAAGTGATCCATATTGTATAAAGCACCTGATATTTTCATAAATGATAAAGAAATAATTCCCTAATTCCCGAGAACTATGGCACTATCTGATGGTTACTCTATCCTGGCACCTATCTATGAAGGGAAGATGTTTCTCTAACACAAGTCTCAATGTAGGAGCTCAAAAATGCTCAGTAAAATCAAGCCGAGGTTTATTCAGTGTAATGTGATTTTTGGAGCTGACTCTCAACCCGATTTTCTGTTCAGTTCACTGATCCAGCTCCCTCCAGATGCCATTGTGTTGAAATGTTCTGCAGAAAACTTGGCAAATCCGTTTTAGGTTACTGCATTATAAGAAGTAAGTAGAAAGAAGAGAAAGTAAACAGAGTTTTAGTGTCACACACTGGGAGCTGATCCACACTGTCACTGCTGCGGGTGAGCACCAGGGCACACATTTTGGATACGCATGTTAGTGTCAGAAATGACAGCTTATCATTTAGCTGTCAGGAAATCTGCCAGTGTAGAAACAGAAATTGTCAGTGTTGAATTACTTACTGTTCATTTGCGTCTGCAGAGTTCAACTAAACTCAAGTTAACTCTGGAAGTGCTAGAATATTTCCACAATCTGATACGCCAGATCGGTTCTGTTCAGCTGAAACCTTCAGCGTTTTCATTAGCGTATGAACAATCTGATATCTTCAACATGAACTCTGCACAGAAATATATTCATTTCATTCCCGTCCTGAATTATGGAAATGTGAAATTATGATTGTGTGCAATCTATTAAAGATCAGACATGCGGCTCATGGGCCAGGACCGGCCAGATACAGGCTCTGCTCCGGCGCACCGAATTCATTTATAATCAGTGTTTTAAATTAAAATTGTCTTGTGGACCAGAACTGGATTGTAAGATTTTTTATTTTTTTTTTAAAGCTAGTCTGTTATTCCACTAGGGGGCGAAATAGAGCGATAAACTCAGCTGATGATGTAATTCATCGTTAGCGAGCTAAAAAAAAATGACGCTTTACCCAAATTCAATTCAATTCAAATCAGTTTTATTTGTACAGAGTTTTTAACAATGCACATTGTCACAAAGCAGCTTTACAGAAATAAATGGATTCAAAATAAATGTGTGTATTTATCCCTAATGAGCGAGACAGAGGTGATGGTGGTGAGGAAAAACTCCATGAGACCTTGAGAAGAACCAGACTCAGAAGGGAACCCATCCTCATCTGGGTGTAACGGAGAGTGTGATTATAAATAAATCCTTTCTATTATTGTGTACTATAAGGACAAGGAGTGCAATTGTGCAACCAATAAATTCATCACAGTTTCCGCAAGAAGTCGGGTTGGTTAAAATCTATCCTCTGTCCACTGATGGAGTCCTGAGTACGAAGCTGCTCGTGGCAACCACAGCCCCAAAGCCACTACAGCAATCGCAGTCCCAAGCCATTACAGTACAGCTCCCCATATGAGATCCCCAAACCATCTCCACAGCCCCCAGGTGGCTCCATCCCCAGCAACCACACGGTTCTTCAGGCCGTCCATATGGGCCCCAGCAGCAGCGAGCGAACTCAACCGATGAGAACTCCAACCAGGAGCAGGGCATCAGGACAAGTAGGACACATCTCTTTCCAAAAGTCTTAAATTAGGGGTTGAATACTTACGCAATCACAATTTTTAATTTGTAAATTATTTTGCAAATGATATAGATTTCAGCCGCCACTTCAATAGTCTAAGTTTGAAATAAATGTCGCTAAATGAACACTTTAAAAGAAGCTAAACTGATTATGTTGGACCCGCCCACTTGATCTTGGACTGAGTGGAATGTGACCCGTTACCTAAAATGAGTTTTGAATATTTCATTTTCCTCTTTTCTTCTCTTTTGTCACTGATGCACCACAGGAATAAAAATAAGAGGCCTGTTAGGCATGATAATAATAATCCTGAGTGGGGATTAGTACTAAGTAGTATTAATACTCTTTCTTACAGTGGATGCTGTCAGATTGAATTATTTTAGACTTTTAAATCCTGCAACAGAAAATACATTTTATTAATCTTTAACAGTCAAGTGAATAAATGAAGGAATGGAAGCACAAAGTTATTTATATTCACCAAAACTTACTGACAATTAGCCTTACAGCATCACATCTTTTAATCAGGAGGACAAACAGATGAAGCAGATGAACTCTCTCTTGTCTTGATTAAATATATTTGTCCTGACGCTCAATAATGGAGTTGTGAGAGAAATTAAGTAATTAAATTATAAACAAAAGAGTACGAGGCGACAGAACACCACACAGTCCTGCTAATAATACTTACTTTTAATAATCTTGTGCACATAGTAAGATAAAGATAAAGAGAAGCATGTGTGTGTAGTTTAATATTCATTTAGCCCGACGTATCTGGAGGCTTGACGCATCAAATGATCCTTAACCGGGAAGCAAGAAAAACAATTTCACACATGACTGACTTCACAATAAAATAACACACACAAAAGAGTCAGAATAACCTAGTAGTTGGGATGCAATAACATTCAGCTGCGGAGATAATTAGCAGATCGATGTTATGAAATACATCAGACTAATGCGCTCTTTGTTAGATTACTGCCTTCTCGCCTAATGCTGAAACTGTGTGGATACATGAAGCATAAAATGGCTAAAAAGAAGGAAATACTATAAGTGCTGAATGATGCTGAAGTGCTAAACTTCACAGCTCAGCTTCCTAACTGTCTAAAACATAAGTTTAGAAAGAAAAATGTGCTTCAACACACAGTGCTGAAACATCCCCACTGCGATACTTCAAGCATGATTATTTAATGAAAGCACAAGGTCTCAGTTTCTGTCTCTGTTCTTCTGCACCTGACCTGAAGCGCTCAATAATTCAGCAGGCCGGTGAAGAATGAATGAACTCTCTACACCATACTGTGAGCGCCGATGGCAAGGGAGTTGCAGTTTTCAAGCCAGGCATATAACATCAAAAACAGCTCCATGGAGGAGTGCTCGAAGAAGACGGGGCCGAGGCACGAGGGCAAGCCGAGGAAGGTGAGGTTCAAGCTGGCGTCGTCGTACAGCGGCCGTGTGCTGAAGCACGTGTATGAGGACGGCCAGGAACTGGAAAGTCCTGAGGAGAAGTATCCTCACAGCTTCATCCACACAAAGATCCCTCAGCACCTGGATGTGGAGCAGCTTTGCAGCTTTGAGGAGGTCCAGGGTCAGGATGTAGATCCTCCTACGGGTCTTATAGCCCAGCGCATTAACGTGTACCGAGCAGTGGGTGGCTTCAGACCGCTGACATCTAGCGAGCAACAAGATGAAAAAGTGAGTCCTGATAACACAGAGGGTCCATTTTAGACGTTATAGCATTGGATTAGTTGATTGAGGATTCGTGTGTGTGTGTGTGTGTGTGTGTGTGTGTGTGTGTGTGTGTGTGTGTGTGTGTGTAATACTATAATCTCAGCAACATAATCCTTAGCACTTTCTTCCCCTACCTGTAGTGTTACATAATTGATGTTTCTCATGGATATATTCTTTTCCCTCAAAGCCAAACTATTTATATTATATTTATATGAAATTTATATTATTTATGTGTATATTTATATCTCCAGTACAGCCTACAACCTTTAAAACATCTTTGTTTGTGAGTTTTACTTTTCTTTACCACTTAGTGTGTGTGCACAATGCTGATCAAAACCTCAAATCACTTTTATTAGCATGAACCTGCAGATAAATATAAAAGATATAAGATTGGCTTTTGGGCTTTTCTTCTCTCTGACATCACCGATTGTTCAAGACAAGTCAAATGTATTAATATCTAGGAAGAGTTAGGGACGCCTGCTGAGAAAATGGCTTCTGTATGTAATTGTGCTTTGGATTATTACCGTGTCAGTCATGAAGTTCTGCTGCGGCGGTTCTGTGGAGCGTCTGCAGCGGAGCAAATCAAACTCATCATGACAGACATTCTTTGTCTGGTTTCTCTCAAAGGAGCTTTGTGCCTTAATCATGGCATTCAGTATTTATAGCAACAGATTCAAACAGATTCAAAGACTCTTTTGTGTAAATTTTTTTATACCATTTATTAATAACATGCTTTGTGTCTGTATGTTTACTGGATTCCTTCAGGCGCCGGTTTTAGACTTCGAAAAGATCATCATCTATACCAGCAACCTGAAGATCATCCGATCTCCTAGTAAAAAAGCTGAGAGTGGTGTAAGCTACCATCACCATCGAGGAGAAGGACGAGAGGTTTCTCCAGGCCGGGAGTCCAGATCCAAAGGGAGACACAGAACAAAAAGTGTCCGTAAGGAGGAACGATGTCCTGCTCCCAAGGAAGAGGTGATTGATTATTTTTTCCTCCCATTTTATCCTTGATTCCTTCTTGTGCAATTCCCAGCCACCAGTCAGCTCTTTCCTATCACATCTTCTGCTCATGCTGCATCACAGGGCAGAGTAACACACTCAGAGGAAAGCGCTATCCGCCCTCTTACGCATACACGAGTTTAGTGGCACGATTGTTTGGTGTCACTGTGACATTGGTAGAGAATAGCGAGTATGCCCCTCCTACTCAGACAGACCGACCAATTATGTTCTTTGTGGCAAAGTCAGGATTTGAACTCATGGTAGAGCGAACGCTTTTCTGTTCCAGAGAAGTGATTTGGTTTTATAGGAACACAAATACATTCACTGCAGACCCCCTTCATGAAAATAAGCAAAAACGAATCTATAAAACGAATCTCATACTGCATGAGTGAGTGATATTCTGAGCTGAAACACTTGTTTGAAAATGATCAGGACCTGTACACTTAATATTTCCCAGAAGCTTCTCCTGAAGAGAATAACAGCACCGAGGCTCTTCCTGGAATTTCTCCAACAAGAGGAGACTCTTGTACATAGATTTTGGCCCACTCCAAATCAGAACATCCAAACATGTCTCCTTTGATATGTTTTAGTTTTGTGCATGACTTGAAATAACCACATATATTTTTTTAATTAGAGTTCAAATCCTTACATAGAGGTGTAAGATTCCCTAAAGCCTTAACCACCGAGCCAGCACTGACTGTGATCGCTTATGGCCAAGTCAGCCAGGTTTTAGTCTAAAAGATCTGAGCAAAATTCATTAATCTATAAATCTTTACAACAGTCTTTGGACTACTAGCTGCAAAATGGTGCCAAAGCATCTATGATTTATCACCTTATATTATATGATTTTATTTGCATTCAGAAAATTCTCCATTTTTCACCAAACACACGATATAAACTGTAGTTATAATGTGTAGGTGCTGAGTTCTGTACCTGTTCCTACAACCATGGATCTGGTGTCTAATAGCTCATTTTGATCATTCTGAAATCCCTCCATCACCACCACAGACATTTTTGTCCATTCTCTTCAAGGATGCGCACAATTCTATACACAAATAACCTGATTACTTGAGTCACACACTTCCCTTCTTAATTAAAACAAAAAAATTGCAGTTTTTATTTCGATCTGTTCCTTAATCCTCGGACGAAATGTGGAGCTTAAGTTTCATTACACTGTAGTTAAATACCGCAGTGTCTTTAATAATAACACACATCTACAGTAATTCAACACTGAACCCGAAGCATGGAAAATTATTAGTCGCTTATTTCCTGTAACTTAATTCTGGAGACAAGACGAGACGCGATCGGATCAAATCTGTTGGTCACGAAATACTGGACTTCAAATGAGTTTTCTAAATTTTTCAGGTCATTCAAACTGAGCTTTATAAACAGATCTTTTATGAACATACAACATGTACGTTAGTGTGAATGCCATCATTTGCTCAAACATCACTAATGAGCTCTTCTCAAAGTCAGGAACTTAAAATAAAATAAATAATGTGCTGTTATAGGAATGGAAACGTACACACTCCTGAGCAAAAAAAAAAAAAGAAAAGAAAAAAAGAGCCAAGTCCAAAATGAACAAATATGAAGCTTTTAACGGTCTTAACAACAAATCACTGGTGAGGAGATGAGCAGGAATGAAGCAGATGTGCTCCTGGAGCTCCTGAGCCTCCACTCGCTGGTTTGCTGTTTGGGGAAAAGCTAGAAACAGGGAAATTCACTCCTACAGTCTTCTTACACACAAAATCATGATAATGATTAAAATGTTTGATATCAAATTCAGACTAACACGTGTCTGGATGACTTAAACATTTACAGAAATCTCGCATACTGAGCTCCTTTATCTATTAGTTTAATTCTTGCTCACTTCCTGACCAGTGATCTGTTCTTAAGACCATTAAAAGATTAATATTTTGCCATTTATTTTTGCCCAGGAGTGTAGATACGACTGCCTTTCCATCACATCACTGTTCCCCGTGTGATTCTTACTGATGTACTCTACCCCGCAGGAGACAGGCGGCTGTGAGCAGTGTGGAGGTTCGGGCACCGCCCCGTGTTCCCTGTGCCACGGCAGTAAGCTGTCCATGTTGGCCAACCGCTTCAACGAGTCTATCCGAGAGTTACGCTGCCCGGCCTGCGATCCCCACGGCTTAGCGCCGTGCCAGTCATGCGTCCAGTAGGCTTTTAGATACCGTGCAGTTCTAATAAACGCCCTGGACAGCTATCATGGACAGTGTGAAGAGGTCTGGTATTACAAGATGGAACCTGAGTGTGAAGATCTGACCAGGAATAATGTTTATAACGGTGATAAGAGAGGAACGTGTAAGAATCCGTTAGCATGCGGTAGGAAAACACTGAGGAGAGAAACTGACCTGAATCTGACTTACAGTCAGCACAAGGTTCTGTGTGTCAGGGATTATTTAATGCAACATCAGTAAACATTTTATTTATCATAAAATCAGTCTTAAAGTCATATTTACTTTAGAGTACGTTTACCTAAAACATTTGTTTTGTTGTTCTGCTAGTGTCACCTTTCCCAGGAGGTTTTATGTATCGAGATGAAGGGACAAAACTGACGAATAATTATTCTATCAAATTATTTTTTCCTCATGGGGTATGGACGTGATCACATATTTGGACATTAACAGACATCAAATACAATCTATTATGGCGATGTTCTTTTCATATGACCATAGGGATGTTGTGTATTAAATAAAAGATTTCACCCCAGGAGAATTCCCTCCGAGCTGTATTCTGAGGTCTGACATCTCGCTGTGTTCATTCGTGTCTGTGGATTTTCATTAATCTCTGAGCCTTTTGCTGTAGAACAGGGATTAGATTCATTCTTTAAGAAGACGAAGAAGATGTCCAACTCTCCTGTCAAGCAGTTAGGAGTAATACGTTTGGAAAGCTTCGTTTAGCTGTCGAAAAACAAGAACTCGTTTATCAAGAGAAGATGATGAGTCATCAGTTCATATTCCTTTATTATTCCTTTACTCCAGTGTAAGAGCTGGAACGCTGCCCGAGAACCAACCTCCACCTCTGAGAAACAGAGCCACTGCTCTATTGGTTCCTTATTTACATTATTCTTTCGTTTACTGTATATTCATTGTTTTGGTTGATCGCTGGCACCGATGTCCAAACCGAGTGTAGAAGTCTTCCAGCGTCTACTTCGACGTGCGGTTAATCCTGTCAGAGATCTTTCCTCTCATCTTTCCGTTAAAAGCTTTTTCTTGTTCAGTAAATTCAGTCGCATTATCTCTCGACATGTTCAGTCTTTCTGTGTTGCTTCTCCCGTCGTTTCTCCTCAAATATTCATCATTTTCCAAACTGTCATGCTGCCTCACAGTCTGAAAGATTTGTACATTAAAAAAAAACTACTTTAAGAGGAAATGTTTGGTATTAGCACTGACGTTAGCAGGAAATTCAGATTAAAGACATGACTTGACTTCGTGTGGTGTTTCTTCTCGTTTCCACGCAGTAAATACTGTAAACTGTACATCAGGTAAAGTCGAAGTCCTTCAGCTGCTTCTGAAACTCCAGCCAAAGGACACTGAATCATTATGTTGTATGTTTTATTGTAAATAAGGAATCTAAAGCTAAGCTAAGTTGATTAGCTTACTACACTTGATCTGATAATCTGTGTTTAAGTCTTTTTATATTCCTGTATCTATACTTTGATTTTGAACAATCCATATTTAATTTTACAGATATGAGAATCTACAGAACTGCTCTTCATCTGTGCATTTAAAAAGAACTGGAGAGCTTTTTATACTTTTATAGAGAATATAACTTTTATTTCTTTAGAATACAGATTTACAGAGTCCTGTGTGTTTTTTTTTTACTTGTTAGAGGTTTAGAATGCTAATACTGTTTTTTTTATATACACACAGGGCTTATATTTAGCCTCTGAATTTATTTAGTTATTAAGTAAAATGTCACATTCTATATCTTGCTGAATTTAAAAAGCCATTATAATAAAATGAATTCTTCATTAATTATCCATTATTGAGGCAGTATATGTACATAGCTATTTTGGTTTATGTGATATTTGTTTAGCCGCACTGCACAACCTGCTGCAGTGTGAGATTATTTATTTATTTCATTTATTCGAACATCATTTCATATTTAATTTACTTTTTTTAGTGGAAGATACAGACACAGTACGAAGTGGCTGTCACTTAAAATTCCTTCAGAAGACACTTAAAGAAGGAAAAGCTTCAAATCTTAAATACTGATGTGTATGATGATACCACGGGCGAATTAATAGAGATGAATTCTGTCACTGGAGTTAAAAATCAAACGTTATCCTTTTACGAATAATAATTTTTATATGAAATATGAAGTGACTTTGTGGCCAAGTGTGGTGACCCATACTCAGAATTTGTGCTCTGCATTTAACCATCCAAGTGCACACACACAGTAGTGAACACACACACACCCGTGAACACACACCCNACAATCCCTGCCGGACCCGAGACTCCAACCCACGACCTTCAGGTTCACCTTCAGGTTACAAGTCCGACTCTCAGACCGTTAGGTGCCCCCAAAAGAGAAGGTGCACCGTTCCTGGAGGTCCTGCAATACCAGGTTGATGCGTGGAGCGGACGGAGAAAGCCCCTCTCCCAGCTCCCTGCTCTAAACATCAATTTAATACAGAGTCCTCGAATGGAGGACGTATCAGATATTAAACTGATAAGAACAGATACTACACTTGATCTTAGACAAAAGGCCGAGAAGCGATCTTGGTAGTTTTGTGAAAAAAAAAATTGTGAAAACTGTTAATGAGTGCGATAAGAAGAATAAATAAACGTAAGCGCCACAGAAAACAAAACTGCAGAAGAGGTTCAGGAAGAAGGCAAAGAAACTCAGGAAAATAAGAGAGAAAAGTCTGAATGCACGTTTTGAGAATTTCCATAACGTTTATTCGCAGGCTTTCTTTTGGTGTTTTTTTTCTGGCCCTGTGCTTTTTTCATTGGCTGAGCTGCATTAGGGCGTGGCCTGGCCCTTGGCCTGTGGTTGGTGGGAAAGGAGTAGTGGGAGGAGTCAGTTTTTGGAGGGAAAAAAACCAGCTAGTTTCCACCAAGTAAGGAGGAAAATAGCTAAGCAGCTAGTTTTTACACTTCATGTAATCCAGTAGTTTAAGGCTGAAAAAAAGAGAGAAATTGAACAGCAGAAGCAGAAAATCTGTGGATCACTGGATGCACTGAGAATCTACTGGAACTGAAAGGGAAGATTTTAGCATTCAGGTGATCTTCTGATTAATCCTTTTTATCATGTTTCAATTTGATGGAGATTTTTTTTTATTTTGGGAGCAGACTGAAATTCAGAAATTTGTCGTAACATTTTATTTTATTGGTTTTATTGGCTTTGAGCACTGCATTCGTGTAACACCTGGGACGTATGCTATGCTAATGCTAATGAAGATGGTCAGTTCCCTGTAAGACATTTCAGGTTGGTTAAACTTAGGAACGAAGGTTCACCTGCTGCCTCAAAAACGTGATTACACTCAACCTGAAGATAACCTTTGTTTCAAATCAAAGTCGAGTCAAGACAATGGATTACTTTTAGTTTTATTTTTGGAAACATAAACTTGAGATCAATATCCAAAACTTGTCATGACAATTGGAGTTAAAGAGAAGAAATAAGTTCACATAACTTAATGGGGCTGTCATGTTTAACAGAGTTATAAGAGTCATAATCACTTTGTTGTTGTTTTTATGTTCTGAATTTATGGAGTTCTGTGTGATGGAAAAATATCAGTGAGAATCAAGGGGAAGGTGAACGAGACAGTGGTGAGAGCGGCCATGCT
>JAKKZN010000015.1:653158-665197 GCA_033441825.1 Pangasius elongatus | reverse complement strand
GGAAAATGGCCAGAATGGTTCGCACTGCCAGGAAGGATATACTGTAGTAACTCATATCATCACTCTTTACAGCTGTGGTGAGCAGAAAAGCATCTCAGCATGCACAAAACATCCAAGCTTGAGGTGGATGAGCTACAACAGCAGATGAAGATTAGAAATAAAAAAAAATCACCAGTTCCAGTGTTTCAGCCTGCAGACCCTCCGCTCTCAGGATGCTTTTTGCTTCTTGCACCATTCTGTGTAAACTCCAGAGACTGCTGTGTGTGAAAATCTCAGGAGATCAGCAGTTTCTGAAAAACTCAAACCAGCACGTCTGATACCAACAACCAGCCACAGCTAAAGTCACAGAGATCACACCTTCTGATGTTTGATGTGAACATTAACTGAAGCTCTTGACCCGTATCTGCATGATTAGATATCTGCATGATTTTAGGTGTACAGGTGTTCCTATTAAAGTGGACGGTGAGTATATGTTTAGTATTTATATATGTGTTTTTTTCCCGGTCTTCTCCGACCCTCTGTGGTTTTGGTTCCGCTAGCTGATCTGGTGTGAATCGTCTGCTGTGGATCTTCGTATGAGTGGAAAAGGTGCAGCGTGAGTTTGCTAATCATCGTCTCCTGAGATCACTGTGAGCTGAGAAACCGTGGAAGCTTAAAGCGGTACATTTTGAAGACGCTGTGCAGAGAAGGACACAGAAGCGCTCTTTACATTTCTGCTTTTGCTTATTTTTTGAACATATTCAGTCTTAGCTACTTTACACTGCACACTCGTTTGGATCGAGTTACAAGAGACAGACTGAATAATGTAAACAGTGCTAGCGGGAACTCGGGAACCGCACGATGTCACGTAGCCCATTAGATTAAAACTAGCAAAGTGCTGAGTCTCTGTACAAGAACACTGAAAGCCTCCGGGTCTCGACTCTTGACTGTGGTCAGTGTTTGTGTTCTCGCTGCTGTAGTTAGAATAAAACACTGAAGTTAAGACGCAACATAAGTTTGCTAATCGTCGTCTCCTGAGATCACTTTGTTTACAGAACCAGGCCACATTAATAATATACACTTCATGTTGTGCACAAATAGGCTCCATGCTGTCCAGCTGCACCATTCTGAAGCAAAGTGAAAGATGAAAAATGTCTCAAAGGCACAAATCTGTTCTGTTTCAGAGCTGAAATGGAGAGAAATTGTGCCTCTCCTGGATTTCTGCAGGTGTCCGGTCCTTTCTTTGTCTTTGCTGATTGCTGCACTGCTTCGTGATGATGTGGAAATCGAGCTGTAGCTGAACGCGTGTGTTCGCCTGAAACCTGATTTTCATCCTGCTACTAAAATAGAGATCATTAAAACCAAAGCTGGATCTATTTAGTGCTCCAAATAGTCATCTGTATTTGTATTTAAACCAGAAGTGGTCATGGTCTAGACCGGAAGGTGTTTACTGTGTACACTGTGGAACTTTCTGGAAAGCTTTCTATGTGATGTCACTGATTAAGCTGGGAAACTATCTTTCAAAGCAGGAGTGTCTTTCCCAAATGCTGTTTATAGTCAACAACAGTCAATTTAGACTAGTTTCAAGTCTTTTGTGTGTTTATTGAGATGCAGTTGTGGGGGGATTTTACTGAGACCTGGCAACCCTCTCTTTCAAACTCCATATGAAAGTAAAAATCTTTAGCTTTCTTGTATTTTTTTTTTTTAATCTTTTTTTAGTTTCAGTCACGAGGCACATATATCTGTTACATCACATATAGCCGAAGCACATAAATATATAACGCAGCCTCTCATCTTCCATTCCAGAAAAAAAATCTATTCAAAGGTTGTTGAAGAACAAACTAAAAGATATCTTGGATCTAAAAGACTCAGAGCCCAGTCTAAACAAATTGGGTTCCTATGCAGTAATAAATGAATAACATCAGAACCCCAGGTGGTCAGAATTCACCAAGTCAGCTCACAACTCCACACAAGATTAATTACCTCTCGGGAGACTTGGCCTAAGTGTAAAACCAAGGGGAAGTGCTTTGGCGAACGGTTCTACGCTAACGGAGACGAGGCGTTTGGCTGAAATGAGGTGCATTATTATGTTACAGAGGAATCATATCTGCTTCAGGGCAATTCATTCATTTTCATGTTTTGGGACCTACACACCACACACAGCCACGCCCTCACACACCCTCACACACCCTCACACACCCCGACATATCCTCACACGCCCTCACACGCCCCGACATATCCTCACACACCCTCACACGCCCTCACACGCCCTCACACACCCCAACACACCCCGACATATCCTCACACACCCTCACACACCCCAACACACCCCGACATATCCTCACACACCCCAACACACCCCGACATATCCTCACACACCCCAACACACCCCGACATATCCTCACACACCCCGACATATCCTCACACACCCCAACACACCCCGACATATCCTCACACGCCCTCACACACCCCGACACACCCCGACACACCCCGACACACCACGACACAGCCACACACACCCCGAAACACACTCACACACCCTGGAAAATCCTTACACACACCCTGGAAAATCCTTACACACACCCTCACGCACCCCAACACACCCTCACACCCCCTGACACGCCCTCACACACTTTGACATATCCTCACACACCCTCACGCACCCCGACATATCCTCACACACCCCGACACACCACGACACAGCCTCACACACCTCAAAACACACTCACACACCCTGGAAAATCCTCACACACACACCCCCCGACACACCCTCACACACCACAACACACCACAACACACACTCACACACCCTTACACCCCCCCCCCACACACACACACACATACTCCAACACACCCTCACACACCACAACACACCCTCACACACCCCGACGCGCCCTCACACACCCCAACACACCCCTGAAAAGTTCAGTGTTAAGATGTGGCTTGTAGGTTTTTAGGGGCTGATTGTAGCTTTGAGTGAAAGAAGTGAGCAGATGGTAAGTTGTGATTTTTTTAACAGGTCTTGATGGAGGCTTGAAGAAGGAGGGAATAAATCAGAGGAATTGTCAGTGATTACAGTGAAGTGCAGCTGGAATGGAGATAAATTGGTCTCATTACCTGCACTTGTGCAGTATGTTCTTTCTTCCTGACCCTTATGTCACAAATTTATATATTTCTTCCCCGAGAGGACTGATCGGATTCTGCTCCATGATTTTTAGGTGACTTATTTGAGATGACTTCTTTTAATAAGCTCATAGCATTAGCAGTGTGTCGTTTATGGTAAGATTCACTTTTGGGAAATTTGTCAGAAAAATTGGTCGATAATTATTTGGTTCCCAGAAGTTTTTTGTGTGAAAAAATTGAAATAATTTTGACAAGAATAAACTCGCATCTAAATTATTATTATTATTATTATTTTTTATAGAGACTCACATAAACAGGGTATAACATTATCGGGAAAATGTGGCATTCCACAACATTAAATGTAATTATAAACGGATAAAAAGTGTGACGTGTTGTTCGTTAATAAATAACTCATTGTAATTGTTGGCAAATTGCTGTGGGATAAGAGGAATAAAACATTGGGGGCGTGCTGTTATACAGCATGTAATCAACTTCATGTCAGACCGTATGACACTACTGCGGTGCTGATTATTTTCATATTACAGCACAGCCTGCTGTGTGTTATTCCTTACAGATACAGGCACAGTGTAAATAAACTGTGCCTCTAAAGTGGCTGTTAGAGCCATCTCAATTATTGACTCCACAACGCTGACTATAATAGCAGCAGTGATCGTAAATGCTTTACTCGGTGTCAGTGTAGCACACTTTCATTACCATTACACTGTCTGTTTCATAAATCACAGAGGAAAGTCACTTATACTGGCTTTAAATGCTTGAGTCTGTTTTCCAGTTAGAGTGCATCCATTTGCACGAACTCATCGGAGGACAGAGTGTTCCACCTCTGACTATTTTGTGCCAAACTCTTTCCTTGTTTCTCAGTCATTGATGCAACACAAGCAGACAAATGAATGCGTAACCTTCAGTGGAAAGCTTCCCATTTATTTTTAATCAGCTTCTCTCTCCAGTACAGTAATCATGAGCCACTGTGGCTGCTCTCTCTCTCTCTCTCTCTCTCTCTCTCTCTCTCATTCTCTCTCTCTCTCATTCTCTCTCTCTCTCTCTCTCATTCTCTCTCTCTCTCATTCTCTCTCTCTCTCTCTCTCTCTCTCTCTCTCTCATTCTCTCTCTCTCTCTCTCTCTCTCTGTCTCTCTCTAAATGATCCTGGCTTGCTGGTATGAATTGGAGTTCAGCCCAGTGGTCTGTTAATTGCCATTTCCTCCATCTCAGGCTTCCTGATGTGTGTTAAAGATAAGTGCCTCCTGTGGTTCTGAGTGGACCAGCTGGCCATCACCGTGCAGTCTCATCGATGTAAAATGCATGTCATGTGGGGCGATGAAAGGATTTTATATGTTTTGTAATGCGTAAAGCAAATTATAATGACAAGTGATGAGTGAATGAAACTCCTAATGTAGGCAAGCTAAAGAATCATGCGGTAACGCTTAACTGTTTTTAGAAGAATTTTAGAATGAATTATTCAATTAGACAACGAAGAGATTTCTGCTTTAATGGTTTGGCACAGATGGACAAAGGCAGAAGGGTGATCCACAAGCGTGTTGCGTAAAAACACTAGCAGATAGTTGCATCAGTCGAACACTGTGAACACACCTCCCTGTACAATACCTTATCTTCAACCAGATCTCGGAGGATTAGGATCTCTGCACAGGCTCAATCCATCCTAGCCACGATGAGGAACAGGTTATGAAGGTCCTGAGGAGGGTTCGATCCTCAGCCTGTGCTCTTATGCCTAAAGATTATGGATATGCCCCGTCATTCATACTCACTTGAGCTCTGGCCGCTGCTTTATATTTTAATCGTAATTTTTGGAAAAACAAGATACAGAAGTGCTGCTGTTTTGTAAAGCCACCTACTACTAGATGCTTGGATTAGTCTTTCACCCCTATACCCAGGCCAGACAATCGATCATCACATCAGGACTGCTGCAGGCCTTCACCTGGTACAGCTCTCTCAGATGTACACTCACTGTCCATTTTAATAGGAACACCTGTACACCTGCTCGCTTATACAGTTATCTAATTATTGAGTCATGTGGCAGCAGTGAAATGCATAAAATCATGCAGGTACAGGTCAAGAGCTTCAGTTAATGTTCACAGCAAACATCAGAATGGGGAAAAAGTGTGATCTCTGTGACTGGATGTTGGTACCAGATCGGCTGGTTTGAGTTTTTCCGAAACTGCTGATCTCCTGAGATTTTCACACAACAGTCTCTAGAGTTTACACAGAATGGTGCGAAAAACAAAAAACATCCTGTGAGCTGAGGATCTGCAGGATGAAACACTGTGTTGATGAGAGATCAGGATGAGCAGACTGGTCTGAGCTAACAGGAAGACTATAGTAACTCAAATAATCACTCTTTACAACCGTGGTGAGCAGAAAAGCATCTCAGAACGCACGACACATCAAACCTCAAGGTGGGTGAGCTACAACAGCAGAAGAATGTTGTTTTTAAAATAAAGTGGATGGTGAGTGTATGTATATTTCCTCATTAGGGAAGATTAATAATATGTAGAATCATTTATTGTTTTGTTTTGTTTGAGTAAAAAAAAAAATTTAAAAATCTTAAATACTGGACAACTCTCCATGAAATATCCACAGAGTTCAGTGTGGACATCAGCGGGTTCTTTATCAGTATGAGAGTAGAAGAGCTCTTTAACCTCGATTCTGTGTTCATTCCATTCGTCATGTTCTGTCCACGATACGTGATGATTTCCAGTGTAATTGTTATGTAATAATAATTATACAATAATTATTTATATGATATAAAATTGCCATAGAAACTGTGTCTGTAAGTGTGAGTAATCCACAGCTGCCATGTGATGCATTATCAGTTCTGTATTTAGCCATCTCCATCACCCAAATTAGACAAGCAGAAAGAACAGGCGTACAGCCATCGTCAGGACAGAACTGATTCTCTCTGTCGTCACCAGCAGTCCCTGACCTCACAGGACTAGTTTCTATTTCTATAGTGTGAGCAGAGGAGAGATAAGAGTGTTTGAGAGATGCTCATGGTCCTACAGGACTCCAGATGATCCAGCCAGTGGGAAAAACAGCGTCCCTCTCGAGGTCCTCGAGTTCAGCCTCAACAGTTCATTATAACCAGATCTTTCACCAAGGTTTCTGTTCCATCCACCTTCCCTGTAACACCACATACCCCAATCCACCTCATGTGCTGCAGAAAGAGACAAAAATCCCACAAGGACGAAGAGAACGGAGAGAATTTCCGTGTAAGTTGCATCATTTATTTATGACAATCTGGCAAAAAATGACATCATTCTAACTTCAGTGTGGATTTTATTTGTGGTTGATAGACCATGTAGAAATGGAGCTATAGTTAAAATGAAATGTTTGTTTTGGTTGTGAAACTGTGGACATGACAGTTGTTGTATTTATTGGAATAGCATTGGCATTTTTTTGTCGTATAATCAAACAGCGGGGGAAAAACCTCATCATCATCATCATCATCATCTTCATCATATTCGTAAGTTTCTAAATTGTGTGGTGTTGAGTCTAGTGTGTTGTAATTATATAAAAAAAACTTAAGTGAAAAAGAGTTATCAGCTCATATTAGCTAGGTTGTGCTAAAAAGGCTGCAGAACCCCAAATGGTTAATACTGTAATATCTGCAGTTCTGTCTGCTGAAGGGATTAAACTGGGCAGGATGATCAGTAGTGTCAGAGACCTTCTTCCAGGCAACATCTCCAGAATTGTGATACTACATTGTGATGCTTGCTCTCTCTAGCAGACTGGCCAACCTAAAGGAACAGCAGTGAACAGGGATTTGGCGTTCCGGCTTCTAGGTGTTCTTACTCTCTCTACGCCGAACACGAGATTAAGACCAAAGCTGAGGAACATTTATGGTAGTACACACCAGAGGTCATTAACCACCATCAGTAGCAGCCATTTTGAAGGGAAAGAACAGATGACGGTCAGTGATCACTGCAAAAACAGTAACAGCTATCCTCTTCTTTTGCTGTAGTGATGAACAGTTCACGAGCGATCCCTGCAGTTATCTCTGTGATAAAGGCTTTAACTGATCATTTCTTCATTTGCCTCACATGACGTTTATTGCCGTGGTTCAAGGCACATTCTGGATTGTGCACGTGACAATGAAAATGTGCTCATGTTGGTCATTGCAAAGAAAGACTGAAAAAAATCAGGATTGAACAATTCATCTTCTGATAGAAATGTTTCCAAGAGCAAGCAATCAGGCTGTAGAGAATTTAGCGTATAAACGTATAAACCCGTGTTCCATGAGGGCCAGAGCAGAGTAAACAAATATATCTGCATTAGCGTGGAATGAATCCTGCTCGCTGATTGAACTGTATTGACATTTGGCAGTAAAATAATGATATAAGACTCACATTCTGCCACTTACATGGGTCTTTAGGTTCTTAAAGTTCTCCCACACTCCCACAGCGCTGAATAAACTGCTGCCCTGGTTAAAGAGTGCTGAATTAATCCATCTACCTCCAAGGTCCGTTTTACTCACTACCGAATTAATCTTGTGACATGAAATCTAACACTCGGAACCAAAAAGCAATTATTTGTTCCCCTGCTGTGGAGTCAGGATGTCAGTTGACTTAAGTGGAGATTTATTTGGCTTATTCAGCTGTTGGAGCGAGAGAACTGCTTCATTCCTCTTCAAAAGTGTTAAGTGGCTGTTAGACACCTTCTGCTGAACAGGACTGCAGATTTGAGGTGACAAAAGATTCGCAAGCTGCTGGAATACTAAAAAGCAAATGGGTTTTGTAAATTTGGGCTGTTGGCTCTATGACGTTTACGGCCGTTTTTGAAATGGTAATATGGGCTACTCTTAATATTATTGGAAATGTTTCTGTGGATGTTGGCTGACAGCAGGTGTGTAACGTGAAATAGTTTTGCCAGCATCAGTTATTTTAAAATGGATCTGCTGTGCCTTTTATTACTATCAAACACTGTTGCTTGCTGAGTTCCCTGACAGATATTTGATGATCAAACGTAACCTTTATTAAGATGTCTGAATTTTTAATTGGTTCTAAATTCAAAAATGTTTCATCATTCAGCCCTGAGTTTGCGTTTCCAACTGAGAGCACGCTGTGTGTGTGAGCCCCTTCTGACTGGAGCGTTTCCTTTCCTTTCTTTCATTTTATAATAAATCAGATTTTATAATTTTTTTTTACAAGCAATCGGTGCAATTATGATGCATTTCCGTTGCTGATATTTTAACAACCTGGCTAGTCACACAGTTAGCTAGATAACCGTGTACAGTAGATTAACTTGCTAACTCGTTAATCGCATTCTGGAAAAAAATTCATCTGTTTTCGATACTCTGATGTCACAGTGTGCAATACAAACACAGAACAGCTAATAATATTAACTTCCATTAAGCTAATGGAAGCTAATTAAGCTTAACATTGTTGCAGTTCACATATTCGACCACTAGGTGCAATAACAGCTCTATGGAGCTAACTGGGGAAGAGAGCACACTGCACCACGATCTAGAAAGGCGAGCAAATCAATAGAACATTGCTTCTAACTTAACTTCTGACTCCTAACTTATTTATTTTTAATATTATAGCGTACCTTGTCTGCGGTATTACACCATTTCTAATTCTCCTGCTGGATATCTGGTCCTAATGGGAGCTCTGTCACGTGTTGTCTATGGCCTGAGGCTTGTGAGAGCACATATGGCAGGTCTGGGAGTTGTTGGTATTAGAGTGGTCTTCACACATTGCTAATAAATGATCTACAGCACACTGAGGAGAATGTTTACTGTAGTGTCTCTGATGTGACCAGCCTGTGAAAATCCTCTTCCAGCCAGTGTGAACTACCCTTTGCCCAGAAAACGTGAGATGACTTCAGCTCTTCAGCTTGGAGATGACGTGCGAGTTTTTGGTTTCTGACTAATTATATCAATGATCTGATTTGACAGTTTAAAAAAAAAAAAAAAAGTCATTTCGTCTTCATCAGATGTACTTTGTCATTTATCTTTGTACTTGTGTACATTTTTTTTCTTTTGATTAAAAAAGCTCTTTGAGAAAAGCCTGTTTTATTTTATTCACTACTCTTCAAAACTGTCATGAGACCCAGACATCAGCCATCTCTGGGGATTTATGGAACAGACAGATAAGATGCTTCGCCCATCTGCATGATTTGGAAACGGAGCGTCGCCAATCTTCTGCTTAAAAAAAAGCCCATGTTGGTGTTCTTATCGCTTTAATCCTGAGAGCAGCATGTTCACTCCCGGAGAGATGGTGTGAGGAAGAGATAGCACACTCCAAAGAGCAATCTCTCGTACAGTCCTGAGTCCAGCTCCTGCTCCAATCCTGCCTCAGAGATCCGATCTGGAAAAGCACCAAAACTGTCCTTCTCTTTAGCTTTCCTATGAGATGAATATTTATTCCTTTTTTTGGTTTGTTTTTTGAAAGATAAATGCTGTAGATGTGGACACACATGGAAATGATCTTTCCAGAATCAAGGTCATACAAGGTCATCACTGGGACGTCATCTCAAGGTCGGAGGTGTGGGATCGCTCCTCAAGGACTTCATGACGTTTAAACGTAAACGAGTCCATCTGAGAGATGGAATACCAGCGATGACCTCATCAGATATTAGACATCTTTTCCTCCGTCTCATTTTCAGAAGTAAAAGGTCTTGTTTTTAACGCACAAGCTTCACTCCGTGAACAATGCCGCAGCCCATGTGAATAACGAGCACGCGCTCATATCCAAAGCCCAACTGCCAAAGTGTGTTTATTCAGGACTTTATTTTTATACATGAATACAATTTCAAATCCCTTACGCTTGGTACTAAAGATCTTTCACATCATATTGTTCTGTTCTTTATTATATAACAACACACATCTGTGACAAAACAGGAGTAGATGCAATCCACACATTGTGCTTATCTTTATTCTGATATATATATATATATTTATATATTTTTTCATTTTTAATATTGGCACAAATCAGATGATCTGTATAAAGTATTCTTACTCAACATGCGCACAATGTTCTGGACCTCGTCACAATCAGCACTCTCATCATTCAGAATCCCTTCTGTGCATTTCTGCTCTGATTCATGTCTTGTTTATCATTATTAAACATAACGCTGTTATGATTGTGTGTGCTGTATAGAAGGAAAAGTCAGTGTAGATTATTATAGTGTAAGCAGAGCTTCGGCTTAACAGAAGAAACACGCAGCAACACACTGGATTTAAAGCTCGTGTTTAAGGTCAGACGCGATCGGATTCATCAACAATACAACAACAATTCATCGTTCATACCTTCAATATATAACAGTTAACTGATGTGATTTTCTTATTGATGTAACAAACAATCAGGATTTAAATAAATGGGTTTAAAAAAAATTCCCTCAACCTAAGAGAAATAAAGTGTCAGGATGTGTGTGTATGACTGAGATGACATTAAAGAGGACTTCAGTCCTGTTCCAGAGACACGGCGTCCTGTTCTGTTACACCATTCTCTCCATCAGTGCTCAATCATAGCTTAGAAATGACTTGCTGACATAAAGCGGATCACTGTGTGCTTTAACAAGCGAGCTTTTACCGCTGATCTGAGATTCACTGCTTTCTCTAGTCACAGGAAGTGCAGCATTCCGGCTTTCTGATCCCGGACCATGCCGATCTGCTGACACGGGATGAGCAGCGGGATTAGTATCCACTCTTTATACACACTTTCTATTCAACACTGTTTACATCTTGAATTTAAAGTATGCACACTTTTTTTTTTTTTTTTTGCTTTTGCATTTTACACTTCGCGTTTTTATCTGCAGTCTTGTCATGTGGACTGAATCAGATCTCATGTGAATTATGCGAACGAATGCGAATGTTATAGCAGGAAGTCAGTCTGCTCAATTCAGTCACTCAACCGACTTATAACCTCTAAAATATAACGGATAACACGCCGGGGTCAGCAGGTTCTGTGGTCTGGAATGAGTTTGTAAATTGTGTCTCTTTTTTTATAGAAACTGTCTCATTCTTCCAGGACGGCGCAAACACTTCACAAGTCCGCCTGACATTTGTTCTCTTGCTGGTTTCAGAGAATCCAATTTTGCTATAGCAAAGTTCACAAGCTTCTCACAGAATAATTCCTGACATCTCTCTCCTGCTGTCCAAACACACGTGTGCTTTACACCGTACTCCAGCCTCGACTGCCGCGTGTGCCAGGCTAACATTACCTCTGAAGGTGGAATAGATAACCTGATCGCAGCGCATTCTTTTGTTTTTCTCTGTTCAGACGAGAATACAAAACAGAAATCAGACTTTCGCTGAGCGGAGAGAACGCTGTATACAGATCTCACAGAGTAGTCACACGGTGTGTCTGGAGGGGAAACGTTCCGCAAAAGATATGAGGACAGTGTTCGGGATCTGTGAAGATCCTTGGACAGGTTTTAGCTGAATGTCTTGTTGTGGTTTCATACACGAATTTACTCCCATTTGGAGATGGAGAAGTTCAGCAGGAATCTCAGTGAGCTTCATCTGGAACTCACTAAAACATTCCTCCTGATTTTCTGAAGAATAAACCTACAGTTGCTTGAAACAATGCAAGCCCATCTCTAACCATATTAAATTAATTGTATATAAATAATCACAATATTTTACCAATATAATTGCCAATATTTCTAAACTTCTTTGTATTTACTAATGAACTTCATGTCACATGCGCTGGCTCCTGATCCAGCTGACTCGAGCGAATCTTGGTCATGTTGGAGCTGTCTCTGAGATCATCGATTAATAAGGCACAGGATTGTACAATTAGATTTTACTAGAAATAACCAGCTGGATGACAGATTTTACAACAGACGCATTTTCTGTCGTCTTGTGCTCTTTTATTTGCGATTCACTCACATACTCGGGTCATGACTGAGTGTGCAAACTCCATAAAACTCGCCAAAAGAATTCAGACTGACCCATGAAC
>JAKKZN010000015.1:641992-653058 GCA_033441825.1 Pangasius elongatus | reverse complement strand
TAGGGATAGGTGGAGAGTGATGATTCGCTGTGGCGACCCCTGAAGGGAAAAGCCCAAAGAAGAAGAAGAAGAAGATTCTTCAGTATCTTAAAACGATCAAAAACTTTTTTCCAAATTAACCGGTGTTACATTGGACATTGTGACAAGGTTTAGTTTCAGTTGAACTTTTGTGAAAGGATAAAAAAATACCATTTTGGTGTTGTATCTGTTGCTAACACTGGGACTCACAGAGAGCAGATATGGACAGAGTGTGTTATAAATTCCCATTGTGCCTGCAGATTTTTAAAAATCACATCACACCCGCTGCTGTGCCTCTCCAACCACTTCGCTGCAGCCGTGTTTATTTCTGAGCATGAAAATAGTAAAACCGAGAGCAGAAATTTGGCTTAGGCTCAAACAAATGAGCAAAAAAAAAGAAAAAGAGAAAGAAATAAAGGCAATATTATTTCAGCAAATCACGCTCGCTTGTGCTGCGCCAAAACAGAGCCCTAGAAGTGCTTTACATTGTATTATGCGTTAAACAGGCGCCTGTTTTAATCCGTAACCTCATGGATGTTTGTCCAGAGCGTCTTTCAGTGATGGTCAAACATGTGCAGATAGGACACGACACATTTTTCATTCTCACTGGTATTTACATGTGATTATAGAGCTACTATTTTACAATATTCACAGACTGCAGTAGTTTTTGACAGTACAGGTTATACGGTTACTGTTCATGACAACTGAACTGTTTACAAACCGCTAGCATACTGAGTTCATGCTTCTCAGTCCTGGTCCTGGAGTACTGCTGTCCTGCAGATCTTCCCATTTTCTCTGGTCCAAGCCCATTTGATTCAACTCAAGAGCTAATTAACAAGACTAGGATGGACTGTGTGAGTTAAAGAAGGAAATAGATCACTGAAGTGTGCAGGGTCGGGGAACTCCAGGACCAGGACTGAGAAGCGCTGCTGGAGCCACAGGCTCGTTAGGCTCGGTTTTTAATCATTACTGTGCTATTAGATCGGTGATTGTTAATTCCAGTCTCAGGAACCTCAGGCAGTTCTGCTGCTCGCACACATCCGACTCATCAGCTAATTATCAAGACCTTTATGAGCTGACTCACGTGTGCTAGAGCATGAGAGGACTGGAACTTAAGAAGCGTTACAGTTTATTAATGTTTAAATGATTAATAGTGTGACATTAAACCGTCTCTGGATAAGACACTTATAAGTAGAGGTGTTTTTTTTTTCTTTTTTCTTTTTTTTTGAGGGTGGTTCTGAGAAAAGACTTCATAGATTTCGTATTAAATACAGCCCAGTCTTCATCCTCCCCCTTCCTCTGTTTCTTTGGTTCGGTCCATATCATTGTAATTCTTTGTAATATAAATCAAACAATCCTTGCAACACGATTATAAATAATATTATTCACGTACATATAACTACAGTAGCACTGGAATGACTGTTATACTCTCACAACTCAGTATCTGACTTTTTTTTTTCTTTTTTAATAAATAACGGTGTTAAATGACTGTAACGCCGCAGTCACAGTGTATAAGTAAAATTGTTTGGTTAGGGAAACGCTAGTGCTAGACTATATTTAAAGGACTTGTTGAGAAGATTGCCTTCTGTTATGAAGCTTAGAAAAGTATTTGATTATGAATTTCTATATATATATATAAATATATTTATTTATTTATATTTAGTTTGACCACGCTGAAAGGATTCAAATCTGCGTAAAATCGGTATTTTTGAGATTTATATTTCTGATTTCTGAACCTTAACCTGTCAATGTGAATTTATATTCATATTAATTAATATTACTAAATGTTTTTAAAAGCAAATTTTAACTCTAGCAAGTCTAAAACAAAGAAAAAAACATTGTTTAATTATTAAATACACCATATTAAAAAGAACGTAATGTATATCATTCTAATATATGAAACTCATATTCAGATACTTTTGCCAGCTTCCAAGCTCCAGGATCAGAAATCAAAAGTGTAGATTGATTGATTTTTTTTACCTGCTATGTTCATTCCACCTGTTCTTTCATTTCAAGGCTTTGACTCACTAATATCATTAAACGTTAGTGTCTGAGCTAAAAGGGGATTGTTGCTGAATGACGTATCCGAGCTGCTAAGCATCATCTCGCCACAGCATCAGTAAACACTGCTGGTGATCACGTCACGTGTACTGAGAATATCAGACCAACAATCCTCATTCCAGCTAAACTTCGAGGAATTGAGTTTAAAAGGATTTACACATCTGTATAATGTATGGATGTGTGATCACGCTCTGCACTGTAAGAATGATCAGTAACTGGATCTCCTGTTAGGATCCTCTTCCTACTAATGAACCAAAGTTCGACACTGATGTTTGCATAAGATGTAATCACTCGTTCACTTGAATATTTAAGTACGTTCTTTTATATATTTCAAAATAAATCATTAAGTTAATAAAATTCATTTCATTTCATATATAACAGTCATAGGTTTTCTCATATTATATTTAATATTTGTGATTATTGATTAAACTCAGAAGAATCAGGACGCTCTGTTGCCTGTAGTTGCTGCTCGATGTTTAGTAAAATCTAATCTTTAATATTTATTAACCACACAGTCACTTACAGATGCAATCCATTTAAAAAAATCATCAAGGTTATTGTGTGTGTGTGTGTGTGTGTGTGTGTGTGTGTGTGTGTGTGTGTGTTTCTGAACGCTTTTGTACTTCTACTATGAAAACCATCACACTGTCTGTTTTAAAATCTCGGGTTTGGATCAATCGAGCTCAGGCTGCGGTTTCAATACATTTAGAGGAACGTGGTGTAGTTTCCGCCCTGGCTGTGTGGTGTAGAGCTTCCGCCCTGGCTGTGTGGTGTAGTTTCCACCCTGACTGTGTGGTGTAGTTTCCGCCCTGGCTGTGTGGTGTAGTTTCCGCCCTGGCTGTGTGGTGTAGAGCTTCCACCCTGGCTGTGTGGTGTAGTTTCCGCCCTGGCTGTGTGGTGTAGTTTCCGCCCTGGCTGTGTGGTGTAGTTTCCGCCCTGGCTGTGTGCAAGCCCCTCTCATGCCATGACTAAATCAATGTGGAGGCGTTATAAGGGCAACGGATCGGACGGTAGCGACGGTTTGGAAAAGCCGATAGAGGGAAACGTTTAGTCCTCTGTGCTTCTCAAAGTGCTGAAATAAAACCTGGCTCTCATGCTCAACAATACGGTAGCTATTTTTAGCAAGGACACAAAAGAGACAGTATGAATTATTTATGATTCGGCTTGCACATTCAGTGTCCGACCTCTGGACCACCTGAACGCAGCTACTTACGTTGTAAGGTCAAAACCAGACACATTTGTGCTCATCTGTACAAGCTGACAAGCAAACAAACCAAAAAAAAATAAAAAATCCAGGAATTGTGCTTTTCTAACAAAACCCTTCTACAGGAACGTGAGTGCGGAGCAACCCAGGTCTGAGGCAGTGGTGAAGAATTTGTGCGTCAGCACAGCTCACAGCTTTGTACTCCTCTCTCCAAAGTGGTCCAGATTTCTAATTTTCCTGGTAGAAGTGTTTCCCGTCCCTCAAAGGCGGTACTTGCGGAGAAGGTCAGCCTGCCACATGTACTTGCGCTCAGGGAAGTGCTCTGGGATCTTGATCTTACGGAAGTCCTGGATGCACTTCTCCAGCTCCTCTTCCACGCTCATCTTCTCCTTGGCTGGCCGTTTCTTGCTGCCGCTCGTGTCCCGTGAGCTTGCGGTAAGAGTGCGAAGGAGATCGCTCTTACGCCGCTGCTCAGATTGCTGCTGCTGCAGAAGCTGACCTCCTGGCCTTTCTTTCTTGGGCGGCCGGTCGAGTGTTTGGACGTGTGCTTGGCGGCTGACGGGCCCACGGATGACCGTACCCTGGGGGGAGCTGGCTTCCGATTGGCTCTCGGAGCTGGAGGTGGAGAGCTCGTTGAAGGAGGTGCCGCTCTCGCCCTCACCTTCACCTTTGTGGCCTTTGCAGCAGCAGTCACAAGGCGGCGAGGACCAGCGTGATGATCCACCTGAAACGGGACGACGAGAGGAATATCAACCACAAGCAGCGTTATGTAATCCTGAAGGGAAGCAAAGTTCTAGAAATAATCATTTATTTTTTTTAGAAATTACTCTTTTAGTCAATGACTGGAATGATATTACTTTTGAAGGACACATTTCTCACAACATCAAATGATCGAGCACTATGAGCAATTCACACCGTATTTAAGTTAAATATTAAGTAAGTGTGATGTAATTATGAGTAATTTCTGGCACAAACATCGTGTATCTGATCTAAATGGCACAGCAACCAACATGAAGACTAAACTAATCGTCACAGCGCAATAATTATTCATCATTTCAACCTTTTCATGCATAAATTATATAAAAACATACTGTATATTCTTTTGATAACTTAAAATTGCTTAAAAACTTTAACAAATTAAAAAAAGGAAAATGGTCTGTTCATGTTTACGGTTACTGTACGTCAAAGACATCGATAAAAAGACGTAAAAACATACCTGGGGGAAAAAGTGCAATGTGATAAATAAATAAATAAATAAATAAATAAATAAATAAATAAGTTTTATGTCATTTGTTAACATTCAGGTCTTAAATAATTAACTCTGATGACCAGAATTAAAAAATACAACATTATGCCTGACGTGTACAACATTTATGCAGTTTTAAAAAAAAGGTTTTAAACAAAGAAAGAAAATAGAAAGTGGAAAAAAAACTGGAACAGAAATCAGGATAATGGTTTAATGTTAAATTATAAGCAAAAAAAGTGATTTGGATTTTTCCATATTTCCAGCCTTAGATGTGGACACATGCATGAAAGGTAATAATGTAGTAGATCAGAGTAATAGTTGTAGAGTGTGTGTGTGTATATATATATACACACACACACACAGTATAAAGTTAATTTTAAGGAAGTAATGTGAACGATAAGTTATAGAGCAGTTCTAGTTTATAGATTATCACTAACATTTTAGATGACGATAAAGAAGAAAGATATCGATCTGAATGCCGTTTACCTTTCAGTCACATTCTGCCTCTTGAAACTGCGCTACATTAAGGCACTTTATTACAGTAGTTAAATGCAGAGCAGGACACATCACACACTCCGTAAACGTCGACTAGTGCGAGAAAAGAGTCTGCAATCATTTTATTTCACACTTCAGTTCAGTCGATGTTATTATTTTATAAGTGGGGTCTGTGAAGCAAAGCCAAGGGATCTGTGTTTTTTTTTTTTTTTTTGGTTATTTCTGTTATTTTATTTTATTACAGTGGTGGAAATCACAACCTGCTATTATTAAAGTTCCTATATTATTCAAAACCGAACAAATAACGTCAATTCGAATCTAATAAAAATGGAATGGAAGTTTGATGGATAAAAAAAACTCTCCGGCTCCAATAGAGATCTAAAACACTTTTGTTCACATTTAAATGAATGAATCTAATATTTAAGGAGTTGGTTTGTGTTCACGGAGTGATGAGGTCCATGGAATTGTTTTCAATTTAAAGGAAAGCGCTTTGTTGGTGAGGGTTAGTCATGGTCATGTTCTCCGCTATGCTGCTGCATTCGACTGAAAGTCGTAACTTGTAATTTCTGACCTCTGAACAGGAAAACAAAGAAAGAAAGCTCTTGGAAATCCTACTCAGGAACTCGGGATGGTCTCCTCGACCCCAAGTTCAGGGAGTGATGTCAAATTAAAATGGCCGCTCACAGCATCAGCAGCACATCTTACGTTTAAATGAGTTACATTGTGTTTACAGGTGTTTAGTTTAGTTTATCTTTAGAGAAACCAGCGTACACACATGTTCACTTGTTAAATCTATAACACTGACTCGACAGTTCAGTGTTCTGAGGTAAATATACATCACCTAGCACAGTTAGCTAGCTATATCACTGCTAACAAAAGAGGCGTCCATGTTTTTTTCACCGCTTTGTAGCTCGAACATACAGAGGTCGAAAATGACGTCATTCCAATCTCTGAATTCCTGCTTCCGAGGTAATCCCGCTTCCAGCGTATTAGCAGAGTGGAAATGAGAGCGTGTGTAAATTAGGAGCTCCTCTGCCAGACTGGCTGTACTGTGAATTTACACGAGCTGAGCACTGATGCAGCAAAGTGTTGGCTTCCTTACAACAGAAGTTTCTAGCAGCTTGGAATAGGAAAGGAAAATGTTTTAGCAGCTCGGTCCAGTCTCTCTCTCCCTCTCTCATTAGCTTGTTAAAGCTGCTCTGACACCATGTGAGGTGGAATAACGATTTCCAGCTTAATTCACCCTGCATGGCGCTCCTAATGAATCTGATTACACTGGCTGGGTTTGCTGAGAGGCGTCACTAAAGCTTCGTCTTTTTGTGTTTTAGCCTCCATCTGCACTGATCTGCACTATTTCACCACACTGATTCATGTCAGATTTTTAATTATGCTATTTCAGATCATTTGCATGAATTATGCAAATGCTACTCGAGATGTCACAAATGATTCACACCATCTACGCCTGCTCTTTGTTGGACCCATTAGTCGTCTATATGGATGTTTTAGATCTTAATCGCAGGCATGCAGACTTAATTAAACATATTATAGGAAGGTAATGGGGTGAGTACTCTGTCCACATGTGGAGGATATTTTTGGAAACCACCTGGGGGGTGTGTGTGTGTGTGTGTGTGTGTGTGTGTGTGTGTGTGTGTGTGTGTATTCTTTGCCCATAGTACTGTAGACTGCCTTACTGCAGTATAATCTTGTTAGTGATCAGGAACATCGAGTGTTGTGTGAAAGACACACTTTCTCTTGAGCTCTAAAAAAAATCTTTAAGCTCTTTGGAAGGAGTTAGTGATTGAGATTTAATTACTGCCCCCTTCAACAACTTCAGATCTTCAGGTTCTCACTAGAACCGAACGAAGGAACAAACCTTATGCTTGAGCTTCCACAGTTCTGATCTAAACATGTTCCAGTGATCCCCAGAGCAGGATCATATTTGTATGGCTCGTCTCTGAATTTGATAAATATAGGAATAAGATTTACATGAATTATTTCTACGCCATTAGCAAGCAGAAGCGACACATAAGATACGTCAACTCTCTCGTTCGTCTTTGCTCATAAAAATTGTCATAATGGTGCAGTCATTTTATGTTACAAATCCAAACTTGCAGATTTGTTAAAATAAAGTTGTATAAAATGATGCAAAGGGACTTCTGGTTACGGCTGGCTGTGTGTGTGTGGTGTGTGTGTGCTGTGTGTGTTTATGTGTCCAGGTAGATGTTCGCTGAGTGTCCAGGTGAGAATTCAGAGTTGAATGATGGTTCCGTCGCGTTTTTCCACGCTGGGGGTCGGGTTTTTACGAGTACAACAGATTGCAGCATTAAATCCTGACACTGGCTACAGAACTGCCCTTAAAGGTGCTTCTTCTCATCTGTAAATCACTACATGGATTAGAACACACACACCTGTCAGGTAAACCCCAGCACTATGAGCCAAGCAGGACTCGCAGGTCATTGGGAGGTCAGTGCTGAAGGTAAACACTAAAGCATGGAGAAGCAACGTTTAGCTTTTAAGATGCTCTGAGATGGAAGCAGCTGTCACAGAGCCTCAGAAGAGCCCTGAGATTAAACTGTTTAAAAACGAAGATGAAAACTTTTGTTTCGAACAAACTTACAGTTTAAAAAAAAACACTTTTAGCTCTCAGGGGCAGTGTTGCACTTTAGTTCTCTTATGTTATTTTTCTGTTTTCTTAAATACTGTTATTTATATGTTTTTAATTAGACAACAGACAACCATTTTATTTTCAGCTATTTTTATATTTGTTCGTTTTGATTTGTGTACAAAGTGTGCTCTAGAAATACATTTTGCTTTACATCTCTCCTACGCTCTCACTCTCTTTCGGTGAGCACTTTATCCGGGTCAGGGTGGCAGAGGATCAGGAGTCTATCCCGGGAATCCTGGGCACGATCCGGAAACACAGCCTGGATGTCTATCCCGGGAATCCTGGGCGTGATCCGGAAACACAGCCTGGATGTCTATCCCGGGAATCCTGGGCGTGATCCGGAAACACAGCCTGGATGTCTATCCCGGGAATCCTGGGCACGATCCGGAAACACAGCCTGGATGCGACGCAACTCCATCTCGTTTTTTTTTTACATCTCCGAATTCTAGCATGACTGCACGTTAAGGATTTAGTGTTGATCAAGGGCTGATGAGGAGGATCTTCATTACGTTGGATTAGTGTGCAGTTCAGCACAGTCTTATTCACAGTTCATTAAACTTTAATGAGAATCATGAAATCAGAGACACAAATTGCCAGACAGACAAACTGCCAGATAGAACAACAAAACAAATGTGTACTGATACAATCTAAAACAGCAGAATCACCCAACAATTAGGGCTTCATAACCTCGGTTAACTCATAACCTTTCCCTCCTCCGAGTTAAACAGGAAGTACAGATCCATAAACAGGAATAAACTCATTGTTCACTTTTTACAGAAGTCTGGAATTAACACATCATTCAGTATAAAAATGTTTGCTCAGTGGGACAGAAACTCACAGCTGGTCTTTTGAGAAAGATTTTGGCATAATGAGCTACATTTCCATCTAAAGCGCATGATCAGGGTTCACCAAATCAGTCCTGATAAATGGAAAGTAAAATACTGAATGGAGAATAATCTAATCAACCACAGAAGAGCCGTTCATCTTACTCCACGTGAAGGTCTAAGAAGTCACATTTTAAATACCTTAAATACACGTCAGACAGGAAGGAAGCTATTGAACAAAAACTATTTCAGACATTTGACCTTCCTGTGACCTTTGGATCAATTTCAGAATCTAAGCAGTTCATCTGCTGCTCCTGATGATAATTCTAAATAAATCCTACAAACATTCAAGCACTCGCTCTTGGGATATCTCGCTAACGAGGATCTCTCAGCAGACGCCCGGATGGACAACCTGAAAACACCGGGGGACGGAGCGTCACGGACAGGAAGTCAGCAGACTTAATGATAAAAGATGCAAACAAACAACAAAACCGAGAAAATCAAAACCGATAATCTGAACCAGAGACGCGAGGCGGAACATGCAACACACAAACATGACACCAACAAAAGCGGGACAAAGACGTGACTGCGAACTAGAACGTATAAGGCTTTCTAATTCAGAGTGCAGCGAGACACAGGGGAGAGGATGCAGGACATGTGACGTGCTGGGGCTGATGGGAAATGTAGTTCAGTGCCCTTTGGGTGCTACCATGACCCAGAAGCATTAAATCAATCAATCAATCCTTGACCATAAAGTCATAATATCAACTCATAATAATGAGAATGCCTCTGAAAGTATGACTTGGTATGTTATTAGAATGAATTATTATTAGGTTTAATTTAGATATTAATGAAGAGCCTTACGACGTTTCATGACTTAATGAGTTCCTCTGATTAATTCAGTTAATTTCACAATAAATAAATGATTAAATATATTTTGAGAAAACAAAGTATTATTGATTCATTTCAGTCATAAGTTCATAGTTTATTTTTTTAAATGATAATGATTTTGCTGTTTATTTCAAATGCAGCAAAAATTGCAGACTTGACACTTGACATGGAATTAAAGCCGTTACTTTCAAACAACAACAACAACAGGAGAATGGACAGAAACTAAAGCGAAATAAAAGATTAAATCAGTGTATTAGCATTTGTTCATTTATTTGTTTGTGTTTCTTTTTTGTACTTTAAGTTAGTCTAAAGATGTAGGCAAATTACTGCACGTATTTCGCAGAGATGCGACATATTTTTTTAAAAAAGAAAAAAGAAATTAGGAGATGAATTCTTACTTTTTCTTACATTTCTAGCTTCTCCAGAGCCAGTACATAATGGTCAGTGCATAGATATTTATCTAATAATGTTAATACTTTGTGAATTTAAGAAGTTCGTGTGAAATTATCCTACTGTCCATTACAATATCTTTATGTTTAAATGAGTAGAATTTCCTCCAATTGCTCTAAACAAAGCACGGCATTTCGGAAGCTCAGTATTTCGGAGGCACAGCCAGTGCATTAGACGTACAGAAATCATCTATCTGTGCCGTCTTTTTCGAGAAAGAAGAGATAAGGAACCTGGTGCAGATTTCTGAGTGTTATACTGAGGCACGGATTAACAACGCTAATCTTTTTTGTGTGGAAAGACAATATATCGATTTATGGAGTTCTTGCTTGGATCTTTTCAAAGACAATATCTAATATCTTGTGTTAAAGTGTAGATAATGCTGAAAAGCCAGTAACTGATATAACAAACCCATTTTACAATCTTATGTCTGAGATGTTGAGGCTTTGTCAGGAACCCGTTCCCAGTCTGCAAAGCCCGGGTGCCACGTATCCGTGGTCTTCCTCGGCATATCCGGTCTAGCGCACTACTCTGTCTTCCGCGCCATCTCTGCTCGCTGACTGCCAGCTCATTCCTGGAGTGAGACTAATCCTCAAAGTCAAATCCTCAAAATGATTGCAACAGTGCCAAATGCGCATTCCAGCCATCTCACAGAATATAGATTAGCAAAATTTACCGCATATATTTCCCAGTGGTGTGTTAATGAGATTGTTGTGTGCATACATCAGCATACATCAGTTCCAAAGTGGACTATCGCTGCTTTATGTGAGGAGGAACACACTTCGGGCTGTGCTGCTCAGCGCGGTGTGATCGGCCGAAGCCGCCTGATATTTCTCATGTTCTTCTGACATTTTCTTCTCAGATGATACTTGTGTATTATTCAGGAGCATTACTGAAACACATTAAAAGCCCACAAACACAAAGCGCTCCATGTTATTTCCTCTGAGTGCCCCACCTTCTGTATCTCATCTACTGCCATACTTCAGCTAATGATCTCCGCATCATTTCCTGCTTTAAGTATTTCGACTGTGCTTTGTGCAGGTCCTGTACGTTCAACCTTGTGTCAAGGGACAGACTCTGGGACGGAAAAGTCCTGCATTTAGCATAACGTGTCATTAGCAATCGTCAAAAACTTTCCACACATCTCCTTTCAATCTGTAAGTAATATGACGAAAATACGAAGAAATTTACTTTTTCGAGAAGTTATGGTTTGAA
>JAKKZN010000015.1:573146-583828 GCA_033441825.1 Pangasius elongatus | reverse complement strand
TATTGTTTGTGTTGCTAATATAATATTCCGGGTCAGTGTAGGATCATCTACATAGCTAAGTAAGTGAACAGATGGTTAACGGTTGTCTTTCTCACAGCATGGAACAATAGGTCTCGGCATCGAATAAAGGAACCCGTGACTAATACCCTGCCGCTGGTTAACTGCTGGTTAACGTATTAAACTGAATGAGCCTGAAGGTGAGATGGAGAGAGACGTGATGCAGACAATGTGCAGGGAAAGGGAAGAAGACGATTGCTGTGCAGCATCTAAACAGGTCATGAAGAAGCTGATCTTGTCCTCCGGCCTGTCCGTGCCTTGCTTATCCAGTTTCCCCGACTCCCACCAGCAAAATCAATTTGTTCAGGGTCGTGTAATCAGGCCGTAATCCTAAACACAGTGTAAAAGCTTATCTAAGGATTAAATTTCTCCTTAAACTTTATACATACATATATATATAAAACTTCACCTCTGTAGCTCCAAGACCACTTGCACTATAGCTAACAGTCACAGAGTTGTATGCTGTAATCCATAGCACTGTCTTTCACACGTATCCCCACGCCATTATGACTCATTTATTGCAGAAACTGACTTTTTTTCACGCTTTGTTGTCCAGAGGCCTTAGCGAACACTGGCATGCACAGGCTTTAGTAAGGGCTATGCTATGATACTACCACTCTTACAAAACCCCCTCCCAAGCAGTGTGTAGTACGCAATCAGTAAACAACATGAATATTTCCAGTAAGTAAAAACACCCAGATGACGTATTACTGAGCGTACATCAGTGCATGCGGTGCAGGGCATCCCACAATGCAGCACAGTCATTTAATTAAAAAAGGTGCATATTTATTCAGTTAAGAAATTCTACACTTACCCATATGTGGTTTTAAGCAGAAATAAAACTATTAATAGAATCGCTTGAAGAATAGGTGAGAGTTCATTTTATATCAATTCATTCATTCATTCATTCGTCTTCACTAAGTGCTTTATCCTGAAGAGGATTGTAGTGAATCCCGGGAACGTTGGGAGCGAGGCAGGAATATTCACTGGATGTGACACAGTACATTTCATATGGCTGTTTCCTGTAATTGTTCTTAAAAAGCTCCTGTTCCAGAAATAAAGTCAAAGCAGTTCTTGATTGCCTTTTTTTCTCTTGATCGAGTTTTTCTCGGCCTCATCATTTCATCTAGTGAACTAATTTTGGCTCACAATAACCATGAAAGTAGGCTGCTCTACATGAAGCAGGAAGCAGCCTCCTGATATTTGTTTATTTGTATTTTGAAGCCAGACCCGTGTATTCATATGGGGCAAGTTGGAAATGTAATGCAAAAATAAACCACCAGAGAAATACTGTACATGTACAGGAAAGTCTGCTATTGCGTTTAATTTAACAATAAAAGTCAGATACTGTCTGACTTCCAGGCAGGTTTGGAGTACAGCCGTGGTTTGGACATACACATCCCCCATCCTGTGCACAACAGTGTTGTAAAGTCTCTCCCCAGGGTCAAGTGTGTGTTGGAAAAGCCCATTTCAGCTTTCCATTTAATAAGATACAATGGTGTGAATTTGACACGTCATTGTGGCTAAAGTACACACTGTTTGATGAACTTGCAGTGGTGAATGAATCGGATCAGTAGAGAGTAACGCACACTGATCTCCTGCGCTCAATTACAACACAATGCACACAGCAAATGAATGTTTATGGCTGCAGACAAGATATTCACACTCTGTTTTTTTAACTGATTTATCCTGGATTGTTATTTAGCAATTTAAAGAAATTCATTCAAAGATGTTTGAAAGAGAACATGTTCCAATTGTGAACAGCTAAATACCAGTGTAGCAGCTTCCGAATCGCTGGGTCTATCAGATCGGAAAAGGGAATGTACCAATATGTTGACTGACTTATTTTTAACCCCTAGTGGTACAGCGTACACTTAGTGTTGCCACTTCTCAGCTCCAGGGTCCCTGGTTCGGTCCTGAGCTCAGTTACAGGCTGTGTGGAGATTCGCATGTTCTTGCCTTGTCTTTTTGTGTTTCCTCTGGGTTCTCTGGTCTACTCCCGAAAGCATGTAAGGGGACTGCCTATGATAAATTGCCCCTAGGTATGAATAAGTGTGTGTGTGTGTGTGTGTGTGTGTGTGTGTGTGTGTGTGTGGTGATCTGCAGTGGACTTGTGTCCCATCCAGAGTGTATTCCCACCTCACGGATACACTTTGGATCCACCTTGACCAGGATAAAGCAATTACTGAAAGTTGCTATATCCATGACTGTTTAATCAGATGCTTAATAACTGTTTAAAAGATTTCACGAGTGCTCACTGAGTGGTGCAATAGAAAAGCATTCTTCCTATCAGCAGGATATCGTGAGTTTGAATCCTGAAGACGCTACAGCCATCTGTGGCCAGGAGCCAAAGGAGTAAAATCTGAAAGAAGATGAGAAAAAAAAAACATTTCACATGATCGGTAAAGCTGCGTAATGTGTCGTACTCTTCTCTAGCTATAGATCTGGTTGCTAGCTAGCAGACAGCTACGCTAAGCTCTTGCATAAGAAAAATATAATCATATATTTTTGCCAGTCCTTGCTTGTGTAACACCTTTACCAAGCAAATGGCTTTATCCAGCTAGTCATTTAATGAATTGCTTTAAATCACAGTTATCACAATGCATATTGTGTAAATTAGCTAATGTGTGCATTGTATAAACCATAGTCACTGTATTAGCAAAAGGGCAAATCAGTGGATTCAGAGACATCATGATAAATTTGCCATAAAGAGCCAGGTTTCTGTAACTGTTGTTCTATTTCTTTATTAGCAGTGGAAATTTTCAACACATTTGTTCACATGGAGTAAGAACTTTGTCTTACGTGGTTTGTACCCAGCTTGGTTGTGGTGGGGAATTTTTTTTTTCTGCATAAGCCGTCGCCTCAACTCAGGTTGCTCATCTGTGGTTTGAGTGAGAACAAACAAGTTTTTTTTTTAAATCTCTCAGTTAGTAGGTGTAAATAGTAGATTGAAAAACTTTCCTTTGTTTGTTGTGAAGATATTTTAGGTGCTGAACTTCGTCTTAGAAAGAAACAGTTGCTATGATATTAATGTCTGATCAAAAATAGGCACAAGAGGTATTTAATAAGAATGAAAAGAGAGGCACACCCAGCACACCAACACACACAAAGATGTAGAGATGATCACAGCTGAACATTGTTGTACTCTCACTTACTCCAACACTAAACATGCTAAAGTCAGGATAATTGTTTTTTCAGCCACATTCAACAGGCAGGCTAGGGACATGCTAGAGGAAAAGATACAATCAGTATAAGCTATGCAAAGCAAACTGCTGATACTGATATATGCACCCAGCAGCAGATCTAGATAACGTGTGGGTTAAATAAGTGAGTAGTCGTCGGGGCCCTGGCACACCTTCTCCTAAGACAGAGTCTGCTACCATGAATGAATTGGATTTCATCTTTCATCAAAAACTTCAAAAACATATTCAGTAATTTCAGTAACTGCTTTATTTCTGGTCGGCGTAATTTCTGATGGGTCTGAAGCCTAGCATGGGAACACGGCTGCCATCACACAAACATTCACACACTCATTCAGGCACAATTCTGTGAGGTGAGAGATACCTGGAGAAACCTCACGTGGACATGAAATCAAACCCCAGCCCCTAGAGCTGGGAGCTGGAGCTGTGTGCAGTCTGTTGTAGTCCGCATAATTTTTCACTAATACAAAAGAGTTTGTTCTCATTTACTGAAAGTGGTAGTTGAATAGTTGGGAATAGTTGTGGATAAAACCAGGGGCACTGAGGGGTGGATAAAGGCTCCAGAGTTCCAGGAGAGAGCTGACAAGATGTCTTGATCTGGGCATATGCTGTATGTATGTCACTGTGTATTTCAGTCATGAGGAGATAACAGTTGTAAGGCGTGTATGATGCCAGAGTTGTGACTGGTGGTCCGCACTCCTACAAAACATCGGTTTTGATCTTCTTAGAACCAGTTCTGTATGGTGAAATTTGGTGGTCATGGTGAAATGAAATCTAGTGCAGTGAAGAGCCCAACTTTCTTGGTGAGGTGATGGGCACAACATTTGTATTTCAGATTACCATACATGTAATACATGTACAGAACAAAGGCATGGTGGGTTCCTTTGACCAATGTCTCCACTCTTCTATGGACAGTTTCACGGCAAGGATCTCTTAGTTGCCAACATCATAGTTTTTCTTAGCTGGTGTAAGGTGAAAGGTGACTCAGGATTACATTGATGTAGCATGGGGCAATGGTGAATGCATTTCTGAGGTTGCAGAATACCTCGTGGGCAACTGGTGACCAAGAGAGCGTACATGGAGCAACTTTGAAGAGCAGAGTGAGAGGGGATGCAAGCATGCTTTTGAATGAAGCGACAATAGAGGCTAGCAAATCCCAAGAATCATTACAGCTCCTTCTTGGTGGGTTTAGGTCATGGCCACTCTAGCGCAGATTTCACTTGGTATTCTTCAATGGAAAAAAAACTGAGGAGAAAAACCATATGTTTGCATGTCACTGAGAAACTTGATGACGAAAGACTGAAACACAGACAGGGCATTAGTCATTAGCCTTTTCCTTTCTTCTCCATGAAGAAGACACTGTGGAGAATGATGGGTGGGCAGATGAACCCATCTTAGAGCCTCAGTGTTGTATTCCTCCATTGGGGTTGTGTCCTTCATAGACAAGGGGTAGACTCTGAAGTATGGTGACGTACCTCCTGGTAGTAGTTCTATGGCACAGCCCAAAGGGTGATGTGGTGGTAACTCCATGACCTTGTCTTTGCTGAAAACCTCCATCAGGTTGGTGTACTCTAAATAGATGTTTACCTTGCTCACCTGATACCATGTGATAAAGCTATGAGCAGCTTCTTAGTATATGATACTCGAAAGGTAGGCAGTACCTGAGCGTACAGTATGTGCACTAATATGAGGTGAATCACTCTGGTGAAGCAAATAGCCTCAAACTGTGCTGTTTTTCTTCTGGGGTCAATATTTCTCATCCAACTTTTTTTATCGGCTCATTTGCAAAGCAAATTGTCCAACCGGAAATGACCTCTGGCCAAGCATCAGGGATTTGTCATGGCAGGCCATTTCAGTCTGGAGCTCTTCCCAGAGGCCATGATGAAACGTGATAAGTGCTTGGTTGTTCCACCCACTGTTAGCAGCAAGCATCCAAAACTAAAGAGCATATCTTGCTGCTCTCTTCTGAAACTGGGTGAGACAGTACATTTTTTTCTCCATACTCCCTATTCTCCATGGGATGAGACTATAGACCAAAACATGGAAATGACTGTCTTGTTGGACTGTGCCTCTGCAATTACCTGTGTGTAGTGAGAGCATAAACACCCTTATCAGTTATATACAATGAGCTCTGAACATGTTTGGACATGTTCAGAGGAGGGAGAGTGAGTATATNAGGAGATGAAGCTAGTGGGTGCGGGTGTTGAGGATGCAGAAGATAGGGATAAGTGGAGAGTGATGATTCGCTGTGGCAGCTCCTGAAGGGAAAAGCCCAAAGAAGAAGAAGAAGCTCTGAACAAAACCCCTCTTCATTCTGTGGTATTGCCTTGGAGAGTGATTGACGGACTTCGTTTTATCTCCCCTGAAAGGTTGAAGGTCCATGGCTTGGTGGTTGGATTGATGATTTTGCAGGATTTCTTCTAAACTAAACACTCTGCTTTCTTTACCAGAGTACCTGGAGGAAAAGTAAGCAGACATGAGATCCAACTCTGAACCATGAAGCTACTAACATCACCTGCTGTGTTGGCCTCAAAAAGTTATATGGTTCTCTCTGAAGGGTCCATTTTATGATGGCAAAGCCATCTGTATTGAAACTTTCATATACTAGAGACCCAAGTAGACACTAGAGTTTTCATATAACATATAGAAATATATAGATATATAGAAATTTAAAGGCAGCACTGGAAAGTGTAGGCTGGACTGGCGCAAGACGAGCTCATGGTGAGGAGAAAGGTTTCACACTGAATTGAGTTTGTTATGTGGCATATGTGACACATTTTTGCATCCTACACCAACTTTCCGTTTTATTCAGCTACTTGCTTTTCTGACTAGGTAAGTATTTGTTTGCAGAATTTAATAATAGGTATTAAATAAAACTGTGTTTGGTTTGAGTTTGATTTAACAAAATCATTTGTTCCAACTGCCAGAGAGTCATTTTTTCTTTTATTTGGGAGATATGAGTACCACAAACTGTTAATACAGATGAGTTACTAAATGGTTGAAAGCAAGAAGTGTCCTTGCTCATTAAAATATGGACTTGTTCCATTTTGCATATGAAATCAATATACACAGTTTTTCCTGGTATTGAATGCAATTCCTGGTCAGATGCACAATACCGACATGGTAATACCAACATGTTCTCCAAAATATTGACTTTCTGTAATCAGCAGCTCACGGCTGTAATAGAATCCAATGAGCATGAAATACAGCTGGGTAACAGGAAAGGAGATTACCTGGCAGACATGCAGTTTGGGGCTTGATTTAACAAGTACACAGAAGAATGAAGATCTGCCTCATCATGTTTTTTGATTTATTGTGAATGATGCGTAATCCTTTTACCTTTCAGTTTCAAGATGAGTACTGGCACAAGATGTGGGAGAACATTAAATAGCTTACAGCTCCTTCTGATCAAGGGCATGGCAAAGTGATATGAACTGGTTAAGTGACGAGTAAAACCGAAATCACATGAGGTTATGGGAGTGCAAGTAGTGAAAAGTGTAATTGGTCAGAAAATGTGTGTAGGACACTTCTGGTCACTTGAGTGGGCTGGTTTTGTTCTTTAATACTGTAACTATTCGGTTGAAAACACTGAACACCATATATCCCCCTCCTCCATCTTTGTGGCTGACTAATACTTGACTGTCTGCCTCCCACGACCCACAACAATTTTTACTCACAACTGGCTAGAACTTGCTGAACTTCTATTACAGCGCCTCAACAGAAATAAAATGTCAACCTGGCTGTGCCATGCATACAGAGCAGCTCTCATGCTGTGGATATCAGTCTGCCAGTAACAAGCTCACAAAAAGGTTTTTCTTGGGTTCTTCAATCTTAAATTCAAATCTGTAATGATTCAGTATAACCTTATGTCTGGCCCTAAATTATCCAAAGCCATTTCTATTATCAGCAATAAGTGCCTTCAGGATGTTTTCAACATCAGAATCTCATCAAGCCCCACCCAAGACCAAGACACTGACCGTATATGGAGCAGGTGGTGGCTCAGTGTTTAGGTTCTGGCTTGAGATTTGAAGTTTGCTAGATTGGGGAGAAAAAAAAAAGTGCCAAGCCCAAAATGGCAAAATATTAAGCTTTTAATGGTCGTAACAACAAATTGTTGGTCAGGAAATTAGCAAGAATTAAATAGAGCAGGAAGATCTACAGCATTTAGCAATCCATGTTCCATTTAGGAGCTGGTTATCAGGTCCTTGACGGGCTGCATCAGGTGTAGCAGATAACCGAATAATCACTAATCTTTCCAGAAAAAATATTTAAGAATATTTTTGGAATATTTTGTGCACCCAGACATGTGTTAATAATCATTATCATGATTTTTCCTTTGCATACAAGAAGACTATCGAAGTGAATTTCCGTTTCTAGCTTTTCCCCAAACAGTTCACTGCAACAAAACGAAACCAGCGAATGGTGGCACAGGAGCTCTCGGGAGTGCATCTGTTTCATTCTTGCTCATTTCCTGACCAATGGTTTTGTTGTTAAGACCATTAAAAGCTTAATATTTATTCATTTATTTGTTTAGCCCAGGAGTGTTGATAAGCAGAAAGCTATACGAACAAGCTAGCACAAACGCACACTACCTCAGGCACATTCAGTCCTGACCTTTCCGCATCCTCACGGGTTTCTTTTCTGGCTTTTGTAAAAGCATATTACGTAATACTTTGTGGAAGGATTCCTGTAAATGCAAGTAAACAACAAATGCTCATATTAAGTTCATCCCTCTTCTGAAACACACAGTTTCATCTGGTGCAACAAAGTAGAAGACGAAAATCTTTCCATTCTGCATTTGCTATTCTTTCCTCAATCTGTGCGTGATTTACGGATGATTCAGTACGAAAGCTTTTACAATGAACTCCTAATCACGACACAACTTGTTTTATACTTTTTTTTTTTTTTTTGAAATAAAGTGCAAAGTTCCTTTCCAAAAACCATCTGGTAGTTGAGGCCTGGAACAATGGTTATGGAAATTATTTGAATCTAAACCTTTTAATCATGACTATAACTCTGTAGTTCTGTACTGTGCTAAAATACCCAATTTACTACAGTAATAATAATAATGTTATTTCTGCAGTGGATTTCCCACAACAAAGGTTAAATAGGTAAATACGACAAAAATAAACCCAGAATGAAATTCATTACTTTATGAACTCAGCAAAAGAATTGTCATATTATAGTAATTGTAATGTGTTTTTTTTAAATTGGTATTCCTTTACAGTACAGTTTTTTAAATTTAAATCTAGTCTTAAACCATCTCTGAAGTGCACCAGATTTAAATATTCATGCAATTATTATTGTTATTATTATTATTATTATTATTATTATTATTATTATTATTATTAAATGTAGGAACATATATATACACAGATACATACACATTCATATACATACATAACTTATGCAGACATTGTTAGGAAAAAGGAGGTAGAGGACGAAGGAGGAAGAGAATAATGGGGAGAGAGGGAGAAAAAAAGCATATCCATGCATCCATCCAGTCAGCCAGTCATGTGGGATCAGCACAGAGCTTCGGGTCATGCGGACACAGATCGAGAGCTCAACCCAACGTCCACACCAAACAGCAGAAAGTGGAGGGAAAGGCCACGCTCACGGTATGAACCGCCAGTGCCGCACAGGTCAACCTGACATCACCCCAAAAAAAGGAAGCATTCCTCCAGGGTCTTACATAGTGGTCAACAAATGCGGAGGCTGCGTGCTGAGATACGATTGAGAGATCAGTGTCAGACTGACCAAGCTGGTCGGGATCTCAGGAGGCATAGCGTCCCAAACTTGAGGTCGATGGGTCACAATAGTAGACCACATCAGGCTGCAGCTCCCGTTAGACCGCATATGACCCGTCCAGCACCGGCATCGGATAGGAACACGGCCCAAAGCTCCAGACCGCATCAGCCGGACCCACCACACTGCACCACCACCGCACCACCACCACCACCACCACCCAATCGACCAACCAGATCAATACACAATCGCACAAGGCCGCCCCTTTTATCTGGAACAGGAGGGAAATGAAAGTAGGAGAGAATAATGTATTATAATAATAATAATAATAATGAATAAATTGAATAAATTAAATACATTAGATAATGAATCTATGTGAGTAGTATAAACAGTGTGAATCTCATTGTTTAATCTTTTATAGGTATCTGATATAAACCAAAATGAATTAAGAATGGATTCCTGATGTTGTTAAAATCTTCCGTGTTGCTGTTGAGGGTGAATGTTCTGTTCGCTAATGAAATGTATTCTTTTAAAAGATTAATCCAGTGATTGGTGTGTAATGATTTTCTAGATTTCCAGTTTACATGTATTGTTTTGTTTAGTTAGAGAGATAAGGAGAGGGTTTCTGTATTTAAACAGGAGAGAGTCATGGAGATGGGGGAATTTTACAGCTCAGAATAATAGACAGTTTCTCCGTCATCGCTACCCAAAGTGAGTAAACTGGTGGCCAGATCATTTTCCCATTTAGTCATTGGTAATGTTATTGTCATATCTCTATTTGTTATGAGTTTATAAAGTTTTGATGATTTTCTTGATTGATTGCGGTAAGAAAGCGAAATCTGAAAGCGAAAAAACTGAAACTTTCACTGATTTTGTTCTATCCATGAGTTGTTGTAAGTGTCTGTTTGGATCCATTTGACTAGGTATTGTAACTGATTTGCCAAGAAGTAATAATAAAAGTTTGGTGCTTCTAGTCCTCCTTGTGAAATTTTCTATGTTGATAGGGAAATTTTGGGGTTTCTTATTTTTCCAGTAAAAGTTTGAGGTTAAAGAATCAACTGAGTTGAACCATTTATCTGGAGGTATCATAGCAAGCTTTGAAAACAAATAGTTCATTTGAGGAAGGCTTTTCATTTTAACTGTAGCACTGTGAGAGAGAGTGGAAGCTTGGTCCAACGCTTCTAATCATCTTCTATTTTAAACAGAGGAGAGTAGTTGAGGTTAAAGAGGTCAGAAGGCCTGGGGGATATACTGATACCTAAATATGGAATGTTGCCCGTGTGAAGTGGGAAGGTAGGCTTGAGCTGCAGAATCCCAGGAATCCTTAGAGAGGGGCAATATGGTTAATTTATTCCAATTTATTGTGTAATTTGAAATAATATTGAAAAATCTCATGTAAAGAGTTGTAGAGGTTCAGTAGGAACATTAATAGGTCATCTGCATAAAGACTGATTTTATGTTGTGTACTGGTGTCTTGTATTCCTTCAGTTTCCTTTTGTCGCATTGCTGCTGCAAGCAGTTCTATAAAAATAGTGAATGCGTTTACAGAATTTGGCAGAAACCCTCATTGAAGTGAAGTGAAGTGAAGTGAAGTGTGGCCAAGTGTGGTGACCCATACTCAGAATTTAACCCATCCAAGTGCACACACACACACACACAGTAGTGCACACACACACACAC
>JAKKZN010000015.1:557046-569622 GCA_033441825.1 Pangasius elongatus | reverse complement strand
TGTTTTTGTACTGAATCAGTGATGTAGAAGTCAGAAAATAAACATCTGGAACAGAGTCTGTACTGAAGGAGAGAAACAGGGCCTGAGACTCTTCCACAGCGCTGTATAAACATGCATACAGACATAATATATAAAAGTGTATATAAAATGAATATGAGCATGTGGAATATATCAGTCCTGACAGTTTTACACTTCAAGATTCCAACCTCATGATATTTTGGGTCAGTTTCCTGTTTGACATTGACCACGCCCCTGATATGATATCACATGAATTCAGTCATGTTCTCTTTCTTCTCATAAGCAGTTCCTCTGCCAGGACTTATATAATCACACAAGCTCTGACTTTCTGTGATCAGCTCAGGAGCTAAAAGCTGCTAAATTTACCCGAAGTCCTGATCTACCTGGAAGTGTTAGCATGTCACATACTTTTCCTGAGAAAATAGCGTTTAAAAAATGTTTAATGTGAATGATTTAAGTTTGGGAGTTCTGTAAATAGCGCTGTTCTTTTGGCACAACGGAAACGTCACGCGCTTCATTTCAGATCTTCATCATCATCATCATCACAGGCGTGAAGAACATCACAACAATAATCATTAATATCTGAATCAGGGCGTCTTATAATGTTGTCACTGAAAAATAAATAAATAAATAAATAAATAACAGCCATAAAAACCGGGGCAGGGTTTACTGCGCATGCGCGTTCTGTCCTGTCTCACGCAGTTCAAAGTCTCTGCGGTACATTCAGCTTATTTTTATTATTATTATTATTATAACTTTGTGGCGCGGGATTCACGCGGATGACTTCGTGTTCTCTTTCTTTACCTGTCAGCACCTCTGCTTGTTTTTCATTTTTTAAATCCAGACACACAGAAGAAGAGCTTTTGGTTTGGCTTGCTGTTTCTCTTCCGTTAGCGCGTGCACTTCGCCCCGTTTATCATAGCCCTGCGCCATTTACACTGAAACTTTTAACAAAACAACAGCTCGGAACTCCTCTAGCCGCTGTCTGATGAACTGGGAATGGAAATGAAATGTCAGTAAAAAAAAAAAGTTCAGTTTTCAGTTCCAGTGTTAGACTCCAGTTTCACGCAGCTGCATGTTTTTTTTTTTTTTTTTTTTTTTGCGTGATTTAGATAACGCAGTTGCTTTGAGGTGTACTGTGGAATTTTGGGTCCAATCTGATATCTGATCCAGCAGGGAAAGAATGACACGTCTGATCTGATGACATGGACATGACCTAGAGCTGAGTTGTGTGAGCGCTTTCAGCACTTTCCCAGCTGGAGCTCCTGCGCGCGCTGTGGAGAGGCGATCACTGCCCACACCGCGGCTTCACGCTTGAGTCTGCGTGTCTGTCTGTCTGTCTGTCTGTGAGTCTGTCTGTCTGTCTGTGAGTCTGTGTGTCTAATCTATGCCGCTGACAAGCCGCTTGCTTATGTAATGTTGGTCATTCCGCAGTTTTAACACCACACCTCTCAGCTCTCAGCCGCCCTGAGCGCGGTAACATCCTCACGCCGGAGGAACGACGCGCTTTTACTTCAGGCGACATTTTAACCCGGTTTAAAGGTTTAGAGCGCAAAACTAGATCTCTCTCTCTCTCTCTCTCTCTCTCTCTCTCTCTGTGTGTGTGCGCGCGCGCGCGCTCGCGTGTAAGGGAAGTACAGGCGCAACTCGCCGTGACAGAATTAAAGAAGACTCAGTCGGATTTTTATTATAATTTTTTTTTTTTTTTTAAACCCAGGATAAACTGGAATGTCGTGAGTCACTTGGTGGATATTTGTCGCAGGTAAGACCCGAGCGCTTCCCCTTGGTTTTCTCTCCTTCTGCTGCATTTGGCTGTTGCAACAGCAACTTCATGCCATCCGTCAGAGTTGAGATGGGAGCCAGCGGATCCCGACAGCTGTGGCATGGGATCTCCTGGATTAAATGTAAACTTCCCACCAGCTCTGCGGCCTGGGAGCCACACGGCAGGGAGTTCAGAGGACTGTGGGCTTTATTTCGGGGCTTTGGCTCCTGGTGAAGCTGGCTGTGGGCTGCAGTAGCTCTGCGTAGCCAACAGGTCGCACTAATCCTGCACATGGGATTTAGTGTTTATTTTTTTTTATATTCTGACCTTTAGAGAGACTTCGCTCACTGTCACAGACGGTCCGTGTCCACTTTTAGGACATTCATAAATGTAAGAAGTTGTTTTATAGCATAAGGACAAGGTGCTTAAACCTCAGAGACACGACACCGCGGGAACGAGCTTCACAGCGTCACCTTTTATATTTATCTCTATATATATATTTTTGAAAATCACATTTTTATGTGATATTTATAGAAGTATTAATATAAAATTATTAGTAAGACAATGTATGAATAATATATTCATGCATTATATTAGTTCATGAATATGACAAACATTAAAAGACCCTCACCAGAAAGATTTGGCTGCTGACTTTATTTATTTATTTATTTATTTATTATTTATTTTTTTTTTTTCGTTTTTAATCACATGCCGGTGTTGGAGATCATGAGCGACTCGTATCAGTGTTGTATAGGTTATTATTATTATTATTATTATTATTATTTATTACTGAATAAAGTGCTGCTTATCTTGGTTTTACTGGACTAATTTTTTTTAGAAAATGGATTATTTAGTGCTTTTGAACAAACCAAATGCAAATGTTCTCTTACTTTGTTGTTAGATTTGTTTTGCTTTTACAGCTCGGAGAGTCGTAGCCCAGTATTGTTATTGACAAATAAATGTAAATGTGTCATCTGTCAAATGTTAAGTGTTGTTTAGTTATTAATGACCTTATCTTTCTGTCTCACAGCCTCGAGAGATGGATTGTTGGCTGAACCTTATTAATAATCCAGCCAAGAATACATCTTTAGGAGATCGTCCCGTGAGAGGCCTGCTGCAAACCACGGGCAGCACCGCACCCTCCAGCTCCTCTTCCACCGACGGCTCGAAAGGGCTGAGCAGCGTCACCGTTCACAGAGAGCTACCGATGGGACAAAACGCTCAAGAGCCAGACAGTAAAGCCTTCAAGATGCAGCAGAAGCCGAAGGAAGGCTTTAACCTCAAGGATAACCTCACTCTTTTGGACGAGAGCATCGCTGATTTAAACCGCAACTCGAGTTCAGAAAACTTGTGCTTTCGAACCCCTGACACATTCACTTTCAAAATGGAGGAGTTTTCCTCTTTGGATAAACCTGAGTATGACTTTGGCTCCTATGATCAGCCGGAAAAAGACGAGTCTGGGAACGAGAGACTGATAGAAGAGAACACTCTGGATATCCTACAGAGTCTGGAGCTACCTGGCTCTCTTCCAGACCTCAATGAGTTCTGTGTGACAAGCGACAATGCGTTTTTCCCTTCCCTGGCAGTGGAGGACACGCCGCTCATAGACAGCAGCATGCTGAAGGATACCAAACCGGTTCTGCCTGGAAAAAACCTTAATGGAAATGATAAAGCACATCCACCGCAGACTCTGGAACATAACCTCAGTGTTCCCGTCATAAAGACGGAGAAAGACGCAGATTTTATTCAGTTGTGCACACCTGGTGTGATCAAACAAGAAGGCGAGCGGAGAGGCTACTGTCAGATGTCAGCGATGGCTGGGCATCCTGGAGCGCCCGTCAGTCTGAGCATGGACAACCAGTCATACCACTATGGAGTCAGTACCGCTTTAGCACACCAGAAGCCGGTGTTGGACTTGTATGGCGCTCTGCCAGCTGGCAGTGAGGGCTGGATTCAGGGAAATGGATTTGGAGATGCGTCAGGGATGCAGAGAGCCAACAAGTCTGTGTCTCAACCATGTCCTTCCACCTACACGTACAGCAGGTAGGACTGTTCCATGACTTACAGGGTTACACTCTGGTAATATTTATTATGTGTGTGTGTGTGTGTGTGTGTGTGTGTGTGTGTGTGTGTGTGTGTGTGTGTGCGCGCGCATGCTGACACGTTATGAGAAACATATGAACTGATCAAAATGCAGACATTTTATTAGAAAGTATGGTCTGTGTGTATCATTTAGAAGAATATTTCAATATCTTTCATTCATGCATCCATAAAACTAGCATTAACTTCACAAAGGTGGGAGTAACAAATATTCTCTGCTAAAAGAAAGCTGTTGACAAAGTATGTGAATTAATGTGAATTGATTTGTCATCAAATTTGTCACTTTCAGCAGGATATTGTTGTTATCGTTTAAGCATTAGTCTGTATGGTGTATTATCTGTTCCGTGCGTCGTTCTGTGAACCTCCTCCAGTTTAAAGTAACTGATAAGTCGTGACTAAAGCAGGGTAGAAGTAACGAAAATGACCTCCACTGAGCAATGAATGAGGAGGAAAGAACAGAAATGCCCGTGCTGAAGGATGAACGAGGTAGACAGAAACGCGCGCTTAAATGACACGACATAACGTGGGTAGATGACTATCATTACATTTCTAATGACAGCTGAGTTTTTAATTCGCATGATGTTTCAACACGTTTTCCTTTTTTTAATTAACGAATATTTGTTATTTCGAAAACAAAAACTTGAGGTGGCACTTTTTCTGCTCCGATACTGATACTGAAACCTGGAGTATCGGCCTCTATGGACACCCAGCTGATCATGTTTATTTCCTTTTAAAACTACTAAGGTTTATACAAAAGCACTGGGACAAAATCCATAGCTAAAAACACGACTTGTAATATAATAAATATAATAAAATATAAATATCAGTCGAAGTCTTGTTATGTGTAAATATTTCTAGTTTCAGAAATCCGTTCCAAATTCTCTTCCAGTCTTTTCCATTTGTTACAGAAGCAGATTTGTTCACCATTTATTTTTGCTGGTATTTTTTTTTAAATTAATGCTAATTTAAGTACATAGCGAAGAGTCAGAGTTTCAGACTTCTCCTGAAAACAGCCAGTGACTCAGATATTCTGCCTGGAGGAGTTCATTCCACCACCTGGGTTTCAGGATGGAGAAGAGCCTTGATGCACATGTCTGTATCTTGAGGGATGGTGGGTTCAGAGCAGGGTTTGCTAAGTGTCTTCAGGGACTGGTCAGTTTTTGGCTTTGTAGGCAAGCGTCAGGACGATGGTGGAGGGAATGGTGCAGCAGGGGGGTGGTGTGGGAGGGTGGAAACTCGAGGAGGTTGAAAACAGGCTGTGCTGCTGCTCAGGGGTCAGATGGCACACAGGGCAGACCTGCCTGGAGTGAGGTGGAGTAATCCCGTCTTGAGGTGGCAAGGGAAAAATTAAGCACCTGAGTGGCCTGTGTGGATTTAAAAAATGGCCTCCTGATCCTCTTGATGTTGTAAAGGAGAAACCGGCACGATCGAGTCAGGTTAACGATGTGAGGCGAGAAGGATAGCTGGTTGTTCAAGACTACCTCAAGGCTGCATGCAATGTCAGATGGCGTGATCCGAGAGTTCTGCATTGAGATCAGAAGATCTTTACATCGGAATGCGTCTCGAGGGTAGAGCGGCTCAGTGTTGTGGTGATGAGCTGCAATCCATGACGAGATGTTCACCAGACATGCTGAGATCTGACAGAAACATGAGTGTCTGAGGGAGGAAAGGAGAGGATGGGTTGAGTGTCATCAGCATAGCAGTGGTATGAAAACCCATGTGAGGATGTGACCTCCAAGAGAGAGCAGCGTAGAGGATATGACCTCACCAAGAGAGAAGAGAAGGGGGCGTGGCCAGGCATACATACCGCATGTTTTGACACGTTTCGTCATTACAGGGAGTTGGCATATTGGTGATTCCTGACACTATCGTCAGTACCATCATCCCGAGCCTGTGCTGCTTTTTTTGTATTCTTCTTAGTATTGATCAGAACAAGATTTAGGATTTGTGTGTGATTTTGTTCAGCATGAGCGTTGCTATCCACCAGAAGCACTCATGAGTAGCTGGAAGTGAACAGTATATCAGTAGAAATTTGTAGAAAACTCATGCAGTCACAAGGAGCTTGTTAATAGAGACATTGCTTAAGAAGTTGTTAATTCTGTCATGTGGCCGTTTCTCAGGGGCTTTTTTAGACGTCACTGGAATCTTTGAGAGAGATACCTCACCAGGAAAGAGAGACGTGGGAGTGACGTGAAGCTATTAGTGCCATTAAATACCGTAATGTTGCCTAAATCTATCCAAGTTACCTGTCCAGTTGTTTCATAGCTACAAAAGAGTGCAATGAAGCAGCTTTCGTTTATTGCCATGGTAACACAGAGACTTAAAGCTGGGAGCTGTGATTGCATGTTATACTTAAGACAAAAAGAAAACATGAAAACATGTCAAGCCCAAATTGCAGTTTAATTATGGTAAATATTAAAGTTCTGACACTAAGCTTTGATTATGGAATAGTCAGGTTTATATCAGTTATTCTCTAATCAACAGTTATGCGTGAAGAGGTATAGCAGTCATTTCCAGAACAGAGATGTTTAGTAAAATGTTGATTTGCTTTAATTTCAGTGTTCGTGTCATTGGAGAGTGTGCGTTGTGTGTATTGCGGGGCTGCGTGTATGCGCAGTGGAGCAAGAAGGAATATAAACGAGTTAATATCATGAACACATTGAGAATGGGACAATAAAAAACCCGTGTCTGTTTGCACTTCATGACACGAGTCTGGGATCTCAGACAAATGTTTTAGAGTCGCCGTTTAATGCAAACGACCAGATCACTTGCGCTGCTTGTAAAAAAAATAATAAAATGCTATAAAGTTTAATAACATAATGTTCTCGTTTTAGATCAGGTTAATTAAGGAAGGAAAACTGTACCACGTATAACACAATTTATTATATATTTACCTGAAACAAGTTGTGTAAATGTATAACAGGTTATGCTTTTCGTCATGAAGATTTCCTGCACTGCAGAGTCACTGCTCTGGAAGGACGTGTGGGTGGCAGGACGAGCTCCTGAAAGCTTTTCCCATACTAAACAGAAAACTCATTTTACATTCTGGCAGGGATGTGTGCAGAGTTATGTGGTTCGGTATATTCCTTTTACTTAAGCAGGCTTAGATTTCTCTGAGAAATGTGAAATGTGGATATTTGAAGCCTGTCCTCGGCGATGCTGAGTCGCAGGCGTTGGTTAGAAAGCTAGTATTTTATAAGTAAAAAATAAACCACGACAGACTGTGCAGTTATACGGAAGTAATCCACGCTGTGGTGGTGTGACCTGGCACAGCGTGGAGCAGAGTTACTGTTCCCAACCCTCAGTGGATTATTTTCATATAACAGCACAGCCTGGTTTATGATTTAATGACAAATTTAATGAAAATGTCCGAGAGAAAAGTTAGTTACATTCTGATTCTGTTATTACTTGCAGGATTAGCAAGTGTTCTCTCTCTCTCTCTCTCTCTCTCTCTCTCTCTCTCTACCATTTTACCGAGAAACTGAAGACCGTCACATGCTGGGAAACTTTACAAAGCACATCCGAGACTCCTCATAGGTATTAAATAAACATCTCCTAACAAAAAACATCAAGGCTTATACGTTTCCTTTGTTAAACAACAACCTTTTCGATTAAATCCATTCACTGTCAGTCTTTGATTATGTGCCGCGTCTGCCATACAGGTTCTTCAGTATGAGCTGTTACTATAGAAACGATAACGTATTAGAGCGAGTGTGTTAATTTAAACCTGTTGTTCACGTTACAGCCGGAGCGACCGTCAGAGCCGTGCTGTTATACAAAACTAATGCACACCAGTGCTGACCAATCAGATTTGAGAACTCAGCTGTGGTATAAATAAATTCATACATTTTTTATGAACATGACTGAAGGAAATGTAACAGATGAAAGTTAACAGATATGATTCACTTTCATACACAGGAAGACATGAAAAAGGTACAACGTGTAACTCTGCCTCAAAATCCAACATGAACCTGGAGAACAATTAGAGCTCGTCAATTTCCAAATGTGTTCGTTTTCACAGACTATTTGAATTTGACGGTTAGCACAAATAATGCGCTTGCATTTACGGTCGTACGCAGTGACGGTGCAGTCGGCTCACTCGCAGTACTCTCCGCTCTTTATCCATCACACCAACCTCCTCACTCACTGACTGACTGACTGACTGACTGACTGACTGACTGACTGGACCCACAGTTTATGACTGTGGGCAAAAGTGAGAATTGGGGTATGGAGGCTTCTGATAAACTAGAACTTGACACTATTAGGATAATTAAATGTATGTCTGCTCTCACACATACTCAGACTAATTTGTATTTATTTATTTTTAAATGAACAGAAGAAACGTCCCTATATATATAATGTTAAAGGCACTGGGGGTAAAGTAGGAAACCATAAACCAAAAGAAAACAGACTAACGTGAAGGAAAGAAGTTTTAACTAAAAGAGTCAACTTCATTAGAAAATAAACCTAAGATAAACCATATTTTAATTAAATTATTAATAAGATTATATATTAATGAGATTAATATGTGAGTCATTCAGGTCGGATTTTCCCCCCACGGATTCACATATTTTATATTTTTTATTTATATTGTTATCACAAGATAATACTGGTTTTCCCAGATAACAGCATATTTACTGACACTTTGTGAAATAATTCTTTTAGATAAAGATGAGGCAGTCTTGGCAGAATATTTCATAAGTATTGCATAATAAAAGGATATCTCTAACTAGAGTCTCATAAACCTGAGTGATATCATCACCTGTAGGAGTGGAGGGGTGCCAAAAGTTTTGATTATGAAGTTTCTAAGCCCTAAGTCCCTACAGAATGGTTTCAAGCGAGATGCACACACAGGAAGTTGATTAATGAGCTTAATGACAGAGGAAAAAAATGCGAGGTTTGGTATGACCCTCTTGGTCTACATGTTTATACGGTTTCCAGGTTTTAGTCTGAAATGTTTAACGTTCCCAAGAAACGTGTTACACAACCCATCAAACATTTTTATAGGACTCTTGTCTGGGAGAGCCTGAAGCACATCGTTTGATTTGGGACTCACACCGTTTTCAGAACGTTAGACAAACATGCAGAGGTGTAATCAGGGAGGCGTTCAGTTTGTACCTTCGCTAGATCAGAGAGACTGGGAGAAACTTTACTGTGACTGCAGGCCATGCAGCTTGTCCAGGCTCAAAGACATTTTTAAGGCACTAGCCTGTAAACAGAATGTGCTTCTTATTTGGATCCGCTGATTTGGAATCCTGAGAATTTGGAAAACTCAGAAAAGCAACTCGAGCACATAACGGGTCAAAGCTTCAAGCAGATGAGCTGCAACAGCTGGAAGACCACTTTGGGTTCCGCTCCTGTCAGCCAAGAGCTGAGGCTCTACAATCCAGCCATGTCGGGCTGGTCAGTGGGCGTGTCCTCACCGCTCGTCTCCTCTGCGTCACGTGAGCTAGCATTGCTTTGCAAGTTTTTTTTTTGGAACTGTAATAGTCCCCTGTTTAGGTGGCTTTTTAAGCTCTCAGTTTGATATACTTGTGTACTGTGAGATAAATGGTTTCAGCTATCCTCATCAGGCCAGAAATGAAATTAGCTTATGCTAACAGCCACCTGAGCGCTCGAGTTAAGCTGCCATTTCCTCTCCTGTGTCACCACTTGCACGAGCAGATTCGATCAAACTCTGTTGAAAGCCAATTTCATTGGTTTATAATCGAATCACAGGCAGCATCAACTATTTAGCTTTGCTGTAGGTTTTGTACTAAAAAGTGAACTGATAAAGCACTGTGGGTTTTTGCAGTTACACTTTAGCAGCCAAACTGGAGAATTTATCATCAAACAATTAGCAAGGAAGAGAAGCATTAGCAGGTTTAGATTCTCTCTCTCTCTCTCTCTCTCTCTCTCTCTCTCTCTCTCTCTCTCTCTTCATATCACAGTTTGTGTCACAGCCACTTCGTTTTGTTGTTTTTTTTCTCCGTCAGTTTGGGAAACAGTAGCTTTGCCTCTTGATGAAGCCAGCTGACTAAACACATACCTCTGATCTCATTTTCAGTATTTCACTTCACTGGTGTTTATTCGGTGAAGTCAAAACTTTGTGGACCACTTCAGATTTTTGACCGTGGGTGAAGAGAGAGTTCTCTGAATGAATTAATTGTGTGTGTGTGTGTGTGTGTGTGTGTGTGTGTGTGTGTGTGTGTGTGTGTGTGTGTGTGTGTGAAGGAAGTTCCTCGTGGACTGCATGTGTAGGGACTGAACTGTGTAGCGCAGAGTAGATATTTATTTTTAGTTAGATTTAGTTTTACGTTGTTTTTGGGCTCTGTATGTGAAATGTTCGGTATTCAGTCTTAGACACTTCCTGTCAAAGGCTGAAGATTTTTTCTAGTGCACCATCAGGTGTAGTCCCTGGGGCTCTTTATTAAACTGAACGAAAACGAACATATAAACAGAAGAACACAGTAAGTCAAACGTACAGTTTGATGTGGACACATCTTTCTGACGCGGTTAGAGACGCTTGTAGAGCGATCTTTGTTCAGTTCTTCATGCAGAACATTTAAAGCTTCTTTATATTTTCAGGTTTCAGTTTCAAAGGTTCAAATCCAGACACTGAGATCATTACAAAATATTAACTTTGGGTTTCTTTAAGCATTTCTGTTTTGATTGGGAAGTACGTTTCACTCATCATCTTGTTGAAAGCCATGTCTGAACCTCCTGGCAGAGGCAAGCAGGTTTTCAGATGAAATATCCAGGTACTTAGCAGAACTCGAGACTTCACAATTAGTTCTAACGAGAGTGATTATTCGTTAGTACAAACATAAATACTTTATCTATTTGTTTGAGCGGAATATTTGAATTATGTTTGCTCATGTCTATGACTGGTGATAATTCTGGAGGACATTACTGTATATACTGGTTGTCACTATTGGGAAGCGAAGGTGGATGCGAGTGCAGACAATTTATTAAGTAAAGTGCAAACAATTAACCAGAAACGTGAAAACAAGAACCATAAACATGAGCCGTGGATACGAGGCAAAAAACACACAAGTGATAGCGTGGCACACACGACAATAAACAATAATTACAACAGAAGCTTGACAAAGAAACACTGAAAAACTGGAACTTAAACAGAGGTGCTAATTAAGGTGAAACAGGAACAGGTGTGAGTGATTAGTGACGTGACGTGCTGGGGCTGATGGGTAGTGTAGTTCTGCCCACTGGTGCTACCATGACGTTGGGGATTTGGCAATGAGTTGTTCCTGTTATGTTGTACCAGTGTAATGTTGTTAAAGCTACTAGGAAAACCCAAGACTCATAAACCAGGTGTGTTGTGTCTAGCTTTGATCATTGTTTAAACAGGTTCTGTCAAGGTGTTCACAAGTAAACTAACAGGGAAGTTAAGAATTAATTCACCTGCCAAGTACATGCATCGATTCCATGTTTGGTTTTATTAAATGAAACCCAGGCTTTCTCAGAATGCATTCATGCACATCAAGGTAAACTTGTACAACTCGTTTGTGCTTGTGCGTCAGTTTTTCTTTTCGCCAGAATCTGAGCTCAAACTACCTGGTTTATCTTGATGACCTTCTCTCTCAGTTGTATTTAGCGCATCAGTAACTCTACACAGATCAGCCATAACATTAAAACCACTGACAGGTGAGGTGAATAATGTTGATTATCTGGTTACAGTGGTATCTGTAAAGGTGAGGGATTATTAGGCAGCAAGTGAACAGTCAGTTCTCGAAGTTGTTGTGTTGGAAGCAGGAAAAACGGGCAAGTGTCAGGATATGAGCAACTTGAACAAAGACCAAATTGTTATGACTAGATGACTGGGTTAGAGCATCTCCAAAACAGCAGGGTGTTCCAGTCATTAGTACCTACCAAAAGTGGTTCTGCTGGGAAACCTTGGGTCCTGACACGTACCACCTACCTGAACAGTGTTGCAGACCAAGTACACCCCTTCATGGCAGCGGTATTGCCTAATGGCACTGGCCAAAAATTGTTCGGGAACGGTTTGAGGAACATGACAAAGAGTTCAAGGTGTTGACTTGACCTCCAAATTCCCCAGATCTCAATCCGATCGAACATCTGTGGGACGTGCTGGACAAACAAGTCCAATCCATGGAGGCCCCACCTCACACCTCACAGGATTTAAAGGATCTGCTGCTAATGTCTTGGTGCCAGATACCGCAGCACACCTTCAGAGGTCTTGTGGAGTCCATGCCTCGACGGGTCACAGCTGTTTTGGTGGCACAAGGGGAACCTACACAATAGGTGGTTTTAATGTTATGAAAGAGATGGTTGTTGATTTCAGAAGAACACAGAATGACCACTCTCCACTGAACATCGGCGGCTCCTCCGTGGAGATCGTCAAGAGCACCAAATTTCTTGATGTTCACCTGGTGGAGAATCTCACCTGGTCACGCAACACCAGCTACATAGCAAAGAAAGCCTAGCAGCATCTCTACTTTCTGAGAAGACTGAGGAAGGCACATCTCCCACCCCCCATGCTCACCGTGTTCTACAGAGGGACTATCGAGAGCATCCTGAGCAGCTGCATCACTGCCTGGTTTGGGAATTGCACCTTCAGCGGATAGTGAGGACAGCTGAGAATTTCATCGGGGTCTCTCTTCCCTCCATCGCAGACACTTACACCTCACGCTGCATCCGCAAAGCCACCAGCATTGTGGACGACCCCACACACCCCT
>JAKKZN010000015.1:505385-526603 GCA_033441825.1 Pangasius elongatus | reverse complement strand
CAGCGTTCCCCGGGTCCTACACACACCCATCCGTCCCACACACATCACCTGGACATTTCAGGTATCTTCAGGTATCAGCAAATTGTGTTTCATACCTTTTCCTGCCTTTCTAATGTACTTTGTACATTAAAATACCACATTTAGCTTCTGTGTAGCCATAATGGTGTAAAAAGTGTCTCAAAATGGCTTTTAAAAATGTCTTAAAGCGCTGTGTGTAAATGAAAAACCGAGCAAGTGCACCAGCTGCCAGCTTTAGCTTAGCTGTAGGTTAGCTTTAGCTTGGCTATCTGTGAGGGTCAGTTTTTTATTCCCGTTTTTGTGAGACTTCATCATTAATACAAAACACAAGTGATGGTTTAGTGAGAGACTTTCCCTCCCACCTGGTTCCCATCTCTCTGTCAGGCTCGTGCTCCATTTACTGCTAATCAGTGCAGTAGTATTTTTCACTAATGCTTGTTAAGTAGCTATAATGCTAAATAAGGAATTTGATTGGACAACAGGCATTGTGTCAGTAGTGACATCACACGTAACAGCACTGGAACATGATACTGCGTACATCCTGTGTGCTGATACGGGCACGGATTACACAAAACCCTGACATGCTTATGAGAATAACATTAAATTCTGATTTGTTGTGTTTATAATGCATATAAAGTGAAATCATTTAGATTGAAGATTGAAGAGTTTTAATGAAGATCAGATACTTTGAAACGAATCTTAGACTGGATTTAGAAAGACAAATTGGGATTATTTTGTCAGTTTATCTTCCCAACTCCACCCGTGATTCCTGCCAGTCCTCACTCATGAAACACACAGCATTTTAAAACTTACTTTTGAGTTCTTATCCTACAGCAAGTCTCATTTGTCTCATGTCTGAATGATTTTCCTGTAATTTTATTGCTTAAGATGCTTTTGTCATGTTTGTATTTTGTTTTTCAAGAAATGTATTGCACTTTTATGTAAAAAAAAAAAAAAAAAAAAGTGTTGTTTGCCTTGTAAGTAATTCTCGAAATGAATGGAAAAGACTTCAGAGCGATCACTGTGTTTTAAAGACAGATTGAGAATGTAGGTGTTTTTTTTTTTGGTTCCAGCGGCTAAAGCATGCTAGAGTAACGCGATGATGATGATGATGATGATGATGATTAATGAAAGTGTTTAAAGCAGTTACATTTTCCAGTAGCACTTGGTATCATGTTTCGAATGTGTAGATTTACTTCATTTTTTATTTCCTTTCTAGGCTTTGGTCTCATGCATATTGCTGTGAAAAAGAACCAGTCACTTGAAAAAAAGAAAAAAAAAAGAAAAAAAAAGAGAGAAAACTGTGTGTGAAAGTAATGTTCCCGAGCCTGAGGATTTGCACTAGCCTAATACTGGCCTGAGAAAGTCTATTTTGTAAACCATTAGTGAGAAGTTAAGGGCAGAGATATTTCACTGGTATTCAGCTTATATCAAAATAAATATATTCAAGTTTTGTTTGTACTTTAGTTATGTAAATGTAATCCAAAGTGAAGAATAATGTGTGTTTCAAATAGTTTTGTATTACATTTAAGTAGAATCAGTGTCAATCTTCACACATATTTGATTAAATGTTGAACACACGATCGTGCTGCGTGAGGAAGCAGAGTGTTTGCTGTGTGTTTGCTTTTTTCTGATCGATGTTTTCACGTTTTCACGTCTGCATGGATGAAGGTGTAGAGATTTGTTTAATGATCGATTCATTTGGCCGATTCTTCGCGCTTTGGGCTTAAATGTGACGGCGTCGGGAAACGTGGACATTTATCCAGTAGGATAAACGAAGGGATGGAGGACGGAGTGTTGGTGAGCGATGACGTTTGGATCAATTTCCTGAGCTCTGTAAAGCTGTGAGCAAATAAAGATATTCGGTTTTACTGACTTTTTACAGCTAAAAGTAGCTCGCCGGTGCTGCTGACACGTGCGATAGTGCCTCGCGTATTTTTTTTAATCTTTATTTCTGGCAGCAGCAGCATGTCATAATTCGACTTATCTCAGAAATTAGACACACTATCTCAAATTCTGACGTCGTAAAATTTTATCAGAAAATATTCAAATCTCAAAATCTGACTGAATTTCGAGTATTAGCTAAGATTTTTTACTTCGGCTAGGATAACCTAGTTAGCTAACTTCATACGTACGTGACAAACTCACTAATTTGATAACTAACAGTGATGCTGTTCAACCCCTCGTCCACAACTCCTGCTGTTCCTGAGACTCAGTTTCTCTTTTTGAGTTTCAATATTTTGACATAAATCTGAAGTTTGTGATGCACCAAGTCAAAATTTTGACATTTTTTTAAATTTTTTAAAATGTTGTGCAATTATATTCTTTAAGTGAAGTGAAGTGAAGTGACTTTGCGGCCAAGTGTGGTGACCCATACTCGGAATTTGTGCACACACACACACACACACACACACACACACACACCCGTGAACACACACCCGGAGCAGTGGGCAGCCATTTTAGCTGNGACTCTCAGACCATTAGGCCACGACTGCCACGACTCATGTATCATACACATGTGCATCCTGCTGGTCCGATCCAATCACATGGCGCTTCAGCATTTTATATTATTAATGACAGAAAAAAGACTTACGGAGGGAAATGGCACTGTAATGAACAGCAGATTCAACTGAAATTTATTTTTTTTTCTTAAAACAACTTGACTGAAATATTCTCTTCATTACTGTAGAAGAATATCAGACATTCTTCTTCCACAGAACGTTTTGGTAAAATCAGGATTTGATTTCAGTCTGAAGGTCAAGTGGAAAGTCGCTCTTCTGATTCTGAAAGAAATTTGGTAAACGAATATACAGTCGATTCTCAGTACTGAGTTTTAATAAGGAAAACCTGAACATCATGATCTCAATTCCTGGCATGTTTTAACATCTTAAGAATATTAAGAATCCCAAAATTAAATTAGATTTTTTTTTTTTTGCGTAAAAAGAGCAATAGTGGTACCAAAATTAAGTTAGTAAGCTAGAGTACAAAAGAGAATTATTTACATAAACATTATACCTCATCAGCTATTTACAGTGTTAACACACTCCAGGAGAGCACGCGTCTCAGCCGAGACCTCATAAATAAGAGTGGCTTTATATGTGACTAGCGCTGAATTCACATTATTCTACATTTTACCCTTTAACATACCTGCTGAGAGAAGAGAGAGGAAGAGGAAGAGGAAGACAGCTTGAGCATTTCTTACATTGTTTCCTTAAATACAAGAGTGCAAGTAGAGAAAATAATTCCTCAGTAATGTTTTTTTTCTTTCCAAGATTAATCAGTTTCTCTTAGTAGTTCTAAACATATCACACAGGAAAATCTGAAGATGGAAGACAGGACATTCCCAATGCTCCCGACTGCAAAGAAGCAGTGAGAATTTTCCATCATTTTCCATAAACAAGCCTGACGTAGGAACACGGCTCCATGAGTTGTGGTGATGAGTCTCTCACTAAAAGTTCCTAGGCTGCAGGAGAAACAGTAAAATGGTCCCATTTTTTTTCTTTTTTTTTTTACTAGCGGCAGTGCTTTTTGGTAGCCAAGTACTCTCAGCCAGCACACACACACACACACACACACACACACACACACACACACAATCAGCCATCTGCTCTCTGGATTTGGGGTTCTCCTCACTTCAGCTGCAGGAGCTCGTCACCTTCTGGTCCACAGCTACACAAATTCCACGTAGTTCTCGGGGATTAACCCCGTTCGCCCATCCAGTGTGCCCTCTAACCAGCCGGGTTCCCTCGATGGATGAACTAAAAAAGGTTAAAGACGACCATAAACACTGTGATGAACATTTAAACAAGATCCTTCCTGCTTTCATGTTTTATCTTCATCTCATCTGCACTGGCATGTGCTTCTTGTACAGACTAAATAAAAGTTTCTGCTACGCTTGTGTTTACAAACTACTAACTGTTGTAGCAGGTTTTAAAGTAGCCTAAAGTTATAACTTTAATCTTTACACCTTTATACAATGAAAAATATAGAAATTAACGGTTTCCCTGCATCTCAACACATCTCGATAGTGAACGTAGTGCTTTGGATCGTGTTTCTGATTGGTTGGCGATGCCAAAATACGTCACTCTGTGCGTCAAAGTTTTGATCTACGATCACTTACGACATAGCTTAACTTAAACTTAGCTTAAACTCCTATTAGTGTATGGTTTAGGATCGACTGCACATCCTAACTTATAGCCCTATAATGAGTAAAACGATCACGAGCAGCATTCTGTATCACGACCCTGAGAGAGGAAGGATGTATTTACTCTGCTGATAGGACGAAAGAAGGGTGAGATGTTTATTAGATCAGTAAGCTGTGAGCTTATTGATCATAAACTGTAATGAACTGGGATTTGCAATAATGTGGACCGAGAGTCTCTTGTTCTTACGGGAACTCACCGTTCTCAAATATTGTCCCTGCGATGAAGGAGAGCTCAGAGTCATGCTCGGCTTTGCAGGCGTACAACGCGCGAGCCTTTCGCAGAGGGGGACTGTGGGCATAGAGCGGAAAAAGGATTTTAAAGGACTTCCTGGCAGCACACTGTTCATGCTTCTCAGGAGCCACCATGACCTTTTCCCATAATAACTTGAGTTCTGAGTCATGAGAATATGAGCCATGAACCATGAACCTCCATGAAGAAAAGTAAGAAAGTCGGCCCACAATGTTAGTTAGTAATATTTGTGTTTTGCCTTTTAACACGCATTGTTAGGTTTGGGCTGAAAGTGTGAAAGGGGTTAATCATCCATAAAACACTGCAGAAAAAACTCAGGACACACCTGAGTGGGGAAGATTCACTGGAAGTGCAGGAGGTCGACTGAGGACTGGAGGGAGCAGAGAACATCGGCCAGGAAGGAGAGCGTGGTGAGGTGGAACTGGGTGAAGCTGGGCTGTGACACACACACACACACACACACACATATATATATACATTCATACACACATCTCTGAGTGAGTGGTGCATGAACTTACATGTTAACAGAAACTGTAGAAAGAGGCTCTACGAGGCTTTGCTAGCACCTCGTTTTGTGAACATATACACACACAGCTGAAGCACAGCGCATGCACAAACAAAAAGATGGCAAGTACTCGAGAGGAGCTTTTAATATCCACTCACCAGCCAGAAACACCTGCTCATTCACGCAATTACCCAATCAGGTAACAGCAGCCTAATGCATAAACCCATGCAGATCCAGGTCAAGAGTTTCAGGGGAAAAAATCTCAGTGGCATTGCCCATGGCATGGTCTTTGGTTGGAGTATTTTAGAAACTGCTGATCTCCTTCTGGGATTCTCACACAAAACTTTAGTCTTTAAATTTTACACAGAGTGGTGCGGAAAACAAAAAACACCCTGTGAGCGTCAGTTCTGCGAGTGGAAACGTCACAGAGCCGACAGTAAGTCTACGCTAACTCAAATAACCTTTCTGTATATCCGTAATGAGCAGAAAAGCATCTCAGAATGTACAACTCCTCGAACCTTGAGGTGGAGAGACCACCAGACCACATGGATGACCACATGGTTCCTCTCCTGTCAGCCAAGAAATGGAATCTGAGGCTATCTGCATGTCTTTATGGACAGTTTTATCGTTTTATCACGGCTGCTTCCTGCATGATGATGCATCATGTCACAAACCACAAGTCATCTCAAAGAGTTCAGGGTCCTCCAGTGGCTTCCCCAGTCACCACATCACGTCAGACCTGACTTCAAGTCTTGTCCTGAGATTCAATTTTCTATTTTCTGTTTATAAAAATGAAAAGCTAGTACTGTAGCATTGCTCCGTGTTCTTTTGTTAAGTTATGTCTAATAATATACACTGAAAGTCGTATCCACAGTTTGTCTAATGAAACGTGCCACGATGCATTCTTACCTGGTTGATATACTGCTTCCTCGAGTTCTTGGAATTTGACTAGAATAGAAAAAAGAACAGTTTGTGAAGACTTTATTGCTCATACACTGTGTGTGTGTGTGTGTGTATATATAGATATATAGATATACTGTATATAAGTTCTCCTTTATCTAAGTTAGATAATATTACATATATACTATACGGCCAGAAGTATGCGGACACACCTCCTAACGATCGAGTTCAGGTGTTTCAGCCACACCCAGTGGTAGCAGGTGAATAAAATCCACAACTTATCCATACAATCTCCACAGACAAGCACTGGCAGTAGAATGGGTGGTACTGAAGAGCTCAGTGACTGTAAAGGTAGAACCTTCACTCTGCCCAGCTAGATCCACTGTAATTGCTGTTACTGTGAAAAAAGGAGCAACGAAAGCTCAGCCGCGAAGCAGTCGTGGGGCTGCCGAGTGCTGAAGTGTGTAGTGTGTTAAAATCGCCTTTCCTCTGATGTAGCACTCGCTACAGAGTCCCAAACTGCGTCTGGAAGCAACATCAGCACAAGAACTGTGCATCAGGAGCTTCATGAAATGGGTTTCATGGTCGCGCAGCTGCACACAAAACTAAAGTCACTATGCACAATGCCAAGTGTGAGCTGGAGCAGTGGAAAATGTTCTCCGGAGTGATGAATCATGCTTCACTACCTGGCAGTCTGATGGATGAACCTGGGTTTGGTGGATGCCAGAACACTATTTATCGGAACACAGAGAACCTGCAGTAAAGTGTGGTGGAGGAGGGATAATGATCTGCGGCTGTTTTTCAGGGTTTGCGCTCCAGTGAAGGAGAATGTTAATGCTACAGGATATAAAGACATGTTAGACAATTGTATGTAAGATTGTGGCAAGAGTTTGGGGAAGAACGCTTTCCTGCTCCAGCATGANCCCTGAACTTACTCAACCCCACTGAACACCTTTGGGATGAACTGGAACTGGAGACTCCTTACCCAACATCAGAGCCTCTCACTAATGCTCTTGTAGCTGAATGAACACAAATCCCCACAGCCATGCTCCAACATCTAGTGGAAAGACTTCGCAGAAGAGTGGAACAGCAAAGGATTGGAATGGGATTTGAAATGGGATGGTCAGGTGTCCACATACTTTTGGCCATATAGCATAATATCAGTAAAGAGAAAGCTGCAGATCTGCATGCACACACTGTGCACTTTTTTATCCCAGAAGTTACACCAGGTTTGAAGAAATCCAGTGATTTTCTTTTACGCAATAATAAATGACTCTAATGACTGTGAATGTGAATGTGAATGTCCACTCCGAGGTTGTGGACATAATGACAGCGTTTATTGCATCCACCTCAGTTTTTCTGCATTACTACAGATATACACAAACTGACAATGACCTAACTGACGGTAATTCACAGCTCAGTGGCTCCCAAGATTCATAAGTGCTTCATTTCAGCCATTATTCGAAATACATTACATTACATAGCCCTTAAACAGAAATATCATCGTGCACTTTTTATCTGCATGACACTGTAGTTATTAAGCACTGTGTAGTCAAATAATGTTCACCTTGTGTTTACCCGATTGTTCTAGTGTTTATTTTACTCATATTCAGCCTCGGGCTCTCACTCTTTTCTCCTCCGGCGATAATGTAATTCAACTGATTGCAGTATGTCAATCAAATTGATATCTTTTCTGAGTTAATACCTAACCTTTCACAAGATTAAGAGCTCCTTGAGCTGTTATCACACCAGTTATATTTAATATTAAAGTGATCTCATAAACATTACATTAAAAGCTTTATAATTGTAGTTAATCATTACACATGGAATTATTCACTTCTTTATTTGCATTTGATAATACATTAGCTAAAATTAGTAAACTGTACTAGGCCAAAACGTATGTGATTATAAACTGAGTAGTTTCCCATAGTTTCCATAATCTTGAGCTTTGGTGTCTTCTTTAAACCTGAAGAATGGGGGAGAAGACAGAAAGGTGCAGAGCCTCGACCCTGCCCTACACCCTGATTAATAATGCTCTATACGATGAGAGAGGGACAGAAAGATCAGACGGCTTTCCAAGAAGATACCCGAGGGTTGAGTCATGGGAAGAGTAAAAAATGTATATTGCTCACAGGAAACTGAGAGAATTAGATGGATGTGTTGGATGGTGCAATTTCTGCTCCAGTATCAAAACCTCAGAACTCCCAGCTGCTGAAAACACTCAAACTAACAAATCTGCCTGTGGCTTGCTGAGAAATCGCCCTCATCACTGATGATACTGACTCTGATCATGTAAACAGGTATGCATTAAAATAATTTGGCTTATTTTCACCTGAACAATCCATCCACGTTCACTGAACTGACCTGAACGCTGTCTCTAGGCAACAGCACACACAGTGCGTTTCTCCTGGACAGTGAAAAACATCCCTTTATTCTGACTAAACTCAGCAATTACAGATTTTAATGCACCTGATGCTTTTCTAATGAGTGCTGCAAGCACTACAGCAACCTTTTCTGTTTACCGCTTGCTCTCTTAGGAAAAAAAAAGAGAGAGAGAGAGAGACAGACAGAGAGAGAGAGAGAGAGAGAGAGAAACAGACACACACACAGAGAGAGAGACAGAGAGAGAGAGAGAGACAGACAGAGAGAGAGAGAGAGAAACAGACACACACACACAGAGAGAGAGAGAGAGAGAGAGAGAGAGAGACAGACAGAGAGAGAGAGAGAGAGAGAGAGAAACAGAGAAACAGAGAGAGAGAGAGAGACAGACAGAGAGAGAGAGAGAGAGACACACACACACAGAGAGAGAGAGAGAGAGAGAGACAGACAGAGAGACAGAAATAAATACAGACAGAGAGAGAGACAGAAACAGACAGAAAGAGGGAGAGAGACAGACACACACAGACAGAAAAAGAGAGGGAGAGAAACAGAGACAGAGAGAGAGACACAGATAGAGAGACACAGAGAGGGAGAGAAACAGACACAGAAAGAGGGAGAGAAACAGAGACACAGAGAGAGAGACACACACAGATAGAGAGACACAGAGAGAGAGAAAGAAATACAGAGAGAGAGAGACAGAAACAGACAGAAAGAGAGGGAGAGAGACAGAGACACAGAGAGAGAGAGAGAGAGAGAGAGAGAGAGAGAGAGAGAGACCCACAGATAGAGAGACACAGAGAGAGAAAGAAATACAGACAGAGAGAGACAGAAACAGACAGAAAGAGAGGGAGACAGACAGAGATACAGAGAGAGAGAGAGAGAGAGAGAGAGAGAGAGAGAGAGACAGAGAGAGAGAGACAGAGAGAGAGAGAGAGAGAGACAGAGAGAGAGAGACAGAATGCCTACTTTGGCCTCAGCTCTCTCTTCAGATGAGGATAAACTGGTGGCAGAAATAAACATTTGTCTGTGCTTTGTCTAGATGATAAATAAAATGAATCAAGCCTTGCATGATCTTGCTGTAATTTTGTGTGCAGTGGATAAGTAAATCCTTCCCATACCAAAAATGTATGTTCAGAATAAGTACTTAAGAACAGGTAAGAGCTCAGGAGGAACTCAGTGTTTAGTGGATCACATGCATTAAGTGAAGCATAAAACAGAGACATGAACCGTAATATTCTACTGAAATCGCTCAATTCCTCTTAAGAAGTTAACTTTGGCTGTTAGTTGCTTATGTTTGCCAGGAAGCTAATGTTAGCATAGTCTAGCTAGCAAGAATCACTACAGGATCTGTTTTGTAAAAACAATGATAATAATCCCTGCCCCCCAACATCCACCCCCACATCCCTGCCCCCCAACATCCACCCCCACATCCCTGCCCCCCAACATCCACCCCCACATCCACCCCCCCCCACATCCACCCCCATATCCACCCCCATATCCCTGCCCCCTTTCAATCTTCATTAACAGTACAGGGTCATAAGCAGGTCTCTCATCAGCAGCTTACATCCTGCATGAGGTCGAGTCGGCTGTGTGTGTGTGTGTGTGTGTGTGTGTGTGTGTGTGTGTGTGTGTGTGGGTGTACTCACTGTGAATTGGTCCGGCTCTGACGTGCCTGAAGAAGGCTATCTTGTTCTCCATCTGCACTGCTGAGGTTAATATATTTGTTCCAGTTATGAGTGCTGTTGCAGTTGAGTGATGACAGCGCTGGCTGAGGTTCAGAGTTTAGGTGCACGCTGTTCCTCTTATCTGTCGCTGCAGTTGATAAGGAAACCATCAACAACAACAGATCTGATAACCGGTCACATTGAATAGGGGAAGTTCTGAAATGTCAAAGCCTGATTTACGTGACTATACAGTCAATACTTTATTTGCTCTTCTCTTCGAAGAAAAAATAGAAATCTCTCTTAGAACAAAAGAAAATATAAGACTTAAGCGTAGAGTTCAAAGGGCTACAGCGTCCCTGAGGATGCCCATAAATAAGGTTTATAATGCTAACAATGCTATAAAGGGATATTCGATTGCAAATAGTGATGAGAACAAGAGGATTAATCCCCAAATGTCCTCACCTCTGTCTTTCTCAGAGTGTGTAGGAGTGTGGAAGAGTGTGAGCGGTCTCTCACTGCAGGATGGAGCTTTGCTCTCCGTGCTTCTCCTCCTGTAGACGCTGGTCTGCGAGCTGCTTTGTTGGGCTCCAGGAACTGGTGTCTCTTTGAAGATCTGTGATGGAAATAAAACCATGAGGTCAACGAGTCTAAGTCAATATTTTCCCCATAGCACAACAGCGGGTCAGCATCGTGTGACGGTTAATCAGCACATCGCTTTTATCTGCTTTCATGGGCCGTGAAAGAAAGAATGAGATGATGCTAAAAAAAATCGGTCAAAAATAAATTCACTGCAAGCTCACTGAGATCGGGTTCTCTACTAAACACTGAAAATTATTTGTGATTTTTTGTATTTTTTCCCCCAGAGCCACTGTAGTACTACACTAGCAATAAAACCCACCAAGTGTGCACTTGAGCCGCGCAATTTAATCAATTCTTTAAAAAACATTCAGTTTATATACACAAGCATGAGTTCAAGCATGAGGCACATCAAATACTGAAATAAAGGTCAAAAATTAAAGACTGAATAGAGAATCCTAATAACATCTAACGATGCCAATTTCCAAAACACTAAAGTCATTTTAAAAAATATTAATTTAATTCTCATGTTCTGTTCATCATTTAGCGTCGGATGCTGCGTCGGTGCAGGCCTTCACTGCAGGTAATGTTTACTTTAAAGCAAATACACCCCAAAATATTTTTATCTCTATTATATAAACAATGTTAATAGAAATAGACAAACTAAACCCTTTTACGTGCTCGAGGATTCTCCTGATACTGTACACACGAGCGAGTGCAAATAGGAGATGGAGAAATAAACATTTACCCCTGACCTCTGTGGTGTGAACATGATCTTTACCCAAATATGACATGATCATTTGAGCTATACACATAATTTAATGGTTTAATGTTAGAGAAATTGTGTGTGTGTGTGTGTGTGTGTGTGTGTGTGTGTGTGTGTTGCTCTACAAAATGAAATTTCTTACCTGAACACAAGAGATAAACGTAAGAGATAAACGGGACAAAATGTAAAAAATGGATCCATACCTGATAAAATTCATGACATTGTATTCATTAGCGTGTAAAAAAAAACAAGGTAAAATGAAACTATTCGAAAAGTTTGTCGAAGCCCAAGACATCTATCTGTATACACGTTCTTGTCCAGTTCTTATGCTCTGATATTCATCTTCGTCTTGTGTCCAGCATTAGCTCGATAAAGACTGACTGCACTCACGATCTGAAGACCACTGCCTTGACTTCAACCACAACGTCATAAACATCAACCAACTAATCTTCAACGTGAGACTTTAGTTCATTGTTTAAGGAGATAAAATCAGCTCTGTTGTCGTTTCTGTGTTGCTTAGAGAAGCTCAGTCTGTTCAGTAGTGGCATTTCCTGTTGGTACTGTGCCAGAAGCCCGGCTACAGCACAACTGGAGAGTTAAAATTTTTAAAAAATCACCAAAATCTAACGATCAAACACTAATTAAAACTTTATTTTTCTGTTCTCTCTCCAGCATCACTGACCTACAGGGTCCAAAAATGTGCCATGGAGTCAGTTTAATGCATCCTGATCCTGCTAATTACAGATAATAGGATTGTTTTCACCCAGCTGTCATCTGTCTCCACTTCACTCTGCTGTAAAAGAACATTCCACATTTGCCTCCTTTAGCCACACCCTGCTTTCTGCTGCTCATGGAAAATAAGGCAAGGAGAATTCCAGCTATTCCAGCTTGGGATTCGAGTAGAAACGCTCAAATACATGTGCACTAGCTGTCTTGTGTATATATTTGCTTTAGTGCCATCCACGGGCCTGTGAGGACACATGAGCAGAGCAAACAGGCCAAAATCACCCTCTGCTTATCGGGCCAAGGTTCAGTCATGTGACCGGCGGGTCAGGTTACTGTCGTGAGGCGGTCGTGTGGAAGCAGATTGCCTGGGCTTTAGCGTCACCTGCCACAGCTAACACAAACCCCTTTAAACAGGTACGAGCTAGATCTGAACCGCTGGGTTTTTCTTTTAGCCCCTTCATGAGTCATTATCCATTTTATTCACATTTCTGTGTCAGTGGAGGGAAAGTGGCATTCATGTTGTAAACACTTAATCTTTCCAAAAGACAAAACAGTAGTGATCATTTATAAAATGGAGACATCATGAGCTGTGCACTTACCGAAAAGCCGTGAGTCACGAGGTGTTATATTTTTAGAATTACATTTTAGGGTTCTGCACTGTGCTTTGTGTCCGCTGTTAGAAGTTACAGGAAGTATTGGAAAGAAACGTTTGAACACTCACACGTTCATGGTTCTCAATCAGGATCTCCACCACAATGTTCTGGAACTTGATGTCCATAATTGCAGCCACGGTCTCCTCCTGTGGTCGGAGCAGGGTGGGCCCGAACACTACGCCCAGATTGGCCACCGTCATCAGATTCTGCTGGTGGTGACTCGCCACACTGCACAAAGACCGGCGTTACTTTAAAACTGCATAACCGCTTTTAATTTACTCATTTCTTCCACTGACTGAACAATGTCCTGCACACGAAGCTAATTTTAGTTGCAAATAAGTTTTATTTCCTTTTTGCTTAATTACATATGGCTCATGCTGCAGGTCCCTGGAGGACTAGAGGTTAGGCCACAGCGCTCTCACCGCTGCGGGCCGGGTTCGATTCCCGGCCTGGGATCCGACCCCGGCCATCGGGGGTGTGTGCAACAGTGCGCTCTCAACACAGGTCCCAAGTCTGGATAGAATTGGGAGGGTTGCATCAGGAAGGGTATCCGGGGGAAAAACTGCCAAATCAACGGGCCGCTGTGGCGACCTCTAATGGGCACAGCCGAAAGAGGAGCAGCAGCGTGTTTATCAGGCGGGGGTACAGAAAGAGTGTTTGTTTGCTCTAGCAGAGAGAATATTTACAGCCTGTTATGGGGCAAAACTTGGAAAGTCCCTATGAAATGCTGTCTTAGCTGTGATTTGACTCCGTACGTTGACGTATTTCCTTCTGAGACAAGAAGCCAGAGTAACATCATGTTGAAGTACTTGGCTGATTTACACCACATTCCTGACCAATCTGAAAAGCCTGACTACTGTAGAGCAAGACACACCTCCAGGGGGTGGGGCATACACGGTAATAGAGAGCATTTAATTGGATATATATTGGATGAATATTTGAACAAATATGAATCATCAAAAATAGTTTGATAATATTAGTTTTCCAGGAAGTGACAAACTATAAAATTAAAATGAGATTATCTCCAAAACTATTTTTTGTTTTTTTCAGACACAGTGTTGTATCGGTGTGTGTGACACTAAGGGGCGGGGACACAAATCTCAGAAACACTGATTTTAATGAGCATTTTATGGAACAAAAGTATGTAGTTTACTCGTATCACTACAGTACTGCAGGTTCGTGTGGTCTCTGCTATAAACACTGTGCAGATCCGAAAATGGGACAATGGAACCCCAACAACGATGCAGAAAACTCTGAAAAAACTCATTCTGTGGAGTTAAATTACAGAAATTATTTATTTCTGTAAAGCTGCTTTGTGAAAATGTCCACTGTTAAAACTGTTATACAAACAAAACTGCCTACTTCGCCAAGTGCTTCATGAGCAGCTCCAGCATCTGACGGTTCTTCTCTGGAAGACGGTGCACGAAGCTGTGGATCTCCTGAACACGCGCCTCCGGATTATCCAGCTCTGATACGGAATAGAGAAAGAATGAGTGCGGAAAGAACAGAGGGCAGGAAGTGTGAGGAGGAAGGGAGTGTCAGAGGAAATCACAGACTGAGAGAAGAGCAAGAGCAAGAGCAAGGTTTTCACACATCCTTCATCTTCAGCATCAGTAAAAGCGTTTTAATCATCTCTCCCACAGGAGCCGGATCACTCGGTAACCTGTAATCAGCGTTCTTCAGTACAGAAGCTCTCCTGCTGGCCACAAGTGGAGTTCTGACTGACTGACAGAGGAACTGCGTTTAAAGCTGAAGGACATCAGCCAAGAACCTTCAAGAACAATCGGCTCACAACAACGCCACAAGCAATGTGCTTTTTTTTTAGTTACATGACAGATTTTACAGATTTACAGAGTTTCATATATTTGAATTTTTTGTACATTAAATAAAAGTATAAAGTAATTTATGAAAAGTTTACTCTGAAACTGTTTTGCTGGTAGTTTGTGAAGAAACCTGTAGATCATGATGTAGATATCGTACTGTATCATACAAATATCTTGAAATATAATGATTTGATATTTTTGTCAAATCGGACATTCTGATGATTTTGGACTCATTCTGTTACTGAAAGATTCACAGACGAGCTTTAACCTCCAGACAGAGGCAGCCATCTTCATATTTCACCCTGGCTATCAGGTGCTCTTCCTTGCATGTAGCTCTTTTTCACTAAACTAGTCGATCTGTATTTCCACAGCATTTGATTTTGGTTTCATCTGACCATAGAGGAAAGTTTCAAACTGTCTCTTATTACGGTTTGCATTGTGTGTCATTGTGTTGTTTGTATTTTTATATCCATTCGATGACTTTGTGCAGGTGGATCATCCTGTCTCTTTAAGAGTTAAGCGTTTTTTTGGCTTTTCAGTGGTAACTGATGATAAAGGTATTTTACACGCAGGCAGCCTCGTGGACTGAACGGATGATTTGTTCACCATTGACAATTCCAGAATGAACACGGATTACGAACAAGCACATACATCAAGTCATAACTAGGCTCATGTATTCCAGTGCACACCTGTACATGCACACACACACACACACACACACACACACACACACACACACACGCACACGACTGGATAGCCTCATGTGATCCTCTCTGATAACTATGCTTTCTTTCTCCAAGTGTGAGCTCAGCTTCCGTCGTAGTCCACACCCTGAAACAACACCCACACTAAAACGCGTGAGTGAAACTCCCGTGTGTGTGTGTGTGTGTGTGTGTGTGTGTGGGTGTGTGTGTGTGTGTGTGTGCACGCATGTGTCATGAGCCATTTTTGTCCAATTTTCCCCACTTTCCCTGACCAAAAACCCAGAACACACAGACTCAGCAGCTCTAGGTAGCTAAAGCCGCAGTGACACTGCCTACTGCGACGAGACTGTAAATAAGTCGTGTTTTTCTCTCCTAAAGGTCATGAGCCAAGTCTGACACGTCCACCTCGAGCCTCTCCTGCAGAGCACAGAGGGGATGAGAAGAATAGACTTTTTTATAAAGAGAGACAGAGAACAAAATGGGATCAGAACATGATGCAATGTTCGTGCGCACACGAGATGGTCGAGGTGTGAAGTGTCGGTTATATCAGGGGGCTCGAGGAGTTAAATATAGAGCAGACGTTTGGCAGAAGGGGGATGTAGAGCAATGGTGAAGATCTCACACACACACACACACACACACACACACACACACACACACACACGCATACGGGCATGCTCAGATATTTTTGTCTTGTTTGTATGAAGTCTTGAATTTTTTTTTTAACAACCTGACTCCAGATGCTCTTCTCCTCTCACGCACACATGCAAAACTCTTTCTCACACAGACATTCCAAACTCCACTCGCAACTCGCAACTCGTTCTCTCTCTCTCTCTCTCTCTCTCTCTCTCTCTCTCTCTCTCTCGCTCTCTCTCTCTCTCTCTCTCAGATAACATACAGGCTCCAGGTGGCACCAAGCCCGTTTTTACATAACTATGAGAGGGAGGAGAAAAGAGAAAGAAAAAGGAATGAGGAGTGAAAGGAAGAAGTCGTGGCCTCGTAAAAAAGTTCATATGAGGACAAGATCCTCACGTCACCCCAGAGCAGGAATGAAAAAGAGCATGAGAGAATAAGAAAGAGAGAGAGAGAGAGAGAGAGAGAGAGAGAGAGAGAGAATGAGTATGAAATGAAATCATTAGAAGATTTGAGAGAAAATGGACAGTGAGAGACAGACGAGAAAACATCTGTAAACAGCAGCTGATACAGTGAAGGGCGCGGTGTAAAAATTCACTTCCTGTTCCCTGTGGGACGACAGACCCTGGACTTCCTGGTTTTCCTGAGGAGAACTGGGTCACATTAAGGCTGACTGAGAAATCTGCTTTATGTGAATCCAGACTGAGGAAATTCAGACTGCACACTCACAGTAAGACTGAAGAGAAAGAATACTGAACATTCATTCCCAAAAGCAGCCTTAAACACAATCATACTCTCATCATTTCACAATTAATCATCGTTTTTAACCATGTTCGTTACTGTGGTTCAAAAAATCACTGACTCCACTTGTCAACAACTTTTCTTTTTCTAAGTAAGAAAACATCGACCAACTCGTACCTGACGTTGTCTTTGGTTAATAGTTTAATAAAGTATGATCAGTACTGATTATAAACGCACATGATTCAGGTCACATGACAGTCATTCACAGAACCTTCTCCAAACTGGCTCTCAGTTTCAACACATAAAGCGCTGCACTGGACGGAGAAACCGTTATTTCAGCACGCGTGGTGCACTTACAGGACGGAAGGAGGAAGTAGGACGGTAAAGATGCAGCTTTCCAAATGCAAAACGACAAATACCGACGTAAACAGAAAGAGAGATGAAGGGAAGGGAGGGAAACGAAAGCAAAGGAAATTAAAAGAAAGGAAAGGAACCAGAAGGTACAGAAAGGAAAGGAATGAAGCACTCCTGCACTCACTGGCAGCTTTGATGAAGCTTCTTTGGTACTGGTAGGTCATCAGTGGCGCTGGCAGCATCCTGCAGCAGAGAGAGGACAAAACATACACGCACAGAAAGCGAGATGAGGAGAGACACCAGATGATTGGCGAGCTTTTAAAGTCAAAGATAAAACACTCAGCACCTCATACACAGAGAACAAGCTGAGCGCGCACACACACACACACACACACACACACACACACACAGTGCCCTGGCGTACCTGAGATAGTGCTTGATGGCGCTGGTGATGGTCTTGATCTCCCACTCTGAGCTCTCCAGTTCCACATCAGCACATGTTTTAGGATCTGATGAGTAAGATGACATTCTGTTGTCATTCTGTTATGTCCATGACGAATACACCACCGCGTCATGTGCACGAGTTTGTCACAGTCAACACTGAATGCACATGTAATATATCGACAAACATCCGCCCTCTTCACTGTCAGAACTGTCCCATGGTCTATGCGTGAAATGCAACCAGCTTCGTCTCGATAAAGGCTCTAACTCGCACAAAGATTCACTTTTTACACAGTTATTCATTTACTTTCCTTTTAGAGATTTCTTTTTTTTAACCACAGACTACTAAAATAGTGCAGGAGCTCATGTGCCTAACCGTGAGTCCACACACGTGCTTGAACACTGCTTTTTAGTAAGTGTGTACTGTAACAAAGGTGGTGTGTTACACTGGAGCGCCATCAGGTGTTCGCTAATGCAGAGCATCCAGGAGCTTTAGAAGTTAATCACTTTCAATCAATTTGCCAAATAAAGATCAAGTGAATTTGCTTTACGTTGCTTCCTGGTCTTCCTCAATGATGCCGTAATATTTGGGTTTTTTTTGCTTCTTTCTAGTTTAAGCTCTTGTTTTAGTTTGGATTCTTGGTTGATTCAGAAATCAGCCTGATGAACACCATGCAAAAGTTCAACATCAACACCTGCTCCCGAAACCGCAGACAGCCCAAAAGACTACAGTACCCATGATCCTCAGCCCGCAGACAGCCCAAAAGACTACAGTACCCATGATCCTCAGCCCGCAGACAGCCCAAAAGACTACAGTACCCATGATCCTCAGCCAAACGCCACGACACACCGTCACAGGACCCTCAGCTGCTCCTAGTGAAGTCGTGCTCTGGATCTTTTCTGTGACATTACCAAGTCTTTCCCTGTTGTTTGCCTAACTCGGGTTTGGACCTCGCTGTGTGTTCACCTTCTGTCTGTTGAGTCTCACAGCTCCCATCTGCTCTCCTGACTCTCTGTCTGTTGTCTGTTATTGAGCACTGCTTTATTCCTCTGATTGTTTGCCTGGAATTTTTTTTTTTATTAAAAAACAAACACGTTCTTCTGTCTGACGAAATGTTCAGGCTGCAGTCAGATTTATAAACAGCGTGGATTCCTTCAGACAGTCGGGACACACAATAGACTGAATTCATCTTTATTAGAACGCTATTACAGCGTCTAATCTACAGCTCTACACCTTTATTCTGCAGATAATATGAAATTGCAATAATATTTAAATAAAAAAATAAATAGTTCATTTGCATGTTTATCCAGCTGATACACTGTTATTTAGAAACTATTATTTCCAGCGTGTTCATTATTACCAGAATCTCACCCAGGAACGCGGCTCTCAAGCGCTGCAGATCAGGAGGTGAGACTTGGGTTTGTTTTGGTGATTTTCATATCGTCTTGTAGAAGGAATTCATTTTTAACAGCAATCACGGCCATGAAGCTTTTTCTGATGTTTAAGACTGTGATTTGCAACACTATGCAGACTTTTTGTGTCATGATGAAGAAGAATTAAAAACCTGATTGCAGTCCAGCTCTCACTTTATCCTGCTGGATGAAAAGGGGGAATAAGGGCTCACACCGATGTTTCGCTACTCAGTTTGTCTGGCTAGAGCGGCTGTACGCTAACAGCTGAACCCGGGTTGCGAGTGGCGTCTTACCCATGGCGAGACTCAGCAGCTTCTGCACTCTCGAGCTGACGCCGACTATCCTGTACAGCCCCTGCTCATCGATACCTGATAACATCAACACGCAGCATTAGACTCAAATACACACATCCTCACTAATACCGTGTTTCCCACAGATCTGAAATGTACTCTGATGAAATTATGCACTTGGGTTTTGTACATATTTTTACAGATATTTTAAATATACCGGATATTAAACAGCGCTGAATGATGTAATGATGCGATTTTTTTTAGCGTTATCGCGATGAGAAATTTACATGAAACACATCATCAGGGTTTTGATAACATCAATTAAATTAATAAATTAACTGAAGGTAACAAGAGGCAGAGAGCCGAGTTATAGACTCGTAAACTAGACTCGGAAGCACTGTAATGTGTCTTTAACGTGGCTAACACTGGAGCAGGACCCACAGGCGAGGCCATGAAGAAGTCGTACCTCTCGTCTCTATGGCATAGATGAACTTCTTGATGATGTTGAAGCCGATCACGTCGAGCTGGGCCACTGAGGCGAGGCGGGAAAGATCAGAACAACAAAAACAGATGCTTTGATAGGTTTTATAAGTTATTAGCGTATGTGTTTGCATGAAAGTAAGCTGTGTGTATGCAAAAAAAACATCCATGCAAAAAAAACCTCCAACTGTAATGGAAGGTGAATTAGGAGTTTTATTTCTATGAAACTTACTGGCTTCGTTCTGGCTGTCTCGATTCAAGTTGTACACCTGCAACAGAAAAGACATTTGCATTCACAGAAACATACTATAAAAAATGATGTCACCAAGCAACAGCAAACAAACCCTGCAGCTGAGTACAGCGCTTATTAAAAGACCACACCTATCACAAATAAGCTGTAGTACTAGATAAGATTACCGATCCATTGTAAATGTGCAGTCTCTAAGCAGATGCCTTCTCACACACATAATCAGACTAAAGGCTCGGAGCTTTAGCCGGTGAGCAGCAGATGTGTGCATGTCTCAGATCAGTCCTTTTCACCTTTTATAGGTCCTTCAAAGTGGTTTTAGCTCTTTAGTCAGATGTAGAATCATTTTAAAATGCAAAGTGTGGACAAGATTGTGCAAAACATGCTGAGACTGGAGGAAGCCTGAAAAACTTCCTTTTTGAATTCATACAGGAGACATATGAGGACAAGCACTTATAGAAAAACACAACACAGTGGTGGATCTTTTTAAAAATCTGTGTCACTGTTTTGTTGCTCTTATGAGAACTGGAGGCTTCATGAAATCTGCAACGTACCAGGATATTTTAGCTAGAGAGAGGTTGCCTCTGCCAGGAGGTGAAGACTTGGCCTTAGGTATCTTTTAACAAAATAATGATCAGATCAACACAGAAATGGTTGCAGGTTTGTAATCAGTTAATAAAGGAGCTTCTGGAATGTTCTACAGCCTTCTTATTACAGATATTACAGGAAGAGACTCAGTGCTGTTATTCTCTCCAGGGGAAGAGTCACTTAATATTAACTGTGAGAGTTCTGATCATTTAACAATCTGTTTTACATTTTATAGTATTAATTTTACGTGTATGAATATCGTGAAAATAGTCTTAACTAAAAAAAGGTATGCCAAATGCTACGGCTATGTTATTTATTATACTTGATTTTCAAGAAGGGTGCCAGTACTTCTGGAGTTGTCCATGTAAAGAATGATGCCAGGGTGGAGTGATACAGTCCAGCCTAAAATGGATTATTTTCACACACAATCCAACCCATAGTGTGTTATTCTTCTTATACCACAGAGATTTTTCTAATGATTGCCGTTTTTCATTTATTAATGAACGACACATCGTGCTTTTTTAACTGTTTATAGTTACATTTAATGTTGTGGAACGTCTACGAGAAGTTATTTCCTGTTCTCTCTATAAACAGTCATTTCCTCACCAGCCTGTCTGTCCCTCTTGAAGTTAATAAGCAAAAGAATCGCAGCTTGTCACGTTACAGAGAAACCGCAAAGAAGCGTAAACTCCTCCTGACTGTCCTGAAGATATCCAAAACATAAAGTTACAGCTTTAACTTCTTCTTCTTCTTCTTTTGGCTTTTCCCTTCAGGGGTCTCCACAGTGAATCATCGCTCTCCACCTGTCCCTATCTTCTGCATCCTCAACACTTGCACCCACTAGCTTCATCTCCTCATTTATT
>JAKKZN010000015.1:464722-493909 GCA_033441825.1 Pangasius elongatus | reverse complement strand
GATAGGTGGAGAGTGATGATTCGCTGTGGAGACCCTGAAGGGAAAAGCCCAAAGAAGAAGAAGAAGAAGAAGAAGAAGAAGAAGAAGAAGAAGAAGCAGAACTGTACGATAACAGCGTGCTGCCTCACCGATGCATATCTCGTCGTCCGTTTCGGCGTCCCCTATGCACTGGAACTTGAATTCATTCAGCGACTCTGCAAACTTTCTTTGTGCTGTAGACAGATCTGCAAAAGAGACGAGGGCAGGTGTTAAACGAGACAGCGCCTGAGGGTGTGAAAAGCTCATGCAGCTATAACTGAGGTGTGAAAAACACAGTTTCATATCCCTTCCACGGCTTCCGAAAAGCACTTCGAAACCAAAACCCCTGCTGTCTCTTTACAGCTGCTTTAAAGCTTCTGATCTTCTGAGTTTAGCCCAAGAAACAGATAGAACAGATAGCAGCACGACATTTAAGCAGCCCTTCTTGTCCGTTTGGACATTTTTGTGTTGATATGTGACACAAAAAAATCCACACTTGTGCACGGTAACATGTCGATTACACAAAACTCAATTCACTCACTTCAGCTCTGAGATGTGATGAAAGATGTCTTAATGTCAGAATTACAGCTGGGTGATGCGATAAAATATCCATAGTGATAAATATTTTTAAAACAATTTTAACATTTATGTGATTATAACCTGACTGGAGTCAGATGCAGTTGATGTGATGATAAAATTCTGTATTAAATCTTTAACACTGTAAAATTAAAAAATGAAATTCTCTTCTTCTATGTTAATTCTAAATAAATAAAAATGTCATATAACAATTAAATAAATAAATATTTTTAAAAAAACACAAAATAAATCTACACAAAAATTTGATATAAAAAGAAATGTATTATAAATGTGTTTATTAATAATAAACAAATGTATTATTATTATTATTATTATTATTATTTCTAACATTTTTTAAAATGCAACTCTATTGCTGGCAGTTTGTTAGCAAATCTGTAGATCTGAAGAAATGCCTTAAAAGATCGTGATATGATATTTTTCATCCTATCGCCCTCCACCCACATAATCTCTCAACTCCTGCTTGAACACTGAGGGCCTCCTGAGTGATGTTTCTACAGAAGAACGTTAAAGATGGTGGACTCGCAGGACATGACACCCCACTGTCCTGCACGCCTGATGGACGTTATGCATGAACCGCGTCCTCTGAACGCCGAGCGATCACCATGGTGTGTTCAGGAAGCACGTCACCATAGTGAGTGGGAATGTATGACCTCTGACCCCGGTCCAAGACCCGCTGGAGTTCAGCTCCTCACAGGGACGTCCGGTTCTCTTACAGACATCGGCTGCTGGAAAAAGTGACTGGTGACTTCCTGTAGCTTCATCATTCATCATTTGTCCGCAGTGGTCATGCATTTCCTCAACATAATGATGATGATGATGAGGATGAGGATGATATGGTCATTAGTCATTGTATTTTCATGTCATTAACAGAATTTAAACAAAATTAAACATCACACAAGTCACTTTGAAATGTTCTATCTGCTAGTAAAGACCATAAAAATAGAAAAATGACCTGTTTTTGTTTCTCCTGCCTAGACTCTGAAACAATAATCAAAGAACCATTCATGCTTTATTTTTTAATTTCTGTCACTGACATGAAAATTGAACGACAAATACATTTTACAAAGCACATGGCAACACAAAAACAACACAAAATGTTCCAAGCTGTAGCTGTGTTCACATCACCATAGTCACAGCTCTGCTCATGGCCAAAGCCGCATCACCCACAACCTCACACCAATCTCAGTGCCTGGCCAATGAGCAGAGATCAAACACAAGCTGAGAGCAACCACATGCTGCACACACACACACGCACGCGCGCGCACACACACACACACACACACGCACACACGCACACACGCACACACACACACCCTGAATAAAATCCAGTGATCAAGGCTGGGCCTGTCCGAGGTCCAAACCCTGAGCGATCCAGCTCACTGATGCACTCATCAAATTAACCACGGCTTAGAAAGATAAGTAAACAAATCTTACACGGAATATTTACCCACATTCGCACTAATCTTTATGCAATCATGCTGTTTCACTGAAAATTAACCAAAAGCTGTATACTTCTAAACCCGTGTTAATTCACAAGACAACGCACGTACGCTCCACCTTCCCATAACGGAGCCCCTCTACGCCCGATCTCTACCCACGTCTCAGAGCTGGCGTCGACGCTGAAGCTAAAACTCGAGTTAATCCCACAGTCTCTCTTACAGCAGCGGCTCTCCAGACAAACAACCAGCCCTCTGGGGAGCTCTGGGGCTTTAATGGATTTCAGCAAAAACAAGTCAGTTACCATGGAATAGGCAATAAATATCACTGGTGCAGACAGTACTAGTGAAACCTGCGCACAGCTACAAATGCGAGCAATCTCTTAAAAATCGCTTAGATGCGACACAAAGCTGGAAGTAAATCTGCGACTTGTAGGTCAGAATCTGCGTCTCAGCCGTGTGGGGTTTCAGCTTTACTGCCTTTAGAAACCACTTGTATTTTATTATTCACTGCTTTTAAAAACTCTCCTGTATTTCAGTCCTTAAATTCTAAATACAGTAAAGAAACTCTAACCTCAGCTATTAAGATTCAAGTCGGCAGCTTCAGCCCTCAGCAATCTGGGCTTATTTAGTCTGTTTCTGTTGCTTTTGATTTTGCTTTTATATAAAACCTTTAAAAGTGTTTACCATGCAAGTCTTCTTTTTCCAAGCTAATACGACTTAATCATTCTTTTTTTTTTTCACTTAAAAACATACTACATGAACACACACACAAACAAAAACACACACATAAAGTTCCAAGGGCCTAGAAATGTACACGAGATAGTAAAAAAATAGATAAAGATAAAATCAAGCTATGTATAATTATTCCCGTCTCTACAGAACACCTCTGCATGGGCTGTCAACGCCTACCAAAGAGCCCTGAACCTTCAGGCCAGATGTTGGCCATATTGCTTAGAAATGTCATTTTTTTGAGGGATAGTCATAAAAGAGACATGACTTAATGACGCCGGAGTGATTGGTGACTCTGGAGGTTAAAGGATAGAGGAATTTTTGAGCTAGAAAAAGCCAGTGAAACACAGACACAGAATCAGATAAAGCAGCAGTGTGTCTGTCCTGAAACACTATAACACAACGTAGTTTAAAAGCCGTAAACATTTCATGAGTACATCTCGTCTCTGACCCTTCGGCAATGCATTCGCCTCCCTTCCAAAAGACTTTCCATGCAGTACGGTTTCTGACATCGATGCTCGTCTTGCCTCCGGAGAAATCGCTTACGGCAACGCGAGCCAAAACGCAACGCGTGACTCATAGCTGCAGGAGAATCAAACGCACTTTTTGGGCACAGATGATTTGCCGTGTGTAAATTCGGTCCAATACAAAGAGTATAAATATGAATCAGCTTGGCAGGAAGCTGGACGACACAAAACATCAGTTTTTCTCTGAAAGCCACAAGACACAGCAGTCGCATATTACAGCACGCTCTGCCAGAAAATAAGAGCAGTGAGCTTCTTATTCAGTTATTCATCTTAAAGCATATTATTCAGTAACACTAACTGCAGTGACTCTGAGCTCGGGTGGAGCCAGGAGTTCATTTCAGGCTCGGGTGAGGAAATCTACTGAACAAACTCCAGCATGTTGTGTACGGTTAAACAGATAAGCGTTACGAGTTCACGCATATTGCTGAATATAGGAACGGTGATGACGTGACTTTGTTATTTTAATCCTTTAAGACAGCATTATTATCCATCTCACCACATTAATACAAATACCTTTACTACAGTTCCACTGAAAATGAGATGTTAATAATAGAGGAAGTGATATTTTATCTTAAAAAACCACATCTGCACGTCTTTTCTCCACCTGCGCTCACCTCACCTCCCTTACAGCACAGACCACCTCCTAAACTCAGAAAGCGCTTGACTCTGACTGGGTAATCCCGTTTCACACCGGAGCAGCTGGTAGCCAATAAACTTGTTTAAACAAACTAAGAGACAAGCTCATCTGACACTGGTGACGTAAACTGTGAATATAATTGATAATGCTGACCTTTCGTGAGCATCATTATAGCATTATTACTGCACAGTTATTTTAAACATATTCAGCTGTGCCGTATGTGTGTTCTGTTAACCATCCACAGATATTTTCGAGGGGTTCAAACCCAAAATCCACCCTCTAGCTATGAAAGTGACAAGCATTTAGATTCGTGGGAAAGAAATTATAGTCAAAAACGCACACGATGACCGAGATGCTTGTGTGATACTTAAGCAGAAACAGAAGAACGGCCGCTCTTCAGGTGAATGTCAGTGCAGGATGTGATCAGAGCAGGTCGAGGATATGCGATGGCCTTCACGGTCGCCAGATCGATAGGATAGACAGTTCTCCACCACCACCATCATCATCATCATCATCATCATCATCATCATCAAAACACAAACTAAGAGGATACCTTTTGTTCGAATGGTGTCCATCGCTCCAGTACAGTTCTACACACATGTGGAATCCATACCAAGGAGAACCACTGAAGCTTTCCTGACTCGTGATGGCCAATCACATTACAGGGACACTTTCACTCACCACCCGTCTGTACATCTAGCATTTAGGTTTGCAGTTTATCAGAGTTTAATGCTACTTTCATTAATGACAGTTAAGACTCAATTAAAAGTAAATAAACGATTTGGTGCAAAATTTATTCCAACATCCAATATATTCCAGCTTGAAAAGACAATAACACCAAATATTCTCATCCACAATCTGCTGTTTCTGTGGTTTGACATGATGCACAGCAGAAAAGCTGGATCAGTTGTACACCCATATATCACTACATACAAGTCATGTATACTGTACACAGCCCTGTTCAATTATAAGCTCCCAAAACAGCACAACAACACAGACACGTCTCCCATGTTTGCTTTTAGGCACCAATCAGGGATCATCCAGAGAATGTGAGAGAACTTCCTGGGTAGCCAGCAACAAAACTAATCAAGTCTGTTGTTTTAAGCATCTGTTACAATATTAGAGCCTTGTTCTAAAATGCAGAAAAACAGTGAAAGGTGGACTTTGTTTTGGCACTTGAGATCGTCAGAATGCCAGAGGAAGGAGGGAAAAAAGTGACAGGGCGCTAAAAATAAGCGGCAGCTGTTGGCCAGGCAACTGGGGCAGTCCCAGCGTTATTTCCATACCATTCTTCTCCTTTACTGTCCTCTGCTTCCTGATCTCAACCCGCTGACACAATGTCACTCATACACACACACACACACACACACACACACACACACACACCGTCTACTAAAACTTACAGACTAACACCATCACAAACCAGTAACTTCATGCTAATAATGATTTTGTTCAACAATTTAAAGCAACCAAGCAACTGCTTGCCATGATCTCATGCTAACTGCAAACATTAGACTCTAGTCATTGCTGGCTCCATCGGCTTTGTTTGTTTAAACTTCATGTCCAGGTGGAAGTCTGTGTAGGAACACCCTGCACAGCACACCACTCCATAACGCTCTCCTGGACCCTCAGCCTTGGAGCATCGTCTGGATTCGAACTTACAACCTCCCAGTGATGGGATGAACACGTTCCTGTTCCTGAGCCCTCTGGATCCTGACTGGCACAACAGAAGATCAGTACTCTGTCCTCTCCATCCTCACTCACAGCAACACTAGCCAATCACGAGCGTCTATGCGATCATATAAGCAGAAGAGCTGTTACACCGCCCTGTGATGCAGCATGAGCAGCAGTTTGGTGAAAAGATGCAGTTGGTTCACTTCAAAAAATGGGGAACAATTTATCTTTATCCTGTTCCAGGCTATGACACAGTTCCACCTTGCATCTACAGATTTGGTGCAACATCCTCATTGCTGAATGTTTCCACCATTACCTGTGGAGTGCTTTCAGGGTGATGTAACAGGTGAATAATCAACCTCACGAAGCCTATACAGTGTTAATGCAATAAACTCCTATACAGTGCAATAACATGAACATTACTCAGAATGTGCTTTGGACAGTGAACAACTTCACAGAATATTTGCAGAACAGATTCTTGGAACATGACTGAAGGCCTCACATAATTCAACATCAGCTGAGGGGGAGAGGGAGAGAGAGAGAGGGAGAGAGGGAGAGAGAGAGAGAGAGAGAGAGAGAGGCTAATACATCTCTGGTGACAGACATGTAAAATCTAAACTATGGCTGATCACAAACCACAGAAATATAGGCACACTCTCATTAGTTGGTGTCTCTGGACACATTTTTAGTTCAAGCTTTAGATCCTCATCTGGTTTTAAAAACAAACAGAAAACATCACCATCTCAGACCAGACAGAAGCCGAACAGAACTCTTCAGCACTTTTTTAGATCAATGTTCGAAAGAGATCTTCGTAAAGCACGTGAACCGCAGCAGAGAACGAGTGAGGAGCCAAAGCTCAGTCAGCAGCTTTACCATCCAAACACAACCACTGCCTCTACAACCACATCAACACCCGAACAATCGGAAACAGCGCTGCCAGGCTCGACCCTGCCCTGGTCATTAAAAGCAAAGAAACAGTAATGGAAATAAACAGTATACAGAGTGTGTGTTACAGATCACTTCCTCATACCATTCATAACCTTAGCTCAGAGAGAAACATGTCACTGTTTATGGTTCATAACGAGGCTATTTCAAATCCCACAGCAGTTATAAATCCTGACATCACTCAGTGAGGAACATGTTAATCTTAGCGTCCTCATGTTATCAGTCACATGAGCTCAGCTGATAACACAGATATCGAGAAAAAAAGCAGTTGATGTTATTTTTCTTTTCTTAAAGAAGTAAACAAAAGTGACGGGATAGAACAAGATGCTTAAAAATCAAAAGAGTAGTAAATATCGCTGAATGTGTAAAGTCACAGCTTTCAATTCGAGATGTAGATCATGACAACAATCACGACAACGGTAGACGGAGAGACGGAGATCGTCTTTAAATCGTGTTTACAGACGCTGAACATTTTACAGTTTGACTTGGAAACCTGACGGATAGCAATGACTCGGCTCTCACGTGCCCTGTAGGGGATATTATTTTAATCTTCCAGATGGATATGAAGTACGCAGACGTCTGTGCAACAATGCTGCTTTCATCGCCCTCGTTTCTGCATGTGCACACAAAGTCACACATCAAGTATAAACCAGCCGCATCCTTGCTGGTGTTGTGTGTTTCTGCTTGTTATCTTCCAGTATTTCTTCAAACTGTCAAAGCACTTGAGCTTTTGATTGCTGGTAAGATTATGAACTGACTAAACAGATCAGATCTCAGTTACTGGACAGTTAAAGGTACTCGTCAGGTTTTTATCCACTTTCAATCGCCACAAATAATGACTTAAAGCACTAACTATATTTAATTTTGTGTTATAGAATAAGGCCTTGTATTCGGAGGATGCCTTGGTATTTGTGTTTTATCACTTAAAGTCACTCAGGATGCTCGAGTGGGAAGATGGAAAATATTTGTGTTCTGTAGTCATAACTTTATAAAAAAAAAAATTAAGTTATCCAGTGTTGAAGTGTTCAACTGCCAGTGTTCAGCTCGGTTTCCTAGTCTTTTTGCTGAAAGGAAGTGTGTAATAGGAGGGCACACTTCCTCTCTGCGTGTTCAGCAACTCCAACAGGGGAAACAGTCCAGAGCTACTGACTGTATGACCCGATGGCATGGTGAGCTGCTAGAGCAGGATATGACCGCTCTGCTTTCCTCTGAATTTCCGACTCACAGTGACACAGTGACGCTTGTTTGTGCCATTTGTAATGGGTTTGTTTCCTGAAGTTCCACCAGCCATCCACCCTGTGCCCCAGGCAATAAAATCCCACGTCCTTCACTTAACTATACACTTGTCTCTAATGTTAGCTACGTGCAACACACACTGATAGATTTTATTTCACATGAATGAACTCAAAACCTCCTCCGTTTACTGTGAGAGAGAGAACGCAAGTCCAGTTGAGAGCACGTGAGATGGGGGCAAGTGGGTGGAGCTTCCAGCCGGCATCAGTTAACACCGGAGAATAATATTCTGCTCTTCTGGTATATTTTTGAGTGATTAATCGTACTAGCGTAATCTGATGTTAAACTGCGGTGCTCGAATGCACAGTGCGTAAAGGTTGGTAGGTCTGGTGATGTAATACAATATAATATAATACAAATATAATCCGAGTAAACGTCACTGGATATTCAGTGCCATGTTGTGAGAAGACGATTACATCGTTATATCACAGAAGCCTAACACTCATCATGATTAAGGCTTCTTACGGTTTTTACTCGCTGTTCGGGGATCAGCAGAAATCTCCCTCCCTCCATGAATAAAGAGCTGTACGGCTTGACTGACAGATTTCGTTCCATATGGTACCGTATCCATATCACTGGGATCCATATGACCTCCCACTGGTAATCATCCTGTCAGGGTTTTAGAACCAAATCCTGAAGTCTGTTTCTGCCAAACGCAGAGAGAAGAAGTAGATATCTGGATCCTTGCATCACCTGGATTTCTTTCATGATTACGGACAATGCACATGATATCTTCTGCTATAATGCCACATATGCCAAGGTTTCCCTCTAATGTTAATAAAAGAGGTTTGCAGTGTGCAGAGCCTCACCCAGCATCATATGAGTGTCATGTTACGTTTTAGCGTTTTAACGTTTTAGCATTTTAGCGTTTGTAAAGAACGGTCAGGTTATGGGTGGCGTCTGTGATTCCACTGCTCCCGTGTTAATTATTTACATGTGTGAATATGCCCTGGTATGTCACTGTGGTGTGGCAGACATGCAGAGGGAAAGAGAAGGAAAGAGAAGGAAAGAAAAGCATTTTAGTGGAAGAAAACAGAAGAGAGGAAGAGAGAATGTGGCTCGGTGCTGCTACACAAAAGAGAACAAGGCTCCATGTGCTGGAAACACAGCCTTTGTCTCTGCAAGCAGCTGGCTTTCATTGCATCAGCTTGTGTCAGCAGGAGGACATTGTGTGTGTGTGTGTGTGTGTGTGTGTGTGTGTGTGTGTGTGTGTGTGTGTAGGGGTCAAACCAGACATATAGAAAGCATTATATTCTTTTTCATTGACACCCATCTATGGAGTTTGGAAGTGGACAAAAGTATTTGAAATTGAATTTTGTATATTTAAATGATATCCACATCACATTAAATAAAATTCACGTTTTTCTGTGTGAGGTGATCTTCATTTTATTTGTTCTGAACTCACTATGGGCAAGAAATTAGTCTTTTAAATAAAAACGGGTTATGGTTCTGAGTTTTGTTTTGTTTTGTTTTTTTTAAATCAGAAATATAAATCTCAAAAATGTTAAAATGTTCTCAGGGATTCTGAGGAAAAAGCAGCTTTCGGAGCGTGGAACTCGGCATTCAGCCGATCACAGCAGTCTCTCACTGTCATGGTAATGAGGTGAAGTGAAGACGCATGGAGTAATGAGGTAAGTGCATCAAAAGTTTTTATGTTCTATTGAAATGGCTAAACTCCTATTAAGAAGCTAATGGTGGCCAGCAAGCTAACATTAGCGTGGCCTTGCTAGCTAGAGCGTTACCGAAACTGTTACGCTGGAGGTCAAGTGTTTGTCAAATTTGAGTATGACATTAAAACTGAAATTTTTGTATTTCTCAAAGAAAAATATTGGCAATTTATTCCTGTGGTGTATAAAATTAATTTACACACCACAGGAACACAAAGAATTTTATTTAACGTGACATGTAAGGAATTCGAAACTATACTCGAAATGCATATTCATATACTTTACACACACACACACACACACATCGGGTGACTGTAAGTCCACAGCCCGAAGTGTCACAGGAAGTGTCTTTACACAGAGGTTTCATGAGCCACAACGTTCTCAGGAGGAAAACAAGCCAGTATTTCAGAGCTGCTGCACAGCAGAGGGATAAAAGCGGTGGAAAGCCGATGTGTGTGGCCATTCAGCAGCGGCGTTTATCTGAAGAGCCTGATGGTCTGAAGTAACAAGACACAGCGACAAATAAATAAAGTTCCTCCTGGCTTCTCATCTTCCAACCGCACCCTCGATTCAGTGCTTCCTTTCACCGTGTCCACCACATCCATTCTCCATTCTCAAAAACCCAAAATGGCCACGGTGCTTGGCCACATAGCCACCGTCTCCTAGAAACCAGGACAAAAGGATTACTGAGAAGAACAACTTCGTCTCTCTCTCTCTCTCTCTCTCTCTCTCTCTCTCTCCCTCTCTCCCTCTGATGGAATTCTTCCTCAGTGTTCTGAGCTTGGCCTCAACTGACGCTGACACAGCAGCCCGAGCAAAACCAAACACACACGGCAACTTTTTCAAAAGAACCGTTTATGCAAGAGCAGCAGCATCTAATCCAGTCATCATCACTCTACAGATCTGAAGACTTCTTTGTGGTGTTAAATGATTTTTGTTGTTGTTGTTGTTGTTGTTGTTGTTTGTTTATATAAGCCACAAAAATGCACCCCGCAGCAGAGAAAACCGATTTGGAAAACTGAAAGTCAAATGAGGCCAGGAGAGTATTCGGATGATAAAGAGAAGCTGTGTGTGTGTCACAGAGTCCGCTAGCACTTTCCTACTGCTACGTAATATTCAAGCAAAGTTTACTGATCATCATTTTTACTAAATTTGAAAGGAGCTTCACACGCAGACCAAGCGGTCACCCTCCATGAACACTACCAAGCGGCAAGCTGTTTATGTTTACTCCGCTTTTATACAGTGGTTAAGTCCAGAAAATACAAAACTGCAGCTTTTCTTCTATTTCTGAGCTGGAATCACACACACACACACACATACAGGGGCATGTACTGCATTGCTCAACGCAGAGAAGCTGTAAGTGCGAAGCAGATTCAAAACGTGATATTTGCATGCTCGAGTGTGAGAGTGAACAGGAAAAACTGGAAATAAACAGAAAGAATTACAATTTTGAAAATTTTTAAAACAAAGAAAGAGCATGTTATATTCAGTATATATTACAGACTCGATGTATATTCCACACAATCTCTAGATCACTACTGAAATTTCAGTAAATATGCGTCATCTCTTCTACTGAAGCTCGTGTTCAGACGACACGGTGATGGATTTAATCGAACACGTTCTCTATTGTTTTACACAAACCTGTAGAGTCTTGAGCTCGAGCGCACGCGGTCATGAAAGCACAAGGAGGACAAACCAAATGCTAAAAAAATCAGAATTTCATGTAAAAGATTCTAACGTTTTCTCCTTTTCACACGAGGTATTGCTGATGATTTGTAATGGAAAAAAATTGTATTAAATTAGAAAAGAATCCAAAATAGTTTTGATGGCCGGACAATTCAAGTAGAAACGTGTGGTTTGGGCGTGTTCAGGATCTCGGCTCGTTGCCCTCACTGTGACACCTGACCTGAAAAGAGCGCTTTTACAGGATGCTGACTTCCCAGAACACTGCGATGGAGAGCAAATAAAGAGTAAACACAGGACCAGAAACAGGTGGATGAGTTCATGCGAATCTAATCTAATGTTTCTCATAATAATAATAATAATAAGAAGAAGAAGAAGAAGAAGAATGTCCTATGTGTGAGAAAATGTGTACATATATTTATTTTTTGGAAAATGATTACTGGATGTTTTTCTTAATTGGCATGCGAAGAAAAAAATGCTACTTGCTACTTATCTGTTGCTTTTTTCGTCAGTCACACAGGCAGGGAGATGCTTCACTAATTACCAACAGAGAAGATAATGAAATCCCACCTCAGGGAGATCTGCAGTGATTAATTCAAAACACACAGATCCAGAACTGCAGGTGATGAGGAAGGAGAGCGCTCAGGTCATTCCATTCAGCCGTGATGATTAGCATTAAAACAAACGGCCGGAGGAATAAGCTGTAAGGTTTCTTTTCTCCTTGTTCTAAAGGCAACTCTGAATAAAAAACAAATAGTCTGGATGTGAAATCTGCTGTCCCGAGCACTACTGACTTTAATGATAACAGGAATAACTGGTACGTTATCATACAGATGATATAACACTATCACGCCAAATGGTGTGAAGCAGTTAACTTCTGTGTTCCAGTAAATACAGATGTGCTAGCTTTTTGTGCACCTGGATTCAGCAACTCTGATCTTACATTTGCTAGAACATGATCCGTGACTCCGTGCATGAAAAGATCATTATTCTGCGAGCTGGTGTGGTCTGGGCATGCAAACACCTGCCCAGTCCCTGAGCGCGAGGAAAGCTAGGAATGTAACACGGCAGTAAGTGCGCTGAGGAGACGGCGCTGAGGAGAAGTGCGCTGAGGAGACAGTGCTGAGGAGAAGTGCGCTGAGGAGAAGTGCGCTGAGGAGACGGCGCTGAGGAGAAGTGCGCTGAGGAGAAGTGCGCTGAGGAGAAGTGCGCTGAGGAGAAGTGCGCTGAGGAGAAGTGCGCTGAGGAGACGGCCGAGTTTAAATCTTCACAGGTGAAGAAAGTCAACACAGCACGCACGCATCCTTATTACTAAACCTGACTGCGATTACTGCAAGTTTCCTGGGAAGTGAGAATGAGATAGAAAGAAGATGACAAAGGGGATATCACAAGCCAGAAAGAGTGAATAAGTCAAAAGGCATGTGATTAACTAACGGCTTTCATGTGTGAAAACCTGATAACAAAAAGTTTCCCTTTTGACTCAGTCTCTCTAAATATGGAGAAACTTTCCCAAGAATTTTGACGTAACACTACTGCTGTTGATCTGATTTCAAATCTGTCACACGTTCGAACCTTAGCACCTCCAATAGCATTTACACCTAGTGCACACTGCACAGTTTTAGCCCTGATTTCTCTGTCCCGGGCTAATTTTAGGACTTTAGAACTACTCGCTGTGAGCGCCGCAATTTGATATTTGAAGTTTTCAGTGTGATGTTCTCAGCGATGAATCACGCAGTGTGAAGCCCTCTGTGACACACAGCGAGAACGGTGCTGAGAAACATCCAGTGAGAGTCCAACAGGAAATCAAATTCATCTCCTGTCCTGCGCAGCAGATCCCTGAACCCGGTTTATCAGTTTATTGTCTATTAGCGTGGGAGAGTGAGCACAACATGTAAGCAGAACAATAACGCTTAAGAAACTTCTATAAGAGATGCTCTTGCATGTCATACGCTAAGGGGTGTTTAGGAAAAGCAAAAATAAATACATTATTCCTGAAGATGCACAGTTTGAAAACAGCTATGCTTCTTTTCACTGTACCTCCAGTTCTCTTTGCAGAACAGACGATTCTCACTGCCTGCATCTCCACACACAATCCTCCCTCCGCAGTTTTCCTCTTATTTCTTTTTTCTTGTTTGCATAGAAAACAGTGACAAAGTCACAAAAATAGACAGCTTTCATGACTGTATTCGTGAGAAAGCAGGATTTAGGGATCTAATGTGCTCGTCTGTAATCAAACACGGTTTAGTGCGCACAGTCACAAAACAACAACAGACAGCAAGCGATTAAAGTGAGAAAGTCGTCTTTACAGATAGGCTACTTTAGGAATAGATCATACAATCAAAGTCTATGCATTAATTTTGTGTTTTTCGATACGTCTCACCAATCCACCCATCTGAAAGTGGCATCAGTTATTCTCTGTAAATCAGCCCAATCACAGCACGCTCACGTTAACACCTTGTTTGAAATCCACGTGAGCACATCCCTGTGCTGTTTTTGGGTTTTTTCATTACCATGAGTAATGAGTACAGCGAGAGTACATCACTCAAGGCCACAGCACCATTAATCAGACAGTGTGTGTTAGGATCAGACTCACGTCCTAAAGGAAAAGTAAAATGTTTTGCACAAGGCGGCTCTCATTGTTATCTGCACGCTGCAGAGGGATTAGCGGGGTGTATCAGGCTGCAGCTGCACTGGCCATGACAAACCCAAACCCAAGGCTACATCAAGCTACAAACATAAACGTCGAAATGTATATACCCTGTCTGAGGAAGTGACTTCAGTGTGCGACACCGATGGCTTCAGATTACTCTCGATTCCTCTTTCCCCTTCTTAGAACATGAAATACTGCCAGGAACTGAGCGATGAGTTTCCTAACACATGTTCCTGTGTGAGTGCAATTTCCGAGTCCAACCTTGAACTGAAGCCTGAACACAGTCAGTCAGTGTGTCTTATCAGCAGTCGCAGGCCTGGCTCTTTCAGTACACTCTGGGACACTTTTAGCCTGTGGTATAAAATTTGGCCTCCATTTTATATCATTATATCCTTAACTTCCTCTCGCCACATTTAACCCTGAACAAACCAACCGCAACTTCAAATCCAATGATTCTGTGTGATTTCCAAATGATTCGGAGATCTTCAGCGCTCTTGTCTAGATGCTGCTTTCCTTGGAGTAGAGCATCCGTTAGACTCATGACTACATTCTACAAGGAATCGACACCCTGCATGCAGACGGGACGTGGTGTTCAGATGTGAAGCACGCGGGACAAAGAAAGGCCACTTTCATTAACCAAGCAGCGCACTGGACATACGCGGCACTGTGGGACACGGTTACTGCTTTCATTAGATTTAACATTTCTAAGAAAGTATTGTGGGTGTGTACAAACAAACATAACTGCTGAGTGAGCGGGATTAGTCAGAGTTCCTTCAGGGGAGGGCACGACATGACTCCAGAAAAGTGTTGAATCTTTACAGTAAGGACTGGAAGCCGATAGAGCTTAAGGGTTTCACGCCTGCGAGTCCGAATCAGAGCAGAAATCTTATACTTTTGATTTGGTTGCCGTTTTGCCGTTTTGTACGCAATTAAAAGAACCAAAAAGCAAACAAAAAAAAAGCTGCCTGAGGAGCATGTAGGGCTGAAATTGTACTCATAAAGCTCTTTCACTCATTTGTCAGAAATACAGTGATGAGTAAAAAAAGTAAACTGTATATATTTCTGTAAAGCTGCTTTTGTGCCCATAGTTAAAAGCTCTATACAAACAAAACTGAATTGAACTGACTTAAACAAACTTTTGCCAACTGAGTGTAAAAACAAACCTTCGTAAAAATCACAAAAGTCACCTGAGCACAGAGAACACTGCACCAGCGCTCAGTAAATGGTTAGATGCTTATATAAACATCTAGTTTAAAACATTTCGTGTGTCACATGCCAATATATTCTCTTTTGTTTGTTTGTTTTGTTGGTCCAAATCTCCAGAACATGTGACATTTCTGCAGCTCGGTGCTGTGGCTCAGTTTAGCAGCTCACGTCTACAGAAGAACGTCCAGACCCAAAGCCCACGGCACGTCTGATTCACTATCTGCAGTGAGTCGATTCAGAGTCGAGTTATTTTCTCACCGCAATCGAAACCACACTCGAGTTTGATTAGAGCCGGAAGAGAACAGCTCTCTCAGATGTGTGAGCGTGAGTGCTGTGCTCGGACCCGCACAGAGAACCGTACTGAAGAGGAAAACGCACCAGGGTCCCATTCAAACGCAACAAACACTGCATATGTGAAAGCACAATTAAATATGTTATATGTTTTCAGACATGCACAGAAGTTGAGCGTACGTGCAAAATGACAGCGGCAACGAGAACAGCGCCGATACCAAACGACACCTCGAGGAAGAAAAGAGAGCGAGGAGACAGAAGAGTGCGATTCTGACCTACTGCACTCATGAAGAGCATTAAAGACCAGCTGTGAACGAAAGCAAATCATTTCCTCTGCATCACTGTCAGGAACTTAGTGCTTCACTTAAATACACTGAGAAAACAGTTCCATCTTAAGCATCAAGGAGTAAATTTATATCTCACATCATTAACAAATCATCCTGAATTAGTCTGTCTGCTTATAATCATCGAGTCTTGCATTCCACAGCAGCTCATCAGCTCGCCTTAACAGCAGATGATGCAGATGATCGGGGCGAGGCGCTGCTTCATCCGAATCTTCGGTTTCACTCCAGTGTGCCAGGAGTAATCACCTGCTCAACTTCAAATCCCGCTCATATTTTACCTCAGATTAAGCATCGAGCTTGAGTTCTGGCCACATCTCACTCTGACACGTGAAGGCAACGTTAGGAGATTAATCAAAAAATAAGAAGGGAGATATTTCCTGAGGAGTGCTGGCCTAAGATCTAGCTGGCGTTCTCACTCTAAATCAGTTTATTTGAGTTGGACACTTCTTCAGAAGTGACAAGCTAACACACACACACACACACACACACACACACACACACACACACAGTATGGCCGGAACCAGAGCTGTGATGAACCGAGCATGTCGGCTAAACTCGCCTGCTCCACATAGCGCTAATCTGGACCTCATCATGGATAAGAGCGAGAGAACAGACCCGATTCATCAAACAGGCGTTGGTGGCCCATCTGTTATTTCCGGTCTTCTCACTCGAGTCTTTAGAGGAGAAGAACAAAATGGTATTGATCCTGACTGTGAGAGTACATCTGCCCAGAACTGACTCACGCTGCTGTGGATTTAGTGGTAAATGTGCTTTTTAAGAAAGTACACCACAGATAAGGAAGTGTGAACAAAAGACACGTGGATGATCGCTCACTAACTCTCTCATTTCTGCTTATCTTATTCACGCTGCGCTGTTTTTCACCACGTGCAACACACACACGTGACGAGTGCATCGCGCCGCGTTCAAGGACTAAACACCATTTTACACGTTAGGATCACACAGAAACTTCTACTGATTCTACCAATTATATACAACACATATATTCCATGTGGTCTTTAATAAGCCTTTAAATTTAAGCCTCCATACACACAGGACTGTACGCCTGCACGATGCCGGCTGTGTCTTCGTCAGCACACGTTCATGGACGTCCACGTCTCGGTTGCTCTGCAACACTTCCAGACTTTTTGAATTTGTTAATAAGTTTGGCAACAGTGTGGTGAGTGATGTTTCCTGCTGAAGTCCATCGCAACCTTGCGACAGCTTCCCGGTCCAGCCATGAGAATGACTTCAATACGTTCTTCGTTTGTCAAAGGCGTTGTTAAAGCAAGCATGAACAATTTTGGGAGACATTTTGCTGAAAAATGTTAATTTCCCGTGTGTATGGAGATTTTTGGGACACGCTGTATTATCAGTGACGCACCAGAATGAAAAGTCTGTTCCAAAAAAAATCTAAATTGTGGACAAACTGGACCAAAAATCAAAACCGACAAACCAAGAACCTAGAACCTAGAACCTAGTGCTAGGGAACGTGACAAAGTAATGAGAGTTGTTTCTTTCAATAAGAAGCTACAAAACTTCAAAACTGAGCTCACAGTAAATAAAATACAAAAATATAAAAGAATACAAAAATACCTGTGACGTCTTTTCTGAATTCTGTCAGCTGTTTAATATTTTCACACACACTATGAACACCTATAGTTACAGCTAGGGCTGAGCAATATGACAAAAATATCATATCGCAATACTTTCAACGATGCACGATATGCAGTACTGTCTACAAACATAAATTACTTTAAACTGAAAAGAGTAAAAATAATCTTTCTTTAATTTTAAAAAACATATGTCATTACCTGCAGTAAGTGTAGCGAGACAGAACTGATCACAGTCTTCATGTTATATATCGTTATTATATCGTTCTCTCGCCCAGTGCCAGTTAAGGCTGTGTGTAATCGATTGAAAGTGTTCTATATCAGTACCGAGACAGTACCTCTGATTTGATACTGATACCAAAACAATATTTTTAATACCTTTGTGACAATAAACAAAGCATTACTGGAAGCAGTGCTGATTAAGGGTCAGCCTCTTTCTTAAATCTTTAATAACGCTTTAGGATGTCATTTTTTGTCCAGAGTATTAAAAAAGGCGCCGTTTCAGCACTTGGTAGAACAGAAAGTTTTCAGCTACTGATTTTCAGTACCTGGTCTTTCACACTGACAGCAAAGGTGTGTCCTGGGCACGGAGCGGCTGCATCATGTGACACACACACAGGATTGTCTGATAAAAGGTGAAAGGCACGAGTCCTCCACAGGTCCGTCGATGACCCTGGCTAATCATTTCCCACTTTACCATCACACAGTCATCTGCAGCAGGAACCACTCCTCATACACTGCTTCCACCTCGAAGGGTCACGACCCTGAACACACTTACGCTGGACCTGAACAACAGAGTAAGAAGCGCTGCCTCTGAATACGAGTCAGAATGAAAGCAGGGTCACTTCAGGGCTCACGTAGGAGTCCACATCTCAGTCCCGGGACGTGCATCCAGCTACTGAGCGCTAAAAAAAATAATACAGATTCCATTCAAAAGCAATAAGAGTTTCATTAGTTAACGATGCGGCTGCCAAAAGTGCTCGACTGTCTTTATTCACGTCCAGTAAAAACATCTCAGCACACTCTTTTCCACATTCTTCATTATTACTCCACACAGTTATATAATAAAATAATTAAACCCTTTCCAGCCTTTTGCGTGATTTTACTCGTATACAACTTGGTTTAACGTGAATAATTTTACAGTCTACTCTTTACTCTGTAAAATGATTTCACCTGCCTGTGCTCACTAAACTTAAAAGTTTAAAGCCTCCTGAGAAAGGCAGCATTTTTTTTTTTTTTGTACAAACAGTGGAGCTTGAAGCACGCTCCTCCCGGCCAGGCCGCGCTGTGTAATGAGGCAGGTCACAGACACTCCTCGTCTATTCTCCGGCTCGGGAAACACTGCACTATTGTCCAGCCACTTTCACCACTCCTCATGAAGACTCGCTGCTTCTTAGAGCAAAGATCAGCCCTAAAGCACAATGCCATGTATTCAGCTAGAGAGAAGAAAGACACGGCGCTAGTGCTGCTCCTGATGACGACGACAATAGTGATGAACAAAAGGCGTAAAAAGATCAAATTGCAGATGACTCAAAAAAAAAAAAAAGTTCCACAGCTGTAATGCATGAAAACAAAACAGTAGTGTTTTTTAGCCTGACCTCCTCCACGTCCCTTTGGGGCAATTCCCATCTCCATCTTAGTGGCCATTAAAATTCTTTCCCAACGCTAGCGAACTTCATGGGATGACATTTTGGAGGGTTTAGCGATCAACACGACTGCAATCCTGAAGATCAGAGGTCCAGCTTACTCAGTGGAGTCTGGTGCTTTTCATCACTGAAGTGTCTTTTAAAAGCGCGATCCCTGGAACTTACCCAGTGACCAGATCTTACTCAGAGGAGCTCATTATGCTACCGTGTTTGGAATTTGGTGCACAAACGCCAATCAGACTGCATCCTTCAACATTCTGAAGCCTGTGGCCAAAAAACAAACCACACATCAGATATCAGAAGCTCCAGGGACAGAATTACAGCATGGAACAAATAAACTGGAGCCGAATCTACACAAACGTCTCTGCAAAACCACAGAGGCTCCGAGCCACAAGTGGCGGAAAAAACGTTTACGTGCCGTGTCGTTATTTCTACTTAATAACTCATTATTTGGAGTTATTATCTTATTATCTTGTTACTTTGACATATTATATTGTGAAATCAAAACAGTAAGATGAGCTAAAAGCAAAACAACAGACTTCAGATGAAATGAGGGCTGTACGATATTAACCGCTGTCGCAATACCGGCATCTTTACGGCTCTGACGTGTCATGTTACTGTGCTCCGTAACGACTGTGACCTCTGAAAGGTTCCAGATTTCTGTCAGTGGTCTGTAAGGAATTACACACAACAGATCGTACTGTTGTACAAGAACAACCCGCGAGCCGGAGAGGCGTGACACGCCCTGACGCAAAGACGCCGCTTAGAGCTACTTCTGTTTAATCTTACTGAACGTTTGCGAGACGAGTTAGTTCCTGTTCTCGCTTACGCTACAGCAGCTATAAGCTATCGTTCCCTCACCGGCTTCTGTTTTTTCTCTCTCTCTCTCCAAAAACACGTCGTGTCCCTGAGAAACTGCAAAAAAGCGTAAACTGAAGATGCCCAGAAAATTTACATTTTCACTGTTCCACAGAGCTGACACTGGAGACTCCTTCCATAGACGTGAACATCTCCTTCCAGAAAACTTCACCACATCACATATGATCACATATTTATTTCTGTTAAACAACACCGCAGATTTTGTTTAATCTGTTTATTAGTAGGTTTAGATTACGTGAAGCGTACACCGTACACGTCCCTGTGAACGAGCGGTTACTATAGAAACGATGACATCAGAACGAGCGAATGAATATAAACCTGTGATTTGTGTTACAGCCGAAACTAGTGTCAGAGCTGCTGTTAAATTAATCAACACCTTCTGATCGGAGAATCCAGCAGCGCTGAGGTATAAAACAAATTAAGGCATTTTTAACAAAACAAAAAAAATGTTAACTGTGCATTAACACATTCATTTTAATAGATTACACTGAAGATCACTTTCTAACAGCACAAACATTCCCACTTCCTGTCAGAAAAGTGCTTTCAGTAGACCAGTGATGAATCTGAGCATGTGAATGAGTCTATTCGATTAGTCCGACACTACACAGTGAGTGGTTTCTATCTTACAATGCAAGGCTAAGGTTATTTTTAGTATAATGATAATGAAAAAGTAGCTACAAGCAGCGAGTCTCAGTAACACACTCCCTTCCAGCACATAGCAACAAGCTGCTCCAAGCTGTAGCGTTAGCAGGGGATGAACACACAATCATAAGCCAAAGTGTCTGGCAAAGTTTAGCCCAGTGAGAGATGAATTTTAGATGTATATTGAATAAGCTCTTCCATGACCCAGCTGCACGCTTCTCATTTTTCACTCGCTGCATACATGAAGAGTAATGAAGGTTTGGTTCAGGCTGACGAAACAACTGCACTGGCAGGCAGCGTTTGCTCTCCATCAAACAAAATGAAGCTTTGGGCCTGGATGGGATTGCATACTTTGTGTATGAGGCTATAAATGAGTAAATATTAAATCCAGTTGTCTTCACGGAGCAGGTTCACATCCCAGTGTTCAGTCAGGAACATCTGCTCATGGCAGGACCGCACATCACTCAAAAAGCAACAGCCGTGTACACAAAATACACATTCTCTCTTTCATCATCATATAATCATCAACACACACTGATTAACAGTCTGAAAACCTCACGTCACTTCACTTCACTTCACTTCATGCAACATCTGATCCAAATGCAAATCATGGACATTTCATCAGAACAAATAAAAGCAATCATCAGACTGAACAAACGTCATTTCTATGAAGTCATAGTGCGGTAATTAAAATAGCAAATACACTGAGTTACTGTGATACAGATCAAATCATACAAGATGTAGAAACATATCTGTCCAATGCCATAAGGAATTTACACCGATTTTGTCATCTCAGAAAAGAATTTGCACTTAAGACCACAAAACGTGATACACTCGTTTCACAGATTAGTGCCACTGTGACCAAACACCGCTGATGATGGAGTGAGCATTTTTAATAAAATCCACCAAGAAGAAGGACAAGAAAAGAAGAGTGGATTGTTGGATGAATGACACCAAAGTAACATAACATTAGCACTTTTACACCGATGACTTGTGTTTATGCGAGTCCATTTTCTGCACGCTGAACTGACGTAAGCAGAAAGAAGTAGCTTTTCTTAATCGCAAGTGTATTGTTAGAGGATATTCAGAGAGCCTGCTGGGATTTATCGGGATCTCGTACAGCGTGATGAGTCATTTTTATTTTAATCATACACGACTCTGAGCTCTCAAATCTGCAGAAACTACACACAGTGGCTTTCTTTACAGCATCAGACTATGGTGTTTACACACACACACACACACACACACACACACCTTTAGAGTCTAAAGCAAACAGATGTCTTCCAAATTAGACTAAAATCATGCAAATCATGACACTGACTCATCACCATGTTATAACACACAGCCAATGGGTGTAATTTGAGAAGTAAGTGTAATGAGCCGTCACTCCAAAAAAAACCTACATCTAAAAACCATCGTGCTTCTAGGAGTCAGTAATTCTCAAAGTGAAATGAAGTGGCATTGCATGCTACTGCGGTTAGAAAATAAAGCGGCGAGTTTCTTAAATGTCCAGCTCTAAAAGCACCATGAGCTTTAATGCTTTAAACCCAATGAACCACCAGATCAATTTCCTGTTCGGGTTGGAAGTTTATTCTGGACGGACTTTATCCAAGCCAGACAGCGAGAACACGCGGAGAACACGCGGAGAACCCGAGTCACGGAGTCACGTCTCAGATGTTTCTGCACTCTCTCTTACCATGATCTTTTATTTCATTTACAGATAATACACACCGTCTGACTGAAACAAGGAAATTCGTCTCAGGTCGAACTGCGCACCAACAGCAGAAGCTCAGCACATCATGAAGCGCTGGACTCTGAAGCTGGATTCTGTGTGACCTCTGCAGCTCCACGTGTAATTAAACCTTTCTGTCAGAGTGAAACGTGCAGGACTCTGCACGGTTCATGTTCAGACCTGAGTCTGCCACGGTGCAGCCTGAAAATCCGGTCAGTGAAAGACACAAAATCAGAGAGAAGCAGCTGCAGCTTTAAGGCTGACTGCGAAAACTACCAACATTAGTTTCAGGACATTTTACATGCAAACCAAACTGACTAATCTTACTGTTTTATTGTAGTCATTTCTGCAGATATTAGTTTTATTCTTCTACGTGTGCATTCCTCATGATTCAGTAAGTGAACTGTAAGTCAGAATGCTTCTTCATCAGCGCAGTAAACCAGGCGAGACATTCTGCAACGAGGAGCGTCGAAGCCTGGCCGATCCCTGTTCGACCACCGAGAGCCTGTTTCTGTAAGAAAGGCCACCCAATCAGAGCGTGCTGAAATAAAACAGGAAGTTCTGGCCAGGTCAAATGGCACTTTGTGTGTGTGTGTGTGTGTGTGTGTGTGTGTGTGTGTGTGTGTGTGTGTGTGTTGTGAGAATGATTTTTAACACTCCTTCCCCAGTACCACCTTAGCTAAAGATTTCCCACTGAATAAATATGTGAGCATGGCACTGCTCTGAAGCACATTTTCTAGAGTAAACATCACGCCTCACACGACGCTGTCTTCACCCCGTATTTACAGCACAGAAAATACTTCTTCAGACAATTTTTTTTTTCTGGCTGGCATAAAAAATTCCTTCTTCGGATTCTTTTATGCAACTCCGATGTTATGCCAGGTCCAAAAGTCAGCCCCTAAAAATAATGCCTCATGCTGAGCAAGTGAACCTCACTTCCTTTTTCCTGGTTAAGCAACAGAGGTTTTGAAAACCATGGACTTGGTGCATACTTTTTCCAGATGGAGACGACTACACGACTACAGTAAACCACGACGCAGCAAACAGGACCGTAACGGTTCCTCTCTGCTGTCTCTAAATCTCATGCCTCCTTCATTATCGTATTAAACATCAAGTGCACGCCTACGGCTGAACAGTTATATGAAAGCGCCTAAAATTGAACAGATTACATTAATTTACATTTAGGAAATCCTGTGTGGGAAAAATTCCACTGTGCAGAAATGATGTGAATTCATCTCAGGCTTCATAGCTCCAGTTAGTGGCTTTTGAATTTCAATGAACACACGAGAGGACAACAGAGAGAGAGGGGACATGATGAACATATTAATGAATCTGGAACAAAAGAACAAACACTACTTGACAGAAAAGGCAGCCAGTAAAACTTTAGGAATCATCTTTAGGAATTAATGAGCAAAGAACCCGGAGAAAACCCACGCAGACACGGAGAGAAGATGCAAACCTCCGCTCCGACAGGAACCTGAGAAGGCTGGAGCTGTGAGGAGACGCTGCTATCTGCTCCACCACCGCATCGCTGTTTACTGACCGTTATTGTCCCATTTATCTCATTTACATGAAGTCATGTGGTATAACGTCTACGGTCCCTGGTCGTGGTGAGTAACGAGGGATAGAGGCATGTTATTTTATACGACTGCCTGAGTCCAAATACAGCAGAATCAAACTGCACTGAGAAATGACTCAAGGTCGTGATTTTAAAACAGTTTGTTCTGCAGTTGTATATAAAAACAGATCTGTTATGCTCAAAGTTAATAAAGTGATGCCCACAGCGCCTTCTTTCAAAAGATAAGACACATCCTTACTCACACACTGATATGCACACAAGCTCAGGGCGAAGCTCCATTACTCAGCTGAGCACCGGGATACCTGGAGGTTGTGCTTTTTATTTTTATAAACAATCTTGTTATCCGTCTAAAACAATCGTTTCCTCATTAGGTACGCTGATGATGTCGCTCGGATCTACGCTTTACAAACGGTGTCCAGTAAACTCACCGATATCAAATATAAAATAGGAAAGGAAATAGTTTATGAAAACAAATATCTCTAACATCTTCCTGATTCAGAGTTAAAGCAGTCAGCAGATCGTAAAGCAAATAAAATATAATAAACGATCTGATGGAAGCTCAGGGATTGTGATGTTCAAAGGACAATGCTGTTATTAGGAAGAAAAAATGAAATGAAACTCAAACGACAAAAATACACTTATCACAGAGTCAGACCACTGATCAGACCACTGATCAGACAGCAGATCAGACAGCAGATCAGACAGCAGATCAGACAGCAGATCGGACAGCAGATCGGACAGATACCAAACATTTCTAGTTTTTATCTTTATTTTTGTACGCATTAACCCTTTGTTAGGAAGCCCAAATAATTCCATCAGCGTGATTTCGTGATCGAGGGTTTAGTCATGATTGCTATGGAGGTTCTACAAAATCCAAAGCCTGAATCAGTAATGGATAATAAAGCGCACCGCTCACAGACTTACAGCCGCTCTAAGCCAATCAAGACGAGTGACAGGAGAAGCCGAGGGAACAGTGCTGCGTTCGAATGCAGTTTGCAAGTCGGAAATTTCCAACCTCCGACTAGGAGAAACCAAAGGAAACGCCCCTTAACTTGGAATTCCTATTTACAAAGTAGGGAAGGTTTCCTCAACTCCGAGTTCAGAACATGACGTCGTGTCGCTTACACCGTCATCAGTAAATAAAATATCACTTCTCTACTTTAAATGAGTTTATAGCAGTATTTACTTTAGACACTTTAGATGGCTAAATCTATAACACTGACTGTACAGTTCACTATTTTGTGAAACTAGCTTGTTGCTAAGGAAACACACGCTTTAACAGGGGTGTCCATGTTTTTTCCCCACTTTGTAGCTCAAACATGCCAAGCTGGAAAATTACGGAATTCTGAGTTCACACTATATACTTCTGAGGAAAGTCGAACGCAGCATTTCTCGACCGTTTGGGATAAACTACTGGAACACATCTCTACAGGCATTCCCCATGAGTCAGTCCTCCAAAACGAGTGTGTGAGAAAAGTGTGAGCAGTTCATAATAACTTACTTCATACTAACCTCCCACACTATCTTCTTAAATCATGCGTTCTTCTGGTTATCAGTTAAGCTGTAATCATTCCACTTAGTCACTTAGCTTATAAAGTGTTTATAAAGATAAGGATTCTGCGTGCTACTGTAATTAACACATTATACAACCCCATGAACTGAAGTCACACGGAGATAATAATATCATTTACATGGGAATGGGATCAGAGCTGCTGAACGAGTTCTGCCCCGTGAACACGAGTGCTGAACACCACGAGGGTGAGAGGCGTGAAGAAAACAGGCCAAGATCAAACTTCATTTAAAAACAATAGGTAACATTACGTTTCACAGTGTTATAGACTGAACAAAATGACCCTCTGATCTGATTGGTTATATTAGTGCATTTTGTGGAAGGAGTCTCCAGTGTCAGAGCTTTGTAACAGCCAGAGGTAAAGCTGTAACGTTTAGTTTTTGACATCCTCAGTGGTTTCTCAGGAGCATGTCAGGGCTGTTTATAGCTGCTATAACGTAAGCAACAACAGGAAGCAACTTGTTCTGCGGATGTTAAACGTAGCCATAAATGGATAAAACGCACATGCTGTTCTTGAATAAATTGTTAGCATGGGTATACAGGGAACTTTGGGATGTGCTCTTATTGGGAAATACTCTACTGTTATATTTATATGTTTATATTATATATATTTTATATTTTAGCTGCTGTTATATTATATGCTACTGGCCCTCGACATTGTCTTTGTATTCATTTCCTCCATGAATCAGTAGCCATTTTGTCTCATCATTTGGACTTTAGTGTCAATTAAAATATCAAATACACACCGCAGGCACGTGTTTGAAATTACAGGGCCGTGGCTTCAGTCTGGGAGAATAATGAATATGGTTCAGAGCTGAGGATCGAAACAGGAGCCTTTCATTGTGTGCTTAAATAGAAGGTTCAGTGTGTGTTTATAAGCAAGCAGCTAATGCTCGCTAATGTTTACGTTCTGTAGAGTCGGGAGCTCCACATTAAAGTCTACGGGAAACGCTAGTCGCCTTACAGTGAACTCTGTGGTCTGGCCTGTGTGTGTAGGCTGAGTTTCACAGTCTGACACGAGCTCTTCAGCAGAACTTCCTGTGACATCCACAGGTATTATAGTCGAGACTTGCCTGGGCAGCGGTGCTCGCTCCAACACACATAAACCAAGCTGAAATTTCCCACAGAGTGGAGAAAACCGTGTGTGTGTGTGGGGGGGGGGGCTTGAACTGTAGATGCTCCACATAAACAGCTTTAAACAATAAATAAATAAATAAATAAATAAATAAATAAATAAATAAAAATGATCATAAGGTGAAGTTTTCCATAAAGACTTGTTTATCATTCATGGAAGGAGTCTCCAGTGTCAGCACTCTGTAACAGTCAGTAAACCTTTGTGTTTTCTGGACAATGTGTTGTTCCTGTAATCGATGGCAAATTTGGTAAAGGACACAACACTTTGGAGGCGTGCTGTTATTAAAAAATAATCAACGGTCATGTTTTACCCCTTAATTAACGCGCTTATATTAATAAGAGTGCTGTAAAACCAACAGAAAGATTAAGGATATTAATCACCCAGCCTGCACCTGTGCCAAAAGTTATGTTAAAGCGCATGAAGTGGAAGCGTGCAGAAGATCACTGCTGGTGCTGAAGCTGCAAAAAAAAGTCAAGCTGAAACTTTTTTGCTCTGCAATAAACGCAAAATGCGAAGAGCACGCAGCCAAGCTTTTATTCTAACACAGCACACACAGCTAACGGGCTCAGTGTGATAGGAAGCAGAAAGCCTCTCCGCCCAGCAGCAGGGCAGCAGAGCACACAGGTCTTACTCTTCAGGGCCTGGATGAGCGCTTTTCCGTCCTTAATCAGCTCCTTGATGAACTTGTTGGTGTTGTCCAGCTCCAGCTCGTGCGACTTTAATCTCTCTCGGAACTGAGGACTGTCCAAGTAGCAGTCGCTGAACTCCAAAGCGGGCAATCCCATTCTGCTCCCGAGCTCCCCGCCGTGCTGGGCTACAAATGTTACTAATCAATGTCAAAGCGAGAGGAGAAAGAAAGAAAGAAAAAATACCCCGTAACGCGTTTGGGAGTTAATTATCCTTTCATTATCGACGCGGTGACTGTTCTTTCAACACCACAGCGCGCGCTGCAACACGCCGCTGCCAGATAACAACAAAAACAACCAGCAAAGCCGCATCCCAGGATGTGCAACTTCCGCGTAACAAGCGTGTGTCCTGCGTCTGTGTGTCCTGCGTCTGTGTGTCCTGCGTCTGTGTGTCCTGTGTGTGTGTCCTGAAACTGAAGCAAGGCCGTCAGGAGGACTGGAGGTAAACCTGCGCGCCTCTCATGACACCAGGAAGGAGGAGGAGGAGGAGAGGTGAAGCTAAAGACAGAGCAATCCTCTCTGCGCGTTTTAAACGCCTCGATTCCCCCAGTTGCAGCTCCAACCTACCACCACACCGGTAATTCGATGACAGACGCTCCTTCAGCCAATGGGATTACAGGATTCCAAGCGCGCCATTCCGATAGGACGCATCGCCCCTGCGCGAGAGCAAACAACGCGAGAGGAGGAGATCTAAAAGCTGGTTTGGTCGAGAGCCATGATGTCATCGCAAACCGGGGAATTCGTCTGTTCTTCCTAAATAAATAAATAAATAAATAAATAAATAAATAAAAATGAAACGTTGTCCCGGATGTACTGTGACACTCTGGCTTTGGAGAATAGAGTACAGAGCTTTACTGTCATTACTGTTTTCATCAACCAGGAACAGGAGTCTGAGCTACAGTGGGCACAACTTTATTTTTTTAAATGGACAGATGAAGATTATAAAAATGTCACCTGGTCTTTATCTAATCTCCATCTGTCTAGTCTGAGTGAGTCTGTCCTCACTGTAGACTCAGATTCCTTTACCTGGCTGAGGAACCTGCCGTGGTCTTCTGCTGGTATAGCTCATCCACCTCACAATTCATTCTGAGATGCTTTTCTGCTCGCCATGGCTGTACACAGTGGTTACTTGAGTTACTGTAGGCTTCGTGTCAGCTCTGGTCGTTCTCCTCTGGCCCTCTCTCATCAACACGGCATTTCTACCCACAGAACTGATGCTCACTGGATGTTTTTCTTGTTTTTTTTTTGGACTGTTGTGTGTAAACTCTAGAGACTTGTGTGTGAAACTCCCAGGAGATCAGCAGTTTCTGAAACCCTCAAACCAACAAGCATGCCACAGTCATAGTCACTGAGATGACTGAGATTTTTTCCTTCATTCTGACGTTTGAGGTGAACATGAACTAAAGCTCTCGACTTGTATCTGCGTGATATTATGCTTTGCTCTGCTGCTGCCACAAATTTAGATGAGTATGTGCACATGGCCTGGAACCATGTGGGCAGTAAATGAAGTCCAAGAAAAATCAATCAGTATTTTCCCGTCCATCCACCTTCCCCTCCTGAACGCGAAGTCTTGCTTGGCTCGTACCGGAAACCTGCTTTACATTTCCAGTCTCCAGTGTTTATAGTCAAATTAACTGATAATGTGACATTAAGTTGTGATGGCTAAACACTAAACAGTTTACAGTGCAGTGTACAGTGTCACACCGTCAGAGTTTAATGACTGGGGAGACGACATGAAGCTCTGAAGGCCTGAGGTTAGCTACACTCGTATTATCAACTACTTCGTTTTCTCTGAAGGAGTCGATGGCGAAGAACTCAGAAATTACAAAAGCACAGAAGCATATAAAATAGGCCAGGTTTTCTACAGGAAACATGGTGACTTTATTTTTTGAAAGCAGAGGGAGTCAGAAGGTTAGCCAGGCTAAACACAACTCAACACTTGCACCCACTAGCTTCATCTCCTCATTTATTACCTCCATATACCTCCTCTTTGGCCTTCCTCTTCGCC
>JAKKZN010000015.1:437562-449244 GCA_033441825.1 Pangasius elongatus | reverse complement strand
ACACGCACACACACACACTCACACACACACACACACACACACACACACACACACACACACACACACACACACACACAGTTCTGCACTCTGGCCTCCAGCCTCTAGGTCCACAGTCAGAGCAGGAAGAGAGCTATTCACTGTAAACTGAACAAGCAATAGCTTCCTCTGGGAGTCCCCAAACACAGCTGCAGCCAAGATACCAGCACCATAAAACACTTTGACAGACCCGTGTCAGGCCGGAAGACAAATCCCCTGTAAATTGCACAAACACTCCTCTGTTACCTCAGAGCGCACACACACACACACACACACACACACACACACACACACACACACACATTCACAGAGGCATCCTCTAGGTAGAGGACCCTCTGGACCACCATCTCTGAAAGCGAAACCCTATCACTATAACGCATGCTTGAACTTGTTCACTTGCTTTCTGTCCATCCAGGGCTAAGATACATGCTACATAACCACGACAATCAAGGTTCGACCTGGACTCATCGCGTCCATGCTAACTGCTGCTAACTGTTCGGGTTCTGCTGGCTTCCGTTCACCATCAGCCATGTTAGAGTTCTTGGCCAAGCTATCTCTTTAAAGACAGAATGCCATCTGTTCAAGCGCTTACCATCAGCCCCGATTCTCCACAAAGCAGAAAGCTATGAAGAAGGGCAAGCCACTGACAGAGCGGAGAAGTCCTCCCAGTGTGCCTGGCATGCTTGGAGAAGAAACTACATCTCTAGCTTTAGTGATATATACACTGCACAGACATATTCCTGAGATTAATATTGTGCCCTGGAGATATTTTTAGGTCATAAAGATTTTTTTATAATTTAGTCTAATAGGATTAATTTAGCTAGTCAGTGTAAATGCCACCAGATTCCAGGATTACATCTCTATTAGGTCTCAAAAAGTAGTTCAAATGATAATTTTTTTTTATGTTTCTTTCCACCATTATATTTTCAATCAAAAGGCCATTCAGTACTTACTGTTAATCAACTGAAGGCTAATAATAATGATTGGGAGAATGTACGGTACATTGATTGAGTGCTTATTTACGCAGGTCAATACTAAAGTTCCTTATTACAAATAAAATATTTACAGATTTCATACAGGTTTTACTGTTGAAGAGGTTTGTGTGATTTTCTGTTAAATATTTTCACGTTATTGTTGTTCTTTATTGTTATTATCCATAAGTAGCTATTAGCTTTTCAGCTTTTCTAGCAGCTTGATCACTTTTTCAGCAGGATTTCGTACAAATCACAGCGACTGTACAGTTTGTAAAAGAAGCGTGTAGTGACAGAGACAGGCACATCATGGAGTTACTCTATTTTCCTCACCTTTTCTTTTAGCCGGACCGCCGTATGTGGAAGAGCAGTCTGTATTACCTCTCAGGGCTGATATCCAGGAAGTCCAGCATGCCTCGTTTATCTTTCCTGTTTTTTAAAACTTTGGCAGGAGAGCAGGACTGGAATATGGCAAACCTTCGTTCCTGCCCCAGTCCTGCTTTATCGTCACAGTGCATCCTCAGGATGCTGAAATTATCTACACACACCTAATGACTAAGTCCCTTTTTTTTCTACAGGAGCTTGAGTCAGGTCGGAAATGCGTACAATCTGTGATGGTGGTACATAGTTTTGGGGCTGATGTGGAAGATGTGTTTGAGTTTTTTCCACAGTTTGGCTGTTCCTCACAGCAGTCTCACAGAATCTCACAGTCACACTGTCCTCGATATGACGTGCAGACGTCGCTTCCTCTGTCACATTCCTGCTATTGTCTGAGATCCCATTGCCTTTCAAACAGCCTATTTTTTAACCTATTGACAAACAAACACTGCACATTCAGTCTCTGTTTTCAGCAAATGTTTCACCTTCCAGCTTGAAGCACAGCATTTCCTCTCCTTTATGATGTCACTTTTGTACGTTTTCTCCTGACAGCCCTGCCACCCACCCCTCAAACTTCCTCTTTCCTTCATTCATTCTCTTTTTGGCCACATCCTCTCCTGTGAAAGAGCACGCGAGCTCCTATAATTATCCCTTTTATTCACAGGAACATCTAAATAGGTCACTTTTTTTTGAAGAAGTGACCCATTGTCTCAGTACGGGGGTGGAGTGGGATTCAGCTTACTCAGTCTCCCACAGAGAGTCCTGAAAACTGACCCTTTCAAATAAGTTGATTTCCCCAATTTCCACCAATCTCACTTTAATTCTCAGGCAACTAAAGTGTCTGATGATTGAAGGCCTAATTTCAGAGTTCGGGCCAGAGCGAGACCGCAGGCAACAGTGAGCAATTCCCTGAGTGTAAGAGACGGCCAAAGCACATCAGAATTAGTTAGCAGGTCTACTTTATTTACCAAAAAAGGAAACAAAAACAGAACCGAATAAAGTCCGCCCTGTTAGACCTTTACAATTATGCTATTACCATGCAGGGCTTCATCCAAGGCATTTGTTTGGGGTAATAATAGAATCCTTCCCTTGTCTTATCTTATCCGATGCTGTTAATACTTATTATTTGTCATTTGAAAATCGTAAAAAAAAATTTGCGGAGTCTTTCAGCTCCAGGGTCCCCAGCTTGATCCTGAGCTCAGGTTACTGTCTGTGTGGAGCGTCACATGTTTTCTCCATGACTGCATGGGTTTCCTCTGGGTTCTCCGGTTTCCTCACACTGTCCAAAAACATGACAGTAGGAAGACTGGGCGATGGACTGGCGTCGCGTCAAGGGTAGATTCCCATCTCACAGCCAGTGTTCCTGGCATATGCTCCTGATCTCCGAGTCACCGAATATGAATAAATAACAAAAACACACATTTTACTAAAAGAACTGAAAAATACGACCAAATTTAAATTTTAATTCCACTACATCAGGATAATTCTTCTCACATTCCTCACACCCGTGTGAATGTAAACCGCTCTGTCATTGTCTCAGCAGAGAATTGGGCTGATCCGGAAAGTGTCAGGAATTGTTGGCTTTACATTGCCTCTGGTAGAAAGCTAATGGGAATGTGATGGAGGCTCGGTTGGGGCTTGGACGGGCGTGTTGAGTGGTGTTTAGTGAGGATTTCAGGCTTGCAGGCTTTCTGCCAGAGTGGGGCTCTTTAAGGAGTCGTCCAGGGAAGACTCTGAGCTTCCGGACGGGAAGTGGCCAGAGAGCTCTAGGCTCAGAGGCAGGAGACAGATCTGCATGAGAGATGACCCTGTATCCTGCGAGCCTGATCTCTTGTTCCCTCTTTGTCCAACTATCTCCTTCCCTATCCTTCCAATCTAGACTTCCCTTCAATGACCTCGCTCTATTTATTCCCTCTCACTATCACGCTCCCTGCAGTCTATCTGAGTCCAGTTTTCTTCACAGCTACGACCAGATGCAGACAGAGAGCGAGCTACCCATAAAGCCAGATAAAAGAAATTGTTCCCTTTTTTGCCCTTGTGTTAAGTCTTTTCTTTCCACTTCACTCCACAGCTATAGGAGGAAAGTGGGGGAATGGATTCAGTGTCAGGATTTCTAATTGTGGGACACGTTGCAGATGGAAAGGAGCAGTGCCATGGTAGACTAGAGCAGAACAGCAGACCCTGAGGCCCAGCTGGCAGAGACGGACTCACACATCACTGCTCACCCCTTCAATCTGTATGCATAGGCAGCTGAAAGCACATGGGAGTCACATAGATTTTTCTTCATTTACTCTTAAATCATGGCAAGTTTTTCAGCACGCTTCAGAGTCCGTGAAAGGAGAGTGTAGAGCAGTTTGGAGCAAGATCGAAGGCAGAAAATTCGAATTTGAATGAGTTGTGTCAAAACTGTAAATATCGAACATTGTTAGAAGCGCTGGTGAAACATAAAAGATTGCAGTACAAAACTATAATACTTAAAATCACGAATAAAAGTGGTCTGATAGATGAAGATACAGAAAGCAGGCACAGACAGAATGCTGTAAAGCTTATTATCCAGTAATTAAGTGAAACTATATATGGGTAAAAGTCTAGAATGAGAGTCTAAACCCACCGACAAATCCTAGAAGATGAAGAATAGACAAGAACAACCTCAGCATGGTTATCAAAAGAACAGAAAGACCAAGTTAAACCGATTTGCCGAATTGACAGTTTATTAGGCACACCAGCCTTGTGTATACGCTAACATTGTAGGTCACTTTGTAGGTATACAATTCTGAACTGCAGCTACGCACAATCGGTAACTGCTTTACCCTGGTCAGGGTTTGCGGTGAGTGTATCCTGAATGCTGGGTGCAAGCCAGGAACACACCCAGGACTCGAGTAAGCGGATAGTTCAAGAATAAAAAAGCTCTGTGGTTGAAATGAATAGAAAAATATTATTGTACGCATTTTGGTTCTTTAAGAAACCATAAAATTGTTCATTTTCTGTATGGCATCAGTCTAAAGAACCTTTTCAGGCACCTTTATGTTTAAGAATGTACACTGTACAATCTTTTAAAAGAGTTTCCTTAAGGCCGAGATGTTCACACGTCACTTTTCACAAGTCTGAGTGAAGTCTCGAGTCTCAGAGACTGTGAAGTGCGTGTCAGTCTCGGCTCTCTGGTTGAACACTCTAATCATTAGCTGGAGATATGCAGTTGCACAAAAGATATACATACTGCACATAAACCCTTAAACACTCATATAATATTTCTAGAAAAATCACCACGGTGCATGTTATGTAGCCTTCCCGCTAAACGTCATGAAATTTTTCATGTTTTATTAAAAAAAAACCACACGTTTATTTGCGTGCATGTATTAAAAGCATAAAAACTAACTTTTCATATCATAACTTCATTTGAAAGCTGTCAGTCTAGAGATATAGATATAGACAGAGATAAGATATATAACACAGATCTATACACAGATGACACAGCTGCTCTCCAGACTAACCAACATTTCAGAGTTTCTTTTAATATCTCTTCATACCACAGTGCACTTCATCTCTCGAGTCAGAAGGTGTTGATTAATTTTCTATAACAGCAGCTCTGACGGTGGTTCTGTCTGAAACACAAATCACAGGTTTATATTAATGCGCTCATAACCTCTAACAGGTTATCGCTTCTATAGCAACAGCTCATTCACAAGGACGTGTTCTGCAGACATTCTACATAAATAGATTAAAAATCGTTGAAACATTTATTTTACATTTATAAAAGTGCAGATTCAGCGCTTTCTCACTGTAATGGGAAAGTCTTCAGAACAGAGAAATTGACACTTTGCACTTTTTCCACTTGGCATTGGGCCACATCATGCCACCTTGACATTATTTTCATATAGCAGCATGGCCCATCATGTGTTCTTCCTCACTTATAAAACATTTTTCTCCATTTGAGATCACCATTCAGAACCTGACACCAGACTCATAGTCGTCTTTATTAACCCATTTGCTTGGAACCAAACCTAAGCTTTTACCCAAAGTACTTTAAACCATTCCATATGTCAATGAATCCTACGATCCTGCACTTCAACCCGGATACAGGACAGCTTCTGCGACAGCACGACTGATCCTGAGCGTCAGAACAATATTCTCTGCCTAATAAAAATCTCAGGTATTACTGCATCAGTAAAAAAGGAGCATTCGACACCGACAGCGTGGATTGGGACGTCTCTGATTCCAACAAGTCTAGTCCTTCTTATTACTAATTTGTTTGACTCTTAAAATGTACTTCAAACAGGAAGGAAGCTATTGAAGAAAAACTATTTCGGATGTTTGACCTTGCTGTGACCTTCACCCTGTCTGGATTGATCCCAAAATCTAATCAGTTCATCTGCTGCTTACAATGAAAATTCCATAGAAATCCTACAAACATTCAACTGCTTGTTCTGGCAAACTCAAGCTAACAATTATCTGGGATGGACCAGGACTCGGACGGGGTGGAGGCAGAAAACAGCTCAGACAAAAAACGGACAGATAAACACCACAGTGTATAAAACTCTGACCGTGGGCTTTTTGTTGTTGTTTTTTTGGTTCAAACTACTAATCCACAGGGGTGGAAAATATTTGAGTAATTTCAAAGTATTGAGTACTTTCAAATACTTGTTAAAACGCACTAACCCTAAGCCTACACGGGTAACGAGCGAATGCAGGAGCTTCAGTGAAGGTGGAGGTGTTATAAACAGATGAGGAGTCAGGAACTCATTACTGAGCAGCTCTGATCTGATAGGAGAATGAAAGGGACGAGGAGGATTCAATCACTGCAGAACTGGAAAAGTAAAGAAATGTGCACTTTTGATTGTTTTGCAAAATTAATTACTCTGGAACTGCAAATTTAAAAGCAAAATAATTAGATATTAAGCAATCTTATACCTTTAAGACTCATACATCCTGGAGCAAATGCTGTAAAACTGAGATGGATCATATTCGTGATTTGAGCGTGAAGACATCATTAACTTCTTTAGAAATGTTCTGTTCTGTGTACGATAATTCTGGAGGTGTGTGTGTGTGTGTGTGTGTGTGTGTGTGTGTGTGTGTGTGTGTGTGTGTGTGTGTGTGTGTGTGTGTGTGACAAGCACACAGCACTTTTTATAGTTGCTCCCCTACCGTGCCCCTGAGCACAGCGTGTACAGTTACTCACATCCACAGGAAGTTTAGGAATGACATCAGCCTTATCAGCCACGAACCCTCCACTCCCCCTGGACCCTCAATCTGTGGAGAGAGAGAGAGAGAAAGAGAGAGAGAGAGTTTGGGGGGGTTGCACACATGCGAGGAAGGAAGAAAAACATGGAATGTGGTTTTGAATTAGGTAACATGTTAAAGGTTAGTGAGCATCAGACGAATCACACAAACAAAATGTTGTGCTTGTATATGAGGCAGTGGACCAGTAATATATACAATCCTGCATATATCGTCTGTTTCATCACTGCAGATAATTCCCCTAAGTGGCAAAGCGAAAAAAAGAGATGTTGAAATGGTCTACCATGGAGAAAGAAAGACAGAGAGAAAGACAGAGAGAGAGAGAGAGAGAGAGAGAGAGAGGAATCTGGTTCACACATGTGGGTTATATTACCCATTGCGTCCAGCTGAAGCTCTGTATTATCTGTTTTCCAAATGAGAATTTGAGGTTGGGCCGTAAGCACTGTCTTCCAGCTGGGCCTAGCAAACAGCCAGGGTGAAGTACAGCTCCATTTAGTCTCCAAGTGCTGATATCAGTCTCACACACACACACACACATCATAGAGAGAGAGAGAGAGAGAGAGAGAGAGAGAGAGAGAGAGAGAGAGAGAGAGGCTTTGGGAAAAGAGAAAGGTAAGCCAGAGTGCATCAACATCGTTTTTCTGCTGATGTCTTGGGATCAGTAAACTCACATGTGTGAAAAGAAAGGCAAAGAGGTGAGAGCAGATACTGGAGAAGAGAAGAGAAGAGAAGAGAAGAGAAGAGAAGAGAAGAGAAGAGAAGAGAAGAGAAGAGAAGAGAAGAGAAGAGAGGTTTTTCAGTGTGTTTTAATCTGTAATGGTTTTTATACTTGCCTGAAACAGTGTTATCGTAGATGTTGTTGCACTACACCTAAAAACACTTAGTAGAAAGATGATCCCAGATCATCAGAAAAAAATCTCAGTACACACCTGCATTTGGCAAACAAAGGATTTAAGAATAGCCTCAGGTGATTCACTAATAAAGTCTGAACTTGTGAGGTCACTGTTAAAGACACACTGCATCTGAAACATGAAACAATCGGAGGAAACTGCAGGAGGAACCTGGAGTTGTGTATGAGATATTTTTACACAAACAGACGCCAGTTCCACATTAAAAAGCAGTAGCCCAATGATCAATATTACATCATGTGGACTTCTTTTACGTCAAATATTTGAAATAGTCCAATTTGCGTTTAAAGAAGGAGTGGATAGAACAATCAGTGAGTGAGTCAGGGAGCTTTGGATCATGACAGGAACAGGGTTACGGTAGTGACACTCAGTCTGTATTTCGTAAGAGGTCAGTGTTCTTTGAAAACAGAAGGAAAAATGTTGTTTCCTGGCTTAAAGTTTCCTGACATGCCATTCTTTGAGAATGAACAACCAAAAACCATTTCCAGGGTTACTACTGATCACATGCTATTAACCCTAACCCTTAATCTAATGTACAAATGAACTAAAGCTCAATAAAAAAAAAAGTTAAATGTTTGCTAAAAAAAAAAAAAGAAAGTGAAACGCTTCGTGAAGTTCTGGCTATGTCTGGATGATAAACGCTGCATCCACTTTCCGCCTTTCAGGCTTCACTTCCTGGCAGCGAGCAGCATGTTCTATAGATCACAGGAAGTCAGCCTGCTGTTCACCGCTGGTACATAACCCCAGGCCCAGAATAGCGCTCACACATTCTGTCCTGCCACCAATAGTGCCTCATGAACATCTAAACGGGCCCGGGAGGGGGTTAGGTTTAGGTATTATTTGAACTCAGGCCTGCTTCTTTTGTGAGCAGCTCATGGCATGAATGGGAGCGATCAGCCAACCATTACAGTCCATAATGCATTTTCTGCCTCATCCACAAGTCTAGAAGCGTGCCTCCGGTCCCTGTTTGGCCCCTCGGTCATCCCCATGCCCCAGTGAGCTGCTGGTCAGCATGGGACGAGAGCCAACATGAGAAAAAGCAGAAAGACATGATGACTTCTTGCAAATTTTGCCAACTTTATCAACCAAATCGCATTGTAGAAAACAGTTTCTTTGGGCTTTATTTCTGTGAACTTATGCGACCAGTGTTTCAGTTACCATTTGAAAGTAAGCTAACATGACTCAGATAACGCATATCTAATGTTTCGATCTCCAGCTCGCTCGCTATGACGGTGGTGGTTTAATACACACTTCGTTGTGCACGTGGGTATGTTTGTACCCTTCCACAAGACGAGGCTGCCTTCCGCCTTCCGTGTTTAGATTTTCTGCCTCCAGCTTTCCTCTCTGTGGTTCTTACAGGATTAGCATCCACCTTTCGGGGGAAGTTGGCAGGGAAGGGGGGGGGGGGGTTGGGGCAAATTATGTAGAAGGATCATTTTACAGGCCGAAGGGAAGGAGGAAAGGAGCCAGACAAATTACTAAATGAGCCAGCCAAGTAGGGAAGTGCTGAATTCTAATTAGCCCAGTCTCCTCCATTCAGTGCAGGTAAGAGGAGAGAGAATGTGGCCAGCACTGAGGAGCACGGAAAGGCAGAGCATCACGCTGCTCCAACAGATCCTTGGCATCCGTTTTACTCAGAATAATAATAAACATGCTAAAATTCCCCAGGCTCTTAACCGAACAAATCAAGCAATCTCTCCCCCTTTGATAAAACTGATTTTTAAAAGAAAAAGAAATGTACGGTCCAAATGACTACATTATTTGATTTAGAACTGATGCCCCTACATGACAGTTATAACCTGGCATCCAAAACATCTTAGAGAGACATGGTCCTCTGCCTCACTTTATTAAGTGATTTCATGACAGATCAAAGCAGTTTGCAATTAAATCACAGTTAGGAAATTCACTTTTGCTGGGTCTGCTGGAAAGACCTGGCATTCTGAGCAGGAATGTTGCTCTTGAAAAGTAGTTACGACTTAATGAGAATTCCACTTGCAGCAGGAAGGAAGGGCTTAGAATGCATGTCCCTTAGCGAATTGGGCAAATGTTAATTATGATCCTTTTTGCACACATGGAAGGGTCTGGAACAAACTGAGGAGAGAAAGTCAAAACAGAGGGGGGAAAAGAAAAAAGAGATAAAAGAGATGGTACATTATTCAGTATTTTCTTCCCTGAATCATGGTTTTAGCTGAAAGTTTACATTTATGGACTTGGCAGACATTTTTATCCAAAGCAACAGAACATAATCCAAGCACATACCTGAGCCTTTGGGGGTTAAAAGTTTTGCTCAAGGGCTTAATATGACCTCACAACCTTCTGGGTTTTAGCACAGAACTTGCCTGAACCCTGCCTGAAGCGTTAAGCTGGATTGACGCTCATCTCCTTGACTTTACATCTAAATCATTTAATTCATTTTTTTTGTTGTCATTTCATGATTTGCTGATAGCTCCAGTCCAGTATGAGCTCCAAACAAACAGATGGAATTAGTTTCCTGGCCCTGTTTTTATTAAGGCCTACATGAGTTCTCCAGACATGTATGTCACCATTTACTTGCAGGCAGTCTCTCTCTCTCTCTCTCTCTCTCTCTCTCTCTCTCTCTCTCTCTTGGATGTGAAGGACACCAGGCCTCTAGAGATCACGTCCCAGTGCGTTCTGCTCCTTTTTTTTCATAGTATGTCCGGCAGAACTCCTCAAGACAAATGGCTGCCATATGGAGGGAGGAAAAACTCGTGGTGCTTTTCCACCGTCGAGCCTGCTGCATGATTCGCCTGGTCCTGAGCTTCCCCGGGGACGAGCCCAGGAGATAACACCAGGGAAAGAGGCTTCGCTTCTTTTCTATTTTAAAAAACAACACAAATTTGTCCCAGCAGTTCTACATTTTTTAAGAGGAGTGAGGATATCATGCTGGTTCATGACAAACCATTAGTACAAGTCCTTACTGATGTCAAATGTAAACGCTTCTCAGAAAACCAGTGTGTAAGTGTTTTTTTAAGAATTGCAGGAATACCTTAAAAATTTTTAATTAAATGTTTGCCTACTTGGAGCATAATTTTAGAGTTTAGAAAAAAACTACTTTTAAACTTGGTGAAATTTTCTATAACTGATTTATTAATAAGCTATCTTATCTTTTGGACCAACAAAAACATGGTTATAGCAATAAAAAAAATCCTTAAAGACAATATACGATAGATATTATACAGTGAAAACATGCACACACACACACACACACACACACACACACACACACACACACACACACACAGTTCCTCTCTGGATCTTCTGATGAATACTATCACTTGTGTGGGCTCCGACAGATGCGCTTTGTGTGCTGCCTTATTGATCCACTCAGTCATATCTTCAGGAAACAATTCAAAGCCGATGACCTCCTGTTTACGAGGACAAATGATAACCCTGCATTTGCATTGGCATGGCATGAAGTGCAAAAACTCATAACCTGCCCCTCTTCCCACATGGACTTTTATCCTAACTGTCCTTTATTGTAATATTTCCTGATATAAAAATGCCTCTCATATCTTGCCCCAAAGGGAGCAGCTGCTCTAGCTAATCCCCCCTGGGGCACCCATTTCCCTCCTCCTCCTACCCTCGCTGAATCTCCCCTTCCTTCCTTCCTCCCTCCATCTCTCCTCTAATAGCTCCCTTGTTCCTGCTAGACAAAACTGGCCCTTTGTGGCTGCTCTCAGAGCAACATTAAAAACAGGAATAGGGAAATTGTAAACAGGAGGCTCTTGGCCTACAGGCTGAGGCATACACTAGGCCTCAGAGGCCTACTTCAGTCTAAGCAGAGAAACAGACCCTTGTTGCTAAGGGGATTAAGGGTTGAGGGATTTCAGGAGGCACTGCAGAGGCGCACAGCCACCCCCCGGAGGGAGGGCTTTTCGTAAGGAGATACCTGCATTATATAGCACCAAGCAGAAATCAGACCTTTCTATTTATATAATGGCACGGGTGACCCGATACGGTTTCAGCTGAGGTTTAGGACAGCCCAGTGTCCATCAGCTGTTTAGTGGATCGGACTCCTGCAGCCTGTGTAACCGATAACAAACTCAGTACTTTTAAAAGTGAAGTGACTTTGTGGCCAAGTGTGGTGACCCATACTCGGAATTTGTGCTCTGCATTTAACCCATCCGAGTGCA
>JAKKZN010000015.1:412606-437462 GCA_033441825.1 Pangasius elongatus | reverse complement strand
CATTCACTCCCCCACCTACAATCCCTGCCGGACCCGAGACTCGAACCCACCACCTTCAGGTTCACCTTCAGGTTACACGTCCGACTCTCAGACCATTAGGCCACGACTGCCCCGTATACTGATAACAAACTCAGTACTGAATTTTCAATGCTGTTCCATTCTCTTAGCATTAACTGATAGATTTCAGGCTATTTTATTGGCATATGCTGTACACGTATCAACATTGCCTCGCTGTTATTCAACTATGACAGTATTTCCGATACAGAAGCTGTATTCAGTGTCAATTTCGTGTCAATTATGAATCTGCAGACATCTTATTTTAGTGATATTGTAAAATGCTATATAAGAAAAGCATTTCAGTGTATGTTTTAGTCTATTCTAATTTTATGAATCTTAAGCTAATACACAAGCAACCTGTTCCTCCGACACCTTGTTTATTCAGCTTATACTTATCAAGAAGCATGGGAATCTAGATGATTTTGTGTCTAAGATATAGCTCATACAGCACGGTTAAATAAAATGTTTGGTTTATTCTAATACAGCTACAGACACATCTTTTGGTTCATATTTACAGACGTTTGCTGGCTTGGAATGGCTACAGTACATTCTAGCAAGGCAAAGTTAAACATTCATATAATATTTATTTTTGTCAATTATAAATTATTATTCTTGTTTAAACTACATTTCGAAACTCACGCACATTTTAATAAGAGTCCAGTTTCATTCATTTGACCATGATGAGTTAGAGTATACAGTATACAGTTACAGACAGTCTATACAGACTTCATGTTAAGTTTATATTTTATATTTAAATATTCATAGGAGACATTTTCATATTCGTGGGTCTTTAGGGTATGCCTTGAGCAGTTCCATAACCTCCCACAGTTTTTAATATATTATAAAAGCAAATAAAACCAAAATAAATATACCAGTTCTGCCTAGTACATATGTCAAGCATAAGAAAAGCATAAGAAACGCATTTGTCCTTGAAAAAGACCATTATTGTATTAAACAATGCTTTATTTCACTATTAAAACATGATATGTTGTTTATGCCGGATATATAATGAATTCAGAAACGTAACTACTGAGCGGTGAGAGAATCCATGTCCTCAATAACACAATTACATCATTAAAATAACAACAGATTATATATTTTACAGGGCTGTTTGTTTTGTGCTCTTAATATCAGAAGTGTTCTACTCATCAGGCTCAGAGACCCAGAGCTGATCTCTATGTGTAGTCCCTATACATAAATACTGCATATCCGTACTTTTAAGAATCTTTCCATTGTGGTCAGCACTGCTGGAGTGAGCTCTACAGCTTTTAAAGCAACAGGCTCATGAATAAATGCAAATAATACAGGAATGGTATGCAATTATTTTTATTATTACTACGAACATTATTGCCCATATCAGTGAATGATGTAAACGTTGTACTTATCTAGAGTATAACCTACATAAACCTACACACAAAAATCAACACAAACTTGAGGACACACGTGCCTACTGTGGGGTTGTTGGGTTTTTTTCCAGGTGTTTTAGCACATGGTTTCTCAACTGCAAGGCCCATTACAGTCTCTCCTGATCCACTAATCAGCAAAACATCAAGCCTTTCGTGAGCAGGATCAGGTGGATTTAAGAACATCTCATTTAAAAGAAGATTTTCGACACAGCAAACAATGATGAGTGTCCATGCTGTCTAAACTCGTTCAGTGTACGACCTCACTGTCTCACTTTCTGTAAGCACTTCATCCTGGACAGGGTCTCGGGGGATCTGGAGTCTATCCTGGGCATGAAGCAGGAACACACCCTAGACGGGACACCAGTCCATGATTTGCACACACATTCAAACTTATGGTCAATTTATCTTAGCCAATTCAGCTACTGTTTTTACTGGGAGTTTCTGAAGGACCTAGACCTCAGAGAACCCGGAGCAAACCCGCACGGACAAGGGAAAAATATGCACAGACAGTAACCTGAGCTCAGGTTCGAACCAGGAATCCTGGAGCTATGATTTGGCAATGCTACCTGCTGCACCTCCACACCTCCTGTTTTCTATTACATATTTATTGCAATTATGGTAAATTTACATCCTGTGAAGTGTGTGTCTTCTGTGAAGACACGATTTTTTTACTTAAAGGGTAACTTGTGAAAAGGTTGGACACTTTTTAAAAAATATGCTACCATTCTGAAATGTGTATATTTAGTACATCAACAAGGTGATGGGTAACTTCATGCAAATGATAACTTCATGCTGAAGATTTAGTGCTTGTGAGAGCAGACGGCAGGTTGGAAAAGGCTTTTCATGAGTGATACTGAATCCCCTTTGAGGCCTTCCTCCCCCATCCATGTCTCTCTGTCTCTGTCTCTCTCTCTCTCTTCCTCTCTCCATATGATTCTGAACTTTCCATCGACTCGTTCTCTCTGTGTGTGCTTTGAACTTCCAGTTGCTCTTTGAAGGAAAGTCATAAAAAGGTCTTTTATTCAAGCCGGGCTGCTTTGATGGTGTTGTCACTTTGTTCGGCGCACTGAACCTTCCCAGGGAGACGGCCTTGTGCATCTGAGGAGCCAGACGATCCGGTGGGTTCGGCCCAAACTGACAGGGACTCCCAAGGCAGAGCCTTGGCACTAATGGACACATAGTGGCCCCTGCACACATGCTAGTCATTGCATGCCTTGTTGTGGTTTGGCGTTTTCTTACTCCTCTCTCCTGTTTTCTATTAATGGGCACAGTTTTCCCTGGTTATCATATCACTTTTAATAACATTAGTGCATATGCTTTTCACTATGAAGACTGAACAGAGGAGCAGTGCTTCGTCTGTTTTATTGACTTTCTGCTAAGTCAAACCTGTGTCTTTCTCTGCTGAAGCTTTTTAACCTCAGTGTAAGTAAAGACATGACAAGCAACAGTAAATAAAGCACGAAACTAGACACCTCTTGTTCGACAACATGAACAATGCCAGCAAATTAATCCCAGAAAATGTTTTTACATCTACAACAAAGTGCATGCAGTGCCTGAGTGCCCCAGGGCATGGCAAAGAAGCCGAGTGCATGCAAGCTTTTTCTCTTTTTTTTTTACAGAGAGAGTAAGTTTAGTCCAGATTGAAACAAAATAAAATGAGTCCCAAGTCAGTTTGACACAAAGGGGATGCAGGCTAGAGTGGAGCAATGCATGGGAACCGGCACGGAGAGATCTTTCCGGATAGGTTTTCTGTGACTGGGTACACAAAGGTGCCTCGTCGGGCTTGGCCTGGTGCCAACAGCGTAGCGCCACTGTCCCAGGTGTCGAGTGTCGGGGTGCTATTCAGATCAGGAAGTGTTCCATGTCGCACTGTCCCCAAGTCCATCAAAGGGACTGCTGTGTGCTCGCCATCAACCTCTACATGGCTTGGTGTTCAGAGGATGATTGGTGGAAAAAAAACACAGCCTGTTAATTCTTTTCCCAGGACTGTGGGTATCCGAACTGGATTGGGTCAAAGAGAATTAAATGGGAAATGGAGCTTCTGAAGCCTGGCTGAGTTTCTGTTTCAAACCTCTCCCACATTTACAAAAGCAGCGAGAAGGACACCCATCTGGGATTGGAGTTTAGGTGCGCAAGTCTCGAATTTTCCAAAGGCTACTGTAGGAAAAGACTTTTTTTCAGCCCTTCATTATCAATTTATTTCTTCAGGAATGCAGCTTATTTAAAAATATTTTCAAAGATCTTACTTTGTTATGTTGTGGTTATCTTCTGTCTACACCTGGGACCTGATTAGAAATTTGCATATTTGTATCAGTTTTTTATCATTCAATTCGATTTTATTTTATGTGTATAGCACTTTTAACAGTGGACATTGTCACAAAGCAGCTTTACAGAAATAAATGGATTCAAATATTATATTGTAAATATGTGAATTTATCCTAATGAGCGAGTCAGAGGTGACGGTGGTGAGGAAAAACTCCCTGAGATGATATGAGGAAGAAACCTTGAGAGGAACCAGACTCAAAGGGAACCCGTCCTCATCTGGGTGCAGCGGAGAGTGAGATTATAAATAAATTATTGTGTACTATAAGGACAAATAGCGCAAATATCATCAAACCTACAGCCAAATTACAACAACATATTAATTCAGTCATTCTGGAAAAATTCAACAAGCTGAAGGCAGATTTGCTGCAACTGAAAGGATTTCTATTTAAACAGGATGCCATGTCAGGGAGAACATCTATCAAACTGACTACTCTGACAGTATCAGCTCCCGATAGAGCAGAGTGAATAAAAGCACCGAGGACAAAAGGACACTGGGTGACTTCAGCCCACCTCTATCTCCAATTATCATTGAATGGCGAGAGACAGAGACTTAGCATTAAGGAAGAATGGGGGAAGGTTGTCTGGAGGAGGAGGGGGCACTTAGGGAAAGGGAGACTACATGTTGTTTCAGGTGGCCTAACTCACAGGCCTCCAGCTGGCCCAGGAAGTGGCCCTTGAGGGCAGTATTGGCAGCTCATTAGCCCAGATCAAAGGCCTGCACTTCCTCCTGGGTAAACTTGCTTTACACTGAACTCTCCACTCGGATCCCCCAGCGCTAATCTGATTGATACACAGACAATATGGCCAATTAACAAAATAGGAGTCTCAGAATTAGACAGCTTGGTTCCTGAGCACACCAGGGAGTTCTTATCAATGCAATAATCATAATATAAAATTAGTAGAAAATGGCCAAATGGTGAGGATATCAGGATCACATCCATGGAACATCCTCTACACTTCTGCTTCCTTTCTCAATTTCCTCCTCATTGACTGACACTCACAGACCTTGTGATCATTAATCATTAATGGCAGGCAACAAAACACCCTGAGTCATGTCCGGAGGCAGACACTCTGTCATCAATAGGAAAATTGCTGTATCGCTGGAAGTGGCCATCCGTAGCTTATTTTAGGCGTTAGCTTGTCAGCAGAGGGTTAGATATTGCTGATCTGAAACGGCCCTCAAATGGGCCTGCTGAGTCAGGGCTTAAATTAAACCCCTGCTTGGTAGAAACTCTGGGAACCACTGCTAACGAAGAGCACATAACTCTTCTGTTCTCCCTGATGATCCCTTGGACAACACTATGGTCATGCTGCTAAAAGCACATGAGTCATAGGATAAGATGAAATTAATATCCTCCACACAAGGTTTCCCTGAAAAGCACTGAAATTCTTGTGATGTTGTAAAAGTGTCATGTGCGTAACCACACAATGAATGCACTGGGAGTCATGAATTTACTCATGTAGCTGTTTTCAGAATTATTGTTAAACAGAAGGCCAAAATAAAGGATATAACATACAATTTCAGTTAAAATTAGTACCTAATTAGGACAAATGTGCCTGATTTAATGACAATAGTCTGCTGAGCTTATTCACTGATTCACCGAAGCTGCTGTATGACAGGAGCGGCGCGTGGAATGCCCAGAATGCCAGCTGGGTGAGTGCTGGGTCCACGTCCCAACAACGGGTCACGCTTCACTGCTAGTTTGTCCCATAGGTGAGAGTTCAGGGGCACTCCTGTCAGTTCTCTGAAGAAGGGTCAGGGGTCAGCATCTCAGCAAGAGCTCAGCTTTCCCTTCAGTCATGGTGGTGGTGGTGGTGTCTTCTCCTTCTTCTTCCCACATGACTCAGATCACTAGAGGTTTGCATTCTCCGCAAACAAGCTCCTTCCTGTGGACTTGCTGCTTTGGAGCTCAGGGGCTAGATCTCCTTCAAAGCAGACACACACTGCTTTTTCAACCAGGTCACGAGTTTAGTGCAAGGTGAGGTGAGGTGAAAACAATCGTAATGTTGTAAATAATAATTTAATCATGTAATAATAATAAATTAGAGTTCCATTCAGTTGTATATCCAGGCTGCTGACATCATTATGTTGCCGATTATCTTTTAAGTGAATAAAGAAACAGCTGGAAGAGAAAACGAGTGAGAGAAAGAGGAAAGATGTCATGCCCAAGCTTGTAAGCACTTGAATGATCTTGCTGACAGAAAAGCATTACATGAATCCTTTCGCCAGTTTGACCTGTTAATATGTGTGAGAGCCTGCTGAGGGTCATTTCCATAGTAAAGTGTGACCTGCTGTGTATTGGAGCTGTGAAAGCTCGCTTATTTCCTCTGTGATAATCGTATTTTCAGTTTGCACTCATTAGCACTGAATGAAAATCATCACGTTTAAAGAGTAGCCAAGGGGGCTGTTTGCACCTTCGCATCATCCGTCTAGACTACAGCTTCAGTCAGACCCGGAAATCACTGTTCTCTGTGCTGCGTATGAGGCTAAAATAAACCATATATTAGTCACTGTAAGTGAGGTTATGATGGGTTAGAAATAATCTACTCAGACACAGATCCCAGGACCACAGAGGGGGTTTGAATCCCAACTAAAAGTTCCAAATCCTTATTCATGGATGGTTAATAGCCATCAAGCAAATATTAAATGAACTTGTCTTTTAGTTTGTTTAATCTTTTTTTTTTTTTGCTACCAGCTGCTATGATGAGAAACAGGATTAACCAGAATCCTGCATTTTCTGTTAGAAAGCTAGGAGACAGTCTGGGCTGTAAAGGAGCTTTAGACTACTGCAGCAGGGTTTATACCATATAAAGCCTATAGTACTTTTCAGTGGCACTGTTAGAAAGGTGTTTTATTAATATGGTGAGACTGGTAGGTGGCAGAAAGCGCCTTAAATGATTAAAAATAACAAGTATGTGCTCCTGCTGCTGTCTGACATCCAGTAAAAACGCCTGTATATCAGTATACAGTACAGGTCACGTGGTGCTTGTATTTCCTAATGAATTCCTGGCTATGGCGCAGGAGGCAACGTGAATATGAATCGAGGGTTTTGTGAATGAATTTAGCCTTAGTCAGGAAATCGAGGCCCGTGTTGTCATGGAAATGAGCAGGAACGCGGAGGCCGTCAATTAACCTGTGACAGCTTTGGTCCAGGCGCAGGCTGCGGGTTTATCCGCGGGGGCAGGGAGCACAAGAGCCGCTCAAAGGAAAAGTCACACTCATTTCCTCCTCGCGGCTTCGTTACAAATCAACAACATCCTGTTCTTTTGTGGATCCCGCATGCCCCGACGCCGCCTGCTCTTTTACTGCTGATCTTCAGCTTTCCAGGCTTTTTTCTGTCGCTGCTCATAGCGCGCGTGTGAAAGTAACGACAAAGAGCAACGATAGCGCACAGGCTGTGTGCATTCCACAGACCAGGATAAAGTACACGATACACTCCAGCTAAAAATTAATCTGGATCCAGCTAATACAGCGACGACACACACACACACACACACACACACACACACACACACACACACACACACACACACACACGCGCTGCGTATCGTCACCATTCTGCATTGCGCGTAGGCAAACCAGTGACTCATGGACACTTGGAATAGATTTGTCAGGTCTTTGGACTCATATTTTATTTTCATAACGCGTTACCTCATTCTCCTTTTTCTCACTGTCTTGTTTGATTTTGAATCAAAGCTTCGTGGTTAAACGCCGGTGCGTTTTTTTTTTTTTTCATTTATTCTCAACCAGAGGACACAACAAGAGCGCAGTATTAATGAAAGTGAAGCACAGCCGCGTTATTCGTGTAATCCACTCTGACATTGCCCTTGGTGACGAAAAGCTCCCCCTCCGCCATCTCTCTCTCTCTCTCTCTCTCTCTCTCTCTCTCTCTGTGTGTCTCTTCCATTCATGAAACGCTCAGATGCACGCATGCGCAGTGAAATCCGGAGCTCTCCCATTCATAAAAGTGTAACCCCCACGCATTTGCGTCCGGAGTCGTTATGCCCTCCCATTCACAAAAAAAAAGCCTCAGCCAGAGCAACTGCGCAGTACGTCTCCTAACCCTCCCATTCATAAAAAGCCATTCCCCCCTTATGTAGTTGCAACATCGTGTCAGAAAGCCCGTGTCGTCTCTGCAGCGCACACCGCGCTCATGCTGCTCCGGATTTGGAACCTGGGCTTTTTCTGGGCTTTTTGTTTGTTTTACTCGGAACTACTGCTTCAGTGCTGGAATATAGCGACTACCCGAACCGCCAGAGTCACAATGCGCTGCTCTCCAAAACAAGTAAGGCTTATTTCTGTTCAGTCTAAAACATGCGCCATAAACTGGAAAATCAGACCCTGAGCTTGTTTTGTCCTGTTTTTTTTCCACTGCAGATTATTTCTTTTCCTGCTCTTTCATGTACCTTGGTGTGATTTTTCCAGCGCGCTCAGTGTCGCACTTTGGCAAAACGACGTCTCTGTACTTGCGCGTCGTGTCAATATTTAACTACAGTATAACCACAGTGGCAGGGTCGTGGACTATTCAAGCACGGAACACACACACACACACACACACACACACACACACACAGAGGGTGAAAACGTGAAAGTTGAACACGACAGCTAAGATTAAGGTTCGAGATTTCCGCTTTGCGTAAACGGGTCGCGGTGGACTTGAGGAGTTAAAGCGTCGTGTAGTGTTGGTGGACTGGAGACGTTTGCCAGAGAGACACACTGTTCTCCTTGTAATCTGCTGCAGCTCTCGGATTTACTCCTGATTCTCGATTTCACCACTGAAATGTAGACTTATGTACACGGAACAAGCGGCAGTGTGGAAACAGTCTCTTTCAGGTTTGTGGTTTCACTCCGCGAATCTGAAACTGAATTCTAGCCTATCTTGGTAAATTTGTAATGTTTAATTAATAGGCTCATTAATGAATACAAGCCCTGGCCTACAGTGGAGAACTCAGTGGGATCTGGTGGCTGTTGTGTGGAAGGCATGAAGCGCAGGAGAGGTAACAGGCAGATGAACGTGATGCGCAAGGCTCTGGCTTTCTTCATCTGAGTCAAATGCTGCAACAGGTTCCATATTTTTCCCCGAATATCTTTCATTACTGAATGTTGGCTCATGTGCGTAGTCTGGATCTGCTGTATGTTCTCCAGAGCAGCGTCTTGTTGCTTTTGCAGCACTGATGGGAGAGAAGCAGAGTCGTGGGCGGACAGACTGCAGCGGGTTAATGCCTTAAACATGTTCGGGTGAAACTGTGGCTGAGTTTCGTCTCCGCTTCTATATTTATCCTGAACCTCGTCGAGATCTGACATCGCAGTGCTTGTCGTCGTTGTACTTTTATTCTCATGGCATCGACGTGATCGCAGAATCTATTAACCTTGCTCTGGTTGCCATAGTGTTGGCTACCGATGAGTTCCTCAGCAGAAAGCAGGAATGAAATCTGTTGGTGTAATATTTATCTTTAATTTTTATCCTGCATTATTCTGTTTTTAATGAGTGTTCCTTTCCCTAAACCCACACAAACGCTCAGAAATATGATCTTTCTTTTTATAAACGTTGTTTTTGCTTGTATTGGATCACACTGTGCAGTTAGTGAACATGGATGTCTAAAACTGAGTTAAAATGTAAAATATACAGAGGGTCAGCATGAAGATTATGACCTCTGTAAATGCTGAGTGCCGTACTAATGTCACGCTGGTGTCTTTACAGGGCTAGTAGATGCTGACCTGAGCTCTTTTTGGTGTATGAGGGACACAACCTACAGATGGAGTCGAGGGTTGCTCACCACATTCCTGGAGTCTCTTCGTCCATGATGGTGCAGCCTTTGCTGGACAGCAGGGTCCCTTATGGTCGGCTACAGCACCCGTTGACCATCTATCCTATTGACCAGATGAAGTCCTTGCATGTGGAGAACGACTACATCGACAGCCCTGCAGTGGTGTCACAGCAGCCTCCAAGCCACAAGATGGCCACCAGAGGGCAGGAGGTCCTGCTCGGAGCTCAACACCATCCTCACCTGTCCCGCTGCGAGGCCCCAGATGCCACCACCCACCCCTGGATCTCCTTCAGTGGCCGACCTAGCTCCATCAGCAGTAGTAGTAGCACCTCTTCCGATCAGCGGTTGCTCGAGCATGCGGCACCCACCCCTTTGGTGGACTCTTATTCCAGCGGTGGAGGCCATGCCAGGATCCTGGGTACAGAGCAGCCAAAGCTTCCAGGGTCCAAACCCCAGCACTCAAAACCAGGGGTAGCCTTGCCCACTGAGAAAAACCATATGCCTTTGTGCGACAAGTGTGGAAAGTGCAGGTGCACAGAGTGTACACTGCCCCGGACCCTTCCCTCATGTTGGGTGTGCAACCAGGAGTGTTTGTGCTCAGCCCAGAACCTGGTGGACTCAGCCACCTGCATGTGCCTAGTCAAGGGCGTGTTCTACCACTGCACCGAGGATGAGGACGAGGAAGGCTCCTGCGCAGACAAGCCGTGTTCCTGTTCGCACTCAAACTGCTGTGCACGCTGGTCCTTCATGGCAGCCATTTCACTCGTACTGCCATGCCTTATGTGCTATTTGCCTGCCGTGGGTTGCGCCAAGCTCTCACAGAAATGCTACGACAGCCTCAGGCGCCCGGGCTGCAGATGCAAAAGTGCTCAGGCCTGCAAGGTGGCAGAGGTCAAGAATTGTCCTCTGGAGAAGCAGGCCTCATGATGTCATGTCCAAAAGAAATCTACAAAGAAGGACTTGGTGGACAGAAGGTGGCAGAACCTTCTCCAGTTCTTGCGTATTTCCCCCAAATCATGGTACTTAAAGGGTTCACGCTTGGTCCTTACTGTCGTAGTGTAATGCCACAATGCTCAGTCATCATGTTTGTTAGAACGACTGGCACAAGTCTTAAGTTTAACTACAAAGAGATAAGGCCTGTTTTTTCCTGTTTTCTCTGTGGGATCAAAGCATTCTGCTATTTCACCCTCTAGTTAAAACACTTGCCATCACAGAATGCTGCAAAAATGTCTGTTTTCTCCTTTGGTGATTTTGCCTTTGGGTGGCTTGGAACAGTCAAAGTAAATATCAGCTATTCAAGAGCATTCTATACTTTGGCAATCCCTCCCCGGATCTGGCACTGAGAAAAGGTTGCAGTGCATTCCAGGCTGATAACATGTTACAATCAAAATAACTAGACTTTATACCTCCATGCCCACTTATAAGCTTGTTATAGAGCTTTTCTTCCCTTTTTTGACGTGAGAACAGAAGGCATCATTGTTTTGGTCAAAGGACGTCGAGTTCCTTTGTTACCCAGAAATGCAATTTACTACTTTGGAAAATAAGCAAGAGCCCAGTATTCACCTCTGCAGAATAGCTCGCTGTCCATCATCTTAGGGACAGGTTTGTGGGGTTTTAAATACAAGTGACTTTAACATGTATTCAAATGCATGTCACCATACGTGAACTTCCACAATATTTCTTCCAAATATTAGCAGTTTGATTTGTTATAGAAAAGATATCACCTCAGGGAGCACAATTTTCACATATTATTGTATAGTATGTAACTACAACATGGTAGTCAATTTAATAGGAAACTGCTACACACACAAATGAAACCATTTGATTAAAAACATCCATAAGCTACAGGACAAATGGGTCAGCAGGAGGGTTTTCCCAAAATATTCAACTTTCACTAAGACACCTAAAAAACTAATGACAAGCACAGCATTATGTACAAATGCATGTACAATTATTGTAATTAGTGAAATTCTACTAGTTTGCCATGTACCAAACCCCTCCAGGTGTAATCTACTGCTCATAGGGTTTGCTATTATGCAGTTTTGTGGTTTGTCTAGAATTAGGCTTACAGATAATTTGCCAAAGGAGTTCTAGTTTGTAAATTTTAGTTTACGTGGGTATAGCTATTTGTGAGCTAACAAACCAATCCCACAGCAAGGTACGACGTGTTTCGATTGCTCGGGTTCTTGGACGTGAGGAACGAAACCCACGTTTTCATATACTAAATTCCCACGCTCATTTATTCAAAACTTTTAACATTATATATTCAGATGTTTGTACCCATCTTTGTTGCACAAATCAGAAAAGCAGAAGAAGAAAAAAAAAACACTACTGTTCTTAGTCTTGAATGTATAAAGGCTAGGGTTTAAGTCTTTGCAATCTAATTCTTGGATAGGTGCCAAAGTAGAGACGAGCGAGGAGGCTTGCATAGCTGCATAGCTGAAGCGTTGCAAATGTATCATTAATATTGTAGAATTAGAACTATGCAGGATACACGCTCTTGTAAATAGTGTCGAGAAACTAGCCGTCTTAAAGATGCATTTCAAATGTCCTAAAGAATTGCATGGTACAATTTAATTACAATTCAGTACAAAAGTATATATAGATGAATATTATATTTTTGGGAGGGCTGGGTGTGGGTGGGGGGCAGGACTATGTGGTTGTGCAGTAGAAGGCAAAGGTCTCTCTATTAAAAGCACTTCATTTAGAAAAGTGTGCCAGGCAATAAAAAATACCTCTGTTTATGCTAACCATGCCTCATTAGCACGAAAGGCATGGCTAAGGTTCCTCTGTGCCCCTGAAACTGTAGATTTAATTGAATCCACTGAAGGAATGCTGTTTCAGCGTAACCTGGTTCCATTTGTACGTGTTTGTTGTGGCCACAGCTTTTTTGCCTTCATCTTAAAATGGTGAAACATCTTCTGTGCTTGATTGACATATACAGCTGCTGTGCATGAACTTGTCCGGGAGGGATACGAAGCCCTCTCAAATAACATTCCATTCCATCTTATTCCGAGATTTCTAGACTTTTACACACACAAAAAAAAACTGTGTTTGCATTGCTGCGATGTAATTTGACCTTTATAGAAATGATCTTCCTTTCCACAACACCAAGTAGAAGTGTTAAGGATGCTGTGACTATATTTGATTTGATTTTTACTTTTTCGAGGTACACTTTCTTGGCCACTAGTGTTTTCAGATGATTGGTTTTGCCCCAATTAAGCAACCTTCCAACCTGGGCTTGTACTCTCTGCATTTCTTTTGCTTTTGCATTCTTACTGTTGATAAAAGAGCAACGTGCTTTTGTTCTGTTTGAAACATGGCAAAAAAGGAAAAAAAAAAATCTCCCACATATTAAAAAAAAATGTCCCTTTATAGATATATTTATTTTGAAGTTCTATTTTATATAGTATTTATTTAGATGCCTACTTTTGTGTGTGAATAAAAGCTTATGTCAAAACAGAATGTACAATTAAAATGGAAAAATATATATTGTTAAATATAAAATGTTGTGGCGTCTTTTCTTCATGCTCCATTACACACAGATGTTAGCAGAGTATAATTATCTTTAAACACTCCAAGGTTTTTTAAACAGTCCAGGATACGTGATATATTACATTTCAGATCAGTTATGGCTATAAGACTGAGAGAAAACATATAATCGTATAATACAACCAGCTGGTCCTTAGCAAATTGACAATGTTTTTGCAGCTTGAAGTTCTGACCACTGAAACTTCTTGGTCTGTTTATAATTAGTTCAACATGATGGTGCTTTTTTTTTCTCAGTCCATAAAATAGCTTCCAAACTAAAACAACTGGCTCTTTTTGCTGATCAATATTTTAAGTGCGCTGGGTTGAGGAAGAAGCCTACGATCCAGTCAGTTAGTGCAGACTTCCCCTCTGTGTTTACGCGGTCACTTTCCTTCCTCTCTGTGTCTGTGTGGTCATGAGCTTCTAGCACAAACCTAGAATTCTGGTGAGCAATACTGTAATCTTAATTATATAAAACATAACTTTGCTACATCTGGATTTTAGGTTTCTCCTAAACATGACTTTTTATTGAATTCAGGATGTGGGCAGACCAAAGGATTGAAGAATTTGTATTGCACTATAATGATATTTCAGATTTTTCACAAGAGAATTTTCTCAGTAAAAGACATCACTCTTTAGGATCTATCTGAAACATAAGAAATCATATTCACACGGTTCCCTGCGATGGCCTGCGATTCCACCCTCACATCCGGTGTTCCCTGGACACGCTCTGGATCCACTGTGACCCTGACCAGGATGAAGCGCTCACTGAAGACGAATGAATGAATTATGGTTGTAGCTTATGACAAAGGGACAAAGGGTGCCAGACTTGTACTGGAAGTTTTAAAATGGAAAATGAAAACACGTACCTTGTTATTCGCGTTCAGAGTGAAACAAACAGGAGGTTGTGTGTGGGTAGAGGGAACAGGGCTACAGCCTCAAAACAAATTAGTACAGGAAATTTAAATTAGGGTTTGAGTTTCATGATCACAAGTTTTTTTTAATGTAGAAATAGAAATAATGATCACTTTCTTATCTTATAGACGTGTACACTGACCATCACATAACCCCCAATGTTCCAGTGTGACAAAGTAAACATTGCTGCTGATTATTTCCCCGTCTCATAGCAGAACGTTCCTGTAGTAAGTTTCTGAACAAGTTTTGGCTCACTCCTCTGTGCATAACTGCTTTATCAGTAGTAACAAATAACAAACGTTGGAGACAGTCTCGTTCTGGTCCTTCCAAAATATCTCAGTAGGGAACTAAGTTTGGAATGAGACCAGAATTTTGAAAAAAAAAAACTTTTTCAGTATCTTATTAGGCCCATAAAAATCAGTCAATAACAAATTTCTTCAACATTAGTATGAAACACTTAAGCTTGACATGGCTCCATTTTGCCAGTCACATTCTGCTCAGCTGCTTTGCTGCTCTACGATGGTGAACCCATGAACACTGGCCTTAGATGTTGGTGTTAAGGCCTTCAGATCGCAGGGTTTGGTGTAGGACTTTTAGGTTTTGTAGATCATTTGCTTTTGCACATTATCCACTCCTAGGATGATTCAGTCTTGTCCTGCACTTCCACAAATTGGGATAAAAATCATATCTGACTTGCCAGAAGCCCATTACACTGGAACCAGTGAGACACTTCTACCGTTTGTTTTCTTGTATTTTCCTCACTCCAAAACATTGGCATGTAAGTCAGCTTTCTCATTCCCTCTCACCTGTGCACCTGACTTCCGTGCTGCGCTTCCGCTTAACATCCTTACAATGGAGGGAGTCCTCGCTATTCAGCAGCAATGCTTGTCAATGCCTGAGGCTGTTTTATACACGCGCGCACACACACACACACACACACACACACACACACACACACACACACACCCTGTCTCCTGCCGAACATGTTGTCCTGAAATATTCGCCGCCTCACGTGCATTATAACACAGAGCGTCAACATCACACTCCTTTGTACAATATCAGTGACAAAAATATGATTCACAGGAAAAGGAATCATGACCCTGTGGTTCAGCTGTTAGCAAATTTCAAACTAAAAATGCATTTGATTGGGTATTAAAGAGACATTAATCATATTTCTCTGCTGTATCCAAGTAGAAACACACTGAAAATACGGTCATTAAACCCAATCTGGCTGCAATCTGCTTGGTTCACTTTTCTGCAGACACAAGCACATTTCTGCTCTAACTATACACAATCACTTCCATTACTGCAGTATAAGCCTACACGTTATGCCATAAGGAATCAGGAAAATCTCATTTGTTCTTAGGATGCTTCTATTACATTTCAAGTTTTTTTTATTTTTAACATAGGATTCATTAAACCAAATAAACACTGTATAACTTCCCAAATAAAATATGTACAGATTAAGAAAAATAAATATCTGATTGTGGAAGTGCTTTTTGACTGCATTCTCGTGGGCATTTCTAATGTGGTATGATTCAGAACAATTAGTACCGTATGTAGAAAATCTGAGATTTTACTCCTGCGTCTGGCACTGGGCCTAACCGAGTAATGTGGGCAGCCATTTTGTACAATTCGGACTGCGTGGAAAGCTAGGCCAGCCATTGCATTTCCGAAGTGAACTCATCCATGTTGCCTTGGTTCAAGAAAACGTCTTCACACAGATGACATATTGCAAAACTCCTGAGCACATCTGGTGCTGTACTCATCTCCTCCCCTCCTTCTTTTCCTCTCCCTCTCTCCCCCCTCCTTCTTGTTCCTTCTCTCCAACTGTCTTGAATATGAATGCAATGCACCAGAGAGACAAACACGAGTGCAGCTAAATGATTTGTGAGGCTAGGGGGATTTGGACAGCTAGCTTGTTCAAGAACTGGACTGTGTGTAGTGTGTGAGTGTGTGTGTGTGTGTGTGTGTGTGTGTGTGCACGCACTGGGGATGTGGAGACAGCAAGTGCACGGCTTTTGGAAATGCTATCTTGACATTTCTCCCGCAGTATTGAGAAAGCTTTTCCCTCTGCTCCCAAAAGTAAGTTAAAGTATCAAAAACACCAAGCTCGGGTGGAAATGTGGACGTCTCTTAGCTAGAACAAAGCAAATTGGGTTTTAAAAATATAATAAAAGGTCTAGAAAAGAGGCATAGAATAAGAGACAGAAACACAGGCCCAGAAAACAGACTTGACAGTTGGCCAGAAGTTTTAGAGTAAACCAGCTCGACTTCTCTGTTCTCTAAAGTCCATGGCATGCACCCAAACGGCCAACTTTTTAAACAATGGGACTACTGTCTTGCATCATTTCCCTTCTATGGCACAGCTCTGGAAAAGCACTGCTTATCACAGTTTACTGCCGGTCTATATCAGAGGACTACTCTGTGCTAACACCCGGCCCAAACGAATTCGCAGCGCTCCAAATGCAGCCGGTTGTAAAAAAAAAAAAAAGGCATAGCAGGGCCGATTTACAGGAGCACTTTTACTCGTGCACATAAATATGTCATTTTCTAATGGAAAGATTCCTCCCTGTCACTATCACATGATGAAAGACCCTGCACTCACCCTGCTCCACAACTACAAAACTACAAGAAGTCTTTTGACGACAGTGGAATTTGTCACCCGAGTTTTCAGCGCACTGGCTTAAAGTTTCAAGGTTGCAGGCCCTTTGCACTGTTATCCCTATTAGAAATCTTCAAACAACAATGTCTTAAAGATAGACGATGCATGCCAAACACACATACTCGAACAGGAAACACACACACACTCACACACACATACAGGGCTTGCTTATCATCTCCAGGCTGCGTGAAAAACAGCCCCTCGGCTGAGTCCCCCGAGGTGCCGGAGGAGCCAGAGCCAGCTGAACTTGGCTTCCAATATCACAGGCATGTCACGCCCACTTGGCCTCAGCGGCAGTGCATTCCTGCAGAGCTCATTGTCAAAAGCCAAATGGTTTCTCTGGTGCACAGGCGGACACAACCGCAACGACATTTCATAAATGCAGCAAGCTCACACGGAGGACAGCTGCAATTCACTCAGCCAGTCCTTGTCCTCTTCCTTCCATAACTTCATACGCAAACAAGTCCAGAACGTCAATATGTCCACTGTTACTGCAAGAGGACTCTATTTCAAATCATTTCAAATCAAATAGGTTTTTTTTATTTTTCTTTCATTGGAGTTCTAACATGTTGCTATCATGCTGTCACAAGATGAAATCATATCAGCAAACATTTGTACACATAAAGAGTTGGCGCTGGATGACTGCTCCATGTCCGGTCAGTGGTAGCTTGATGTAAGTAGCAGTAAATACAAACCATGAACCAAGAGATTGGCGAATGTACACCAGTACGTAAGGGATAAGGTTACTGTCGTGATAATTTTGGGATAAGAATTTTTGGTTTTCCAGCTTTTAACTGTCTGTCATAGTTGTTGTTTTTTTTCTAGTAAGTTTTGTATGTAGTGTCGGTTCTACAGTATAGAAAAGGGCAATTATTACATTTGAGATTCACTGCATCAAAAAACATCAATCCACATTAAAGTAATTTTAATTTAAACTTTCTGCTGCCGGTTATCTCGACTGTACACACATCATTCTGACGAGTTTGACTCCCCTCCAAAATCCCTACCATTAATCTACAACATAACAACAAGATACAACAAGATACAACAAGACGTTCAATACTGTTTTAAGTTTTTAATAAACTTAACGTAAGTAGCAAACCGTCAACGCTAAACACAGAAGATCCCGTCAAATGTGAAGTTATCGATGTCTGAAAAACAAATCGAATAAAAACAGATTTGCTAATATAAATAACAACATTAGAATCATCTAATTTGTAAAACTGCCACTATTCAGAGATACACAATATATTAGTATTTAAATCACAAGATTCCTGAAGCCATTGTGCTTTTCCAGTCCCATGGTTAAAATACCTATGGTGCTGTCTATCTATCTATCTATCTATCTATCTATCTANCTGATAAAGTTATTTTTTTAAAGAATGAGAACGACAACATTTCACTCAACAAGATGTAAGCCAGATGTGATGGCAATGAGAGCACCTAGCCTGAAAAGTGCACAGGAAGTCCACAAATAGCTGCGCAAGAGGAAATGGGTCATTAATGTAGTGTTACACTTCCACAGGGCAGTGAGGAAACGCTAGCATGAAGTGCCACTGCATACCTGACAGAGCTGCAGAAATCCCACTCGATGGTGCTGGTGTTGGACCAGTACAGCACTACATTACAATACTTACTATGTATTTAATACTTAATACATTATAATACTTCTAATTATTCAGAATGACAGATAATGTGTTCTAAATACTGATAAGAATAGGAGGCATGTGGGACCATGATGCCACAGTACACAACGAAAACACTGAGGATTTTTACTTTACTGTGTGTGCGAGCGAGCCGTCACTCTGGAGACCGCAAGACATGTTTATTAACATGAAAATGCGGCACTGCGTATCTATCGTACTTAGTGTCTACCTGATCCAGGTCCCAGTGGTCTGAATCATCCTAGTAGTTTGTTTATATTTTGGGAAACTAAATTCGAACATATCATGGGCTGCAAACAAAAATCCCAACTGTGTGAGCAGGATTAAAAACATGTCTTGATCTCGTGATGTAGCTGAGGCTGAGGAACTGTCGGAGCTCACACACGCTGGCACTGCTCTCTGGGTGATTTATAGTGTTTTCCAGGGTTTCGGGAAGAGAGCAGTAGCATTCAATTTAAGTTCAAAATGAAAGAAAACAGTCAAGTCGAAAGCAGCAGAAATCTAAATACAGATATGGAAACTTGGAGTACTAAAGATATACAGATAGTGGCACTGCATTACACAGCCCTAGTGTGTGTGTTATAGATGCATTATGCGTGCATTTTTAAGTATGAAACAGGAAAAATGAAAATGACGCAGGAATGACATGTAAATTACTGTATTCAGGGACTGTTTCTACAAGCATTAACTGGGAAGTGAAATGTAATCCATAATGACATAATGTGACCTTGGTGTTAAAATGTTTAGATGTTTAGGTAAAACCGTATAGTCTGCATTTGATGAGTCTATATTTCATGCTGAACAATGAGGGGAAACACAACAGAGTGATCAAACTGTGCTCGGGCTTGGTCTTGGGCAATACTGTTCACCAAGTATTTCATATGTTTACAAAGTAAAAAAAAAAAAACTCTGACCATTTGTGGAAGTGGAAAATGGATTAAATGTTATCCTGCTGCTGCAGGTCTTGAATATGATGTATAGATGTGAAGAAAGAGAGTAGAATGCGGTGTAAGCACTTTCCTAATGTCAGCTTTCTGCAGGGTTCAGATGTCATCTTCAACCACATATCATCTAAAAAGGCACCAGATCAGTGCAACAGGAAACTGCTTTCATGCAACAGGTACAAATTCATAGGAAATGAATGAGACAGATTTTTTTTTTCCGAATACACTCAGCGCCGCAGATAATAGTTCACTGTGAATCTGCTTCATGGTCACAAACACGCTTTGCTGCAACTCTTGGAAAAAGAATAAGAGGAAAAATGACAAGCAGATAGATCAGCTGTCCTCTTCACCCGAGCCTGGGTGGTTAATATACAAACCCAGAGCCCATATGATTAAAAGAACGTTCCGGTCATTATATCTCGGCTTATAGGGAGAACTAGTGATTTGTTCTGTCCCCGTAACCCCTAACAAGGAAAGAACGACGGCCCGGCTACAGGAACATAGCTACAACAGCGATAAGAAAGCTGAACTTTGACTTTGAGCAAACGGAACTATGGATTACCACACTTGAGTAAACAGCAAGCGTGCTCGGTCTTAGCTGTACAAACATCCTCTGAGCCATACGTCGGCTTCCTGATTCCTGACACAATATATGAGATACAGCGAGATAAAGTCTGAGGAACTGTCGAGTTCGAATACCCTTGTGTTTCTACGATGCCAGCTGTGTCACTGTCAGTGGTGGAAAGAGCAGAAAGCACACTGAGATGAGTAAAAGTAAAAATAGTGATCAAGTAAAAGTAAATACTGTAGATAGTCTTCTGAAAAACTACTTTTAATTTACTTTAAAAAAAAAAAAAAGTCTACATCTGGACATGTTCTCTATCTGAGGAACACATTTTTTGAACAACGATGTAAACGAACACTGAGCTGTGCTGAAGTGAACACCACCTCCCTCACCAACACTGTATAAAGANGCTAGCTAGCTTAGCTCACATGTTTCTAGCTACATAGTTAGCTCTCAAACAAAACCACCCCTTACACATTATCCTGAGCATTACCTACAGGCTGTAACAGCACTTAGAGATATTTAACACAACAGACGATCGCTACAGAATATCGAAATTACATTTTAAGTTTAAAACAGAGCTTTCATACTATAAAATATCAAAAGATCTGGTTAGCTAGGCTAGCTCACTTAGCTAGCTAACAGCTTACTTCTAAATGTTTCTACAGGTTCGATGTTAAGCTGTGAGACGCTGAGGTCTGCTCGGGTTTTGGTTTGGGTCATATAGCTGATAAATTGGGTCAGGGATGCTCATCTGTCTTCACTGTCTCAGACACTGCTGCTGAATAAACATGTGGCGTCTGAAGTGTGGACTTTCTGCAGGTTTTATTTCGCTCAAAATTTTCATTATTTAAAATTTGCACATGCTGTCTTTTAATTGGCTTACAGTCTTCTGGGGTTAAATGCATTATTATTTTTACTCTGTAACAGCAATCAGAAATAAATATAGTGAAGATGGAAATTTTAATTTTTTAAAAACTCGTGTAAAAGTTAAAATAATATGATTTAATTATACTCAGAGCTCACACTAGAAGCCATGGAGATGCAGAGACTTCTGAACTAGCGAGGTAAACGTGGGGATAGTTTTTGCCACCTTGGCGTTAAGAGATGTTTGTCATGCCACACTCGGGCTATAGATTACTGCCTAGAGTAGATCTGTTTGTGTGAGTTCCTTTGAATTTGAATTTAGCCGCTTCGTTCTGCTGAACATTTTCACAGTTCACACTAAAGACACCATGTAAGTGAGCAACACAGCTTTGGCTCTTACTCAAGCTTTTAAATGAAAAAAACTTCATAGGCTTAGCAAGATGACTCTATGAACAAAAATTGCTCTTAAGTACTCCAGACACTTCTTGAAATAATGGAGTTGAGGTCAAACATGCTTATTATTTATAATGATTTATTAATACAGAATACAAGAACCAATAAAGTTCACAAATTTCAATACAGGCTATTGAACTTACATCAGCAACTCAAACAGATGATTAAAAATAAACATTTCGCAATCCCCAGAGGCAGGCTGGTCTTCCTGGGATCACAACAATGTTTGTGACAGCAGTATTCAGAGTAAATGTGTGTGTGTGTGTGTGTGTGTGTGTGTGTGTGTGTGTGTGTGTGTGTGTGTGTGTGTGTGTAGGACAGAACTGTTGGCTGGAAGTAGTGACCTGGTTTAAATCCTGTCTGTTATGGAAGTTTCACTGTAAGGATGTAGAGGGTCACAGAGCTCTGCTTACAACAGGCATCACTCAACACTAACTCCGCCAGCCAGGAGCATCGGATATTGGATTAGAGTGTTAATCTCTCTCTCTCTCTTTTCTCACGTTTTTTTTTCTCCCCTCTTTCTACTCCTTCCCTCTGACCAGCTTTGTTCCACCTCACTCGACGGTCAATGCTACGATTGTAAAAGAATATAAATAAATAAATACTGTAAAATGTACAGGAAATTACTGGCAGCAGAGTTTACAGTAAATATTTACAGTAATATCTTTCCTGTAATTTTTACAGTATGTTTCCAAAGTGACACTTTTATCTGAAGTGACTTACAGTTGAGGCAGGACACAGCTGAGCAGTCGGAGGCTAAAGGTCTTGTTCAAGGACCAAACTGTGGAAACTTGCCAGTGCTGGAATTTGAATTCACAACCTTCTGATTTGTAGCTCAAAGCATTAACCACTAATCACTTCCCTGATCCACTTCCCTCTGAATGTCCTGCTGAATTAACTGGCACGAAAAGATGAATTTCAGTGTTTTGTGTTATTGAGTCTACAGTAACAGCTCATTCACAGGGACTTGTACAATGGATGCTTCACATACTCTAAGACTAATAATAAACAGATTTTAAGAAGTGTTGTTTTTTTTACATGTATGGAAGGAGTCTCCAGTGTCAGCACTTTGTAACAGTCAGTAAGTTTCTAAATGTGGAGAAAAAAAGAGAGGCCGGTGAGGGAACTACTGTTTATAGCTGCTGTAACATAACTGAGAACAGGAACTAACCTGTCTGTTAATGGTCCAGAACATTAAATGTAACCTTGAACAGGTAAAAAGGGTGAGGCGGTGCGGAATAATAAATTAAAAGGTGGAACTGTTAGCGAGTTGCTGTGGTAAGCGGAATAACACACTTTGGACTGTGCTGTGGATGTAAATAATCCGCTTAGCAACAGGTCATATCGTGTCAGCCTGGTGTGGATTATTTTAGTATAACAGCATGGTCCTTTGTGTGATTTTTCTTACCTTGCTGATTTTTGTTTTGGTACATTAAGGTTTCATTAAACAATTTTAGCCAAAGTTAGGCAAAGAAGAACAGCCACCGGTCATTATATAGCAAACTTTAGAGTCGCTTGGGACGAAAGATTCGTCTCTTAATGGTGAGCTGAGCCAAATGAAAAGAGCCGGAATTCCCATCACTGGTATCTACCCTCCAACCCACTTACCCCCCAGGGGGGCAGGACACTAAAGTCTTCTGGAGCATGGAAAGGAAGAAGGGGGGAAGTTAGAAAGCACCTGCTAGGCGGTGGCAGCCACCAGACAAAGGCACCTCTGTCCAATGCAAGTAACAGTGGCTAGAGCCCTTTCCTCCAGCCATGCCAGGCCCACAGCAAGCCTTTCTTACAGTCTTTAGTCTTCATCCTGCTGCACAATGGCTGACTGTTATTCCCAGGGACCCCTGCAAGACACTGCGGCTAAATAATATGGCCCTACAGGACCAAAGTTTGATTATGTGCAAAATGGTCCACTATGGCATTTCACTGTTCTAATTATATAATAGGAAAAGAGCTGCTGCACTCATTACTGACCGCACTGTCGTTCTCTCTTGTTTTGTCTAGACTAATCAATTTCACAGAAAGCATGCAAGGAGCAGTTTGTGGAAGCCATTTTGGAGGCACCTATCCATAAAACCTGTGAAGGAATTTCCATTACCTTCAGATCTGACTCCTTCTTTACCTCATGTGTCTCTTCTCTCCCTAAACAAGTGTCTGTCTTTCATTATGTCCAACTTTTCTTCAGTGCAAGTGCTGTCTTCGAACCTTCATTGCCTCTTTAAAACAGAAAGTTAACATCCTATCAAAACACACACACACACACACACACACACACACACACACACACACACAGGAGAAAAGCATATCTCAGATAACTCTCTATTCTGGAGGAGTGTGTGTGTGTGTATGTGTGTGCCTCCCACCCGAGTGCATTAGTGAATCTACATTAATCTTGCCTGACACAGGCCAGGAAGGGCCTCTAAGGGAGCTGGGGCTGTACGTGCTCACACTGCCTGCTCAAATATTTATCCAGGATGTTTTTTTTCGCTGGTGAAGAAGAGGCAGGTCGTAGGTTAACTAGATCAAAATTAAAAACTCATTTAGCAAAAAGCAGAAACACACTTTCTGCTTGGAGTAGAACATTTACAGCGTGGTACAAAAGTCTGAGACCACACTGAACATCTGGGAATAGTGAAAATATACAGTATTCAGCGTTCTGCACAATTTCTTGGTCTCTATTTAAATTGAAGCAAATGTGTGATATTGATCATCTTCTTCAAATAAACGATTTTCCTCAAGTCTCATCTCTTCCATTGAAGCACATGTACAGACAATGGATTTGATCTAACAAGTGGACGATGAAGCCTTTAATACAAGTTTTTAAGGTTGTAAGAACTTATTTTAAGGTGGAAACCGAGTTGTAGAGGTTCTGGGATGCTGTAAACTCACTTGATAAAAAAAAAATTCAAACATTTGTGTTAGAGAGTTTTTATTTTGTTTTATTTTTTTTTACAATCAGCAGGGTTGTCTCATTCCAGTCAGCCTCTACTGGCCACTGCGGCATTTCGCTGGCCTACAAACCACAGGCCTAGCCGATTAAACTCACTTACCTGACAGGCATGATGACATACCCGAGTTCAAATGTCTCCAAAATAGCCACTGTAAATCTCTCTACTCATCAGAAAGGCATTAGAAGTGCAGCTGTCCAGGAACAAGGCAGTGAAGAAACAACTTCCTATGACCAATTTATTTCCGAGAGCTTCTTCTCCTGACAGGAAAGAGAGTGGTGTGAAATTACTCAAGGGCACATCAAGGACTGATGCTCACTTTGCCTTTCACTTCTGCACATTCGCCTCTTCTAGCATTGCAGATAGGAGCTGCAGGTTGCACCCTGTACTGAAAAATCACAATGGGAAGAAGTACAGACTGAGCTGTCATGCAGAGACGAAAATGTTACACTCCCCAAACAACGTTCATCAAGCACTCAATCAAACACTACACTCCGGAAGTCCTCCACATCATCATCTGGGGAAGGTTGGACTTTATTTTTATTCTTAGGCTACCAAATATTTCCTGTTTCTAGTTACTGCCTCTCTTTGTCTCTCCTCCACACAGCAGGAACTCCGGAGCAGCAGGAAACTTCATGGCTAAGGATTTGGCAGTGCAGCTCAAAATTGTCTTTCATTCTTTTGAATCACGTATTTCAGTGCATGCTCTACACGGCAGACCCGCAGGAGCCAGGCATATCGAATGGACCA
>JAKKZN010000015.1:383903-403325 GCA_033441825.1 Pangasius elongatus | reverse complement strand
TTGTTCCTAACAACCATTTGGGTTTGACGAGCCAAATAATTTGGCATTATTATTGCGCTTACATTTTGCCCTCACTCTCTTACACAAACAGCTGTAAATATTGTAAACACTGCATGCAGTCATAAAGTGACATGTTGAGAGACACTGCACATATTTAGCACACAATGTTTACAGTTTATTCTTATTTTTACTTGCTTAGAGCACATTAATAATCTTGCATGAGCTTTGATCATTGCTCAATGCTTACAGTTTACTACTTTTTGTACTACATAAGAGTTCATTTATCACTTTTGCACTGTCTGGTTAGGAGTGTGCAGCTGTAGCAGAAGAATTTCATTGTATATAGATGCTCAAGCACTCTTTATGCACATGACAATAAACTTGAAACTAGTTGGATGTTAAACTTGATTCAGGGATCTGCTGCACATGATAGCAGATGAATTTGATTTCCTCTCAGACTCTCACTGGCTGTTTCCCAGTGCTGTTCTAGCTACTAATCACAGAGGAGCTCACGCTACATGATTCATCACCAAGAAAATGAAACATGCTCGAAAATATCGGAGCCTCAGCCATTGCTCGCAGACTGAAAAGACAGCGTTCAGCTACACGAGTCGTTGCTGTGGAAGCATGCAGCAAGTAGTGGCCTAGTAATATGCACGAGGCTTTAGGTGGGAGAAACTCCAGATCAAACTCTAATCAGCTGCACACCCCCAGTCTTCCTCACATCCTCCTCCTCTGGCCGTCTGTCTCCAGACAGCCAAAAAAGCATGTTGCTGCCCTTCTCAGAGTTCTTGTGTTCCCAAGGGAAACTCAAGTGGCATTTCCTACTGAGGGCAGAACCATTACACACAGGCAAAGGGTAGAAAGCAAGAAATGGCTTTTATGGCTTAATGGAAATTGTTTTACAATCACTTCCGCCAAAGCCTGCATGTCTCATGATGAGATCCTCGTCTTAACAGTAGCACATCTGTGCACGTCATCATTTATATTATTGTTTTAATATTAACGATATTAACGAAATTCATAAAATGTATTACTAGTAAATTTACACTATAACATGATGATCAAAAGAAAGAAATTTATGGCAGCCTTCCAGTCTTTTTCTTCAGTACTATGCACATGACTTCTCATTCTAAAATCAATCAATCAAGTAAAGCCAAAAAGCAAATCGCAAAGCCCTATACCAGTCTGCATTAGAGGTCTCTTGGCAAATCTCTGGCATTCCATTTGATGGCTAAACATAAACAGACCCCCTATTCAATTCCGGTGGTTTCTTCCGTGTCGTCACCATGTCCAGGCCTCCAGCGGAGTTAGCCGGCAGCAGAGGCCACCGTGACCCTGGCCCGTTGCCGTGGGATATGAGCTGGAGCCAGCTTGGCTTGTTTAAGCCTTGTTTATGGCCTCTGAAAGGCAGGAAGTGCCGCTAGGGATTCCTGTTGGACCTGTCTTGTAGTTAATTTTACAGCCACATTTTATTTACTGATGGTTATGTCGGGGCCCTTGTCATTCACAAGCAAACAAGCGAGGTCTGAGCTCATTAGAGCCACCCCCGCATTCCTTGAAACCCCTTGTCCTCTAGCTTTCTGTCCACAACAAGAGCAGAGACCCCCCTTTCCTGTACGATGTTATCACTGCACTCAGTCAGCATGGTAGGCCAAGGTAGTGAGTGGGCTTCGGTCGTAAGAAGCATTTTGTTTATTCCTCTCATAATGTCATTCTGCAGAGGTCTGTTTTTGATTGGAGCTTGGAAAGTTGCCTTGAAATCCTTATGATCCAGCTGAAACAAGTTGTGTGGTACATGCTCGTTAAGTATTCCACAATCAGTGATATCTTTACTTCATTAGCTTTTGATGGGGTGGTACACTGTTAACTGTCAGACACTATTGATGAGAACCTGATAGAAAAGTCATGTATTCACATCCTGCAAATATGAACTTCATTTTAACTTTATGTAGCTTGTTATGTGAGTCTTTTTTTTCAGTTGAGGGACAATGCAGCTCCATTCATGTGGCAGCTGGCTCTATCCCAGGGCAATGTTTATGTGGCTGCACAGCCCTCATGTGACAGATAAAGGCAAGCAGAGCAAACAGGAGCTGAGATAGCACACTGATAGAGTGTTCCTGGGCTTCCGGTACTGCATATTTACCATCTGAACAAGTGGGTTGTAAGTGGTGTGGGTAGCTGAGAGGGCGGGAGGGAGAGATTCTGTATATGCATGTATCTGGGTCCCGGGAAACCTTGCAGACTCTGGCTGGGGCCTGCCCTAACCTGAAGTAAAAATATTGTTGAATACACATCAAAGAGCATGCCAAGAGTCAGACTGTGACATTCATGCCCTCCCTTTTTCTACTTAAACACATTGCCTGAAGAGGAGAATTTCCACATCTAGTGTGACCATCAATCAGCACCATGACCACTGATCCTGGATCTGCTGCCCACCCATCACACAGGAAAAGTTAATTAAGTGCCTTGAGTTGAACTGTGGGCTAAAATGCTGGGCCTCCATTGAATGAGCATTAGGGGACACATTTGAAGAAGTAGATGTAGGGTAGAGTAGAGTAGAGTAGAGAGAGAGAGAGAGAGAGAGAGAGAGAGAGAGAGAGAGAGAGAGAGATGGACAGTCACAGACAGAGGCCTCATTCAGGGATTGAGTTACTTCACTCAAGGGAGGAAGCTGTCCTCTATCTATCCAAAATTCCACATTACAGTCATTCGCTTTACACCTTGTGGATTGGAAAGAGATGAGAATGATAGCCATGCTTCTATTTAGTACTGTCCTTTACCTTAATATCTCTCAAGCACTTCTGAAATAACTGCTACTATTAGACTTACCTTTACCTTTTCTGCTGTATCCCCTGAATTCTCTGCAGAGCCAAAACCAAGTAGGTTATTATTCATTAATAAGAATTTCCAGCTTCATGTTCACTACAATGACTCAATCGAACTCTCAGATCAGCTGCTGAACTAGCAGCACTGAAATGTAGACAGGAACAGCTTTTTGCACACAGCTCTAGATAAAAAGGGACAGAGAGGTGTTCTTCACAAAGAACCACCAGCACCTCCATCATCATAGCTTTCCATTCTTCCACATTCCATCCATCCTCACCAGTGCGTGACGACCAAGGCATGAAGAAGAGGCACAAAACAACAACACGGCTGGTTTCACAGCAGAGAGAAGCAGAGAGCAAGCATTTGTCTCCCACTGCCCTTGCCAAGGCCAATGAGACAGCTCTGTTCTGAGAAACCTGTAAACTTCATGCTAAACAGAAATGGTTAATCTGTTGGACAGGTTTATTCAATTTGACTGTTAAGGTTCAAGGCAAACTTCTCAATGTATCATTCCAATACTGATTTCTTTTTCCCCCATTTTCCTTAGGTCTTAAAAAGATTTCATTATCCCACAAAGGCTTTTAAAAAAGTTTTCTTCAAGGTCTGGATAAAAGTCGAAGAACTATGAGAAACTAAGACAAATATGTATTTATTTCTATTTCCACCACACGTGTGCTTTTTAGGCTACAACACTAATACAGTGTGTCCGTGAAAGAGCCGTGAGATCTTGTCCGGAGCTGAGACGAGTCCAACGGAAAGGTCTCATTTGAGTGTGGGAAATTGGGAATGTTCTGCATGCCAGATTAGAGGAAATCTCCTGCCCCCTCCAATGAACTGTGTAATTTTTCCCAAGAATGAAACAATGGACTCTGCAAGAGATGCAGACCATTTAGAAGAAAGTTTGTAAGGAATTACAGCAATATAAAATTCATCTGCCCTTTCGAGGTGCACAGCTTCTTACAATAAGAGGTCTTGCAGCCTGTAATGAGATTAGCCCGAATATCATTACCTCATGTTATTGCCTAATCGTTTAACTGAAAGTTTAAAAAAAAAAGTGTTGTCCTTGGTGTTGTTTTGTCAAAATCCACTACAGGAATGATGCCTTACTCATCCCCTTCCTTTTTTAAAGGTTGCAGATCTACAGTATGGCAACCCGAATGTCACTGAGTCAGCAGGGACCACTGACAACACTGCACAGGCTGAAAGGGTTAAATCCATTATTCATTCTTTCATTCAAGAAAAAAGGCAGGGTAGACGGAAGGAGGGGGAGACAAAGAAGTAGGCACAGCTCAGCCACCTGCCACATTCTCCGACAAGGATCGAGTCAGCGGAAGGAGCCATTTCTGCAGGAAGCCACGCCGGCTCAGGAGACTCTCTTAGTCCTTGTTGTGCCTGCTTCTCTATCTCGTAAACCCATTACAGGCGTGAGAGCCAGCACGCTTGACTAGAGCGTTTCAAAGCAGGAAGGAGATTCAGCCTTGCCCATTCAGGAGAGGGGGATAAAGAGAGAGAAAGGCAGAGAGCGAGAGAGAGTTGAATGGATTAAATAACAGGCATTACCACCAGCAGCATGCTTCCTTACACCTGACTTCACCAAAAGATAGCAGTCAGAGCTTAGAATGGAAGCCATTCACTGGCAGAGAGAGAGAGAGAGAGAGAGAGAGAGAGAGAGAGAGAGAGAGAGAGAGAGAGAGAAACAGAGGCAGTTAAATGTTAGCAGAAAGCATAGCCAGAATGTTAAAACAAGCACAGCAACTGGAAATGGCTTTCATGGCTCCAGCATTATGCATTTAACAGTCTGTTACTCTGGTCCAAACACATTCTGCACCATTTACGTGCCATTCAGGTGTGTGTTTTGCACATTGAGGAACTGCGTTCATTAAGCCATGCTGCAAGGGAGTAGCTACTTTATGAAGTGTATCCAGCTGAGGCCCACACACTCAAACTTGTCAAGGACGTCAATCTCCAGGATCACATCTCAGGGGCCCACTCGCAGTGCTGGCCTAAAGTAACACAACATGGTCAAACACCAAAAAATCAACACCCGGTTGTGACGAGTTGTTTTGTGGACGTAGCAGTAGGCACACTACACAATTACTCACGAAATATGCTCACACACTGTACTATCTTTCAGCTGGAGAGAAGTGCATCTGATCTCCAGATCTCCAGATCCTGCTTTCTCACAAAAATAAACACAAGAGGAGACTTGGGCAGGGAAGACTGTGTGTTCTGCAAAGAAAATTTGGGGTAATGTTAAAAAAAAAAACAGCTGTTTTTACACTTTGTGTTTACATTTTGTTCTCACCATCCAACACAAATAGATGGATGATAAACACGATTTAAACATGACTGTGATTTCCTCGCAGACTCTCAATGGCTGTTACTCAGCAATGACACTAGTCAAAGAGGGGTTCACACTCATGATCCATCACTGAGAAAAGCAATGCTTGAAAATGCCTCTGTGACCTTGAAAATCACGATGCTGAACTGTTCACACTACACGCGCACACGCTGTGGGAGTGCACAGCAAGTAGCCCTAGAATTAGTGGGTGACCGGGAAATCAGGGCTAAAATCATGTAGTGTGCACTCAGCTTAAAGGTCATGCTTAAACTCTCCCTTTTGTTGAATCCTTCTGTCAGGAGGGGTTGTAGGAAAGACTTGCTATCCTCCCTCCCTACAATTCTTTTCCACAGAACAAGGGAACAATAATAATCCCTCTGCCAATTAAGGCCCAGCCTTTAGTCAGCGTGCACCCACAACATGCTAAAAGCTCTGAGAATGTCAAAGGAAACAAAAGGCCCTCCTTCTGCTAAACCTCTGACCCAGGTGTTCTGCACCCACACAGGCTAAAACCTCTAACTCGTTTCTCTTCTCCACTACCTCATTTCCCTGCTCCGCCTCTAGCACCTGCATCCCTCCGGAGGGGGACGTTCCGGAGAGGAAGCCCTGCAGGCATCTCCCAGATGGTTTGCAAATTGCACCTTCACTGCAATTGCAGCTTCCTCCACAGGATGCCACACCTCATGCTGATGGAAGGAACCGGCACTGCCTCGCTTTACTTGCTAGCCCACACTGACAGCCCTAAAAGCAGTGCTGAGTTGGGCTGTAGACTGTCAGGCCAGTAGGTCCTGGTATGTGTGTGTCGATCAATCACTCCTGAGACACTGTACTTAAGCAATGTATAGATAATGTGTGAATACTGTAGATAACTCAATTAAAAGTGAAAGTATCCAACCAAAAAAAGTAAAAGGTAAATGTTTTTAACTGATGAAATTAAGTAATGACATGTTTTCATGTCAAAAAATAACTTTTATAACTGTTGATAATTTTCATTTTAAAGCAACTGCACTTTTTTTAACAGAAAAAAGAATTAATCCGAAGTAAAATATCCTGTATATATATATATAGACTAGAATTTAGCTAGAATCTGACTTGCTGTGTAGCTTATTATGTTACTGGAATTGATGTTGATGCTAGTCTAACTTCTTAGTTATCTTAGTTAAATATAGCCAGTTAAAATGAGCAGATTAGTGAAACTTACCTCAGCATGTTTGTTCATGCCTTCGAGGAAGAAAAATTATTCAGGTTCAGAAAATACACTACCAAAACACACACAAGAATACACACAAAAAATACACACAAGAATACTATACAAGTAAAGTATAGCAACAAAGAATCATTACTCAAGAGTTTGGCACTCGTGCCTGAATCTGCTGTGCATTTAGGAGCAATTAAGATTTATTTAAGATGGTCATTTTCCCATCCATATCCATATCTCTGGGTCACATGTGCAAAACTGTAGTGCAGTCATAGAACATTTGAGTCAAAGTGATTATGATTATTCATGCCAACAGACATAACTCATTAGCCAGCAGCTGACATCCTTGTGTAATTGTTCATATAATAGGGTTGTGCCTTCCAATGAGAATATTTCGCCCTTTGCCATGAGCTGTCACTGCGTATTAGACCAACTAGCAACTCTTTTTTAGAACAGCTTTACAAAGAACCTACGAGTGACTGCTGTAGGAGGGCGGAGTGGGGGAGAGATCCTCAGGTTCAGTCCGTAAGGGCCAATAAAATGACAATCCAGTCTCCTGTCATCATGCTATTGCAACAGAAGACAAAGAAAATACAATCCATAATGTCTTTCTCTTGATAGAGGAATTCTTGACTGGGTTTCACACATGTGAAGCTGCACCACACCACATTCATACATTCATATTCATACACACTCATCTCTTATTAGGTCATAGCAGCTTTCAATTGCATGTCGCACTTAAAAAAAAAAAAAACCTTCAGTGCTAGTTATAGTTATATATTAGTGGTGAATAGTTCACTGTGTAAAGGGAAATCGGAATCAGGTTAAAAAAAATAGGACACAGTCATTGTACTAAGCTAAACCATATATGTGTAAAGTTCAGAATCTAACCTACCATGCATAAATCTTATGTCCTGTTTCTTTACGAGCCACAGCCGGCTGCTGCAGGTTTATATTCTGAACGTGTCTTGTTCAATAAACTGCGTATTTGATTGTATATAATGTTTGATGCACACCAGCGTCCTGTCCCAACAGTGAAAAAGCAGAACAGGAATCCGAGGTGGGAAGAAAAGACGAGAGCGCATGATTGGAATTTCAACAGTGATCCTGCAGCTGGTACTGACAGTCCGCGGAGGGAGGGGAGGATGAGTCACTGGCCGTCCCAGAGACGTCAGTGGATCTGTACAGCACCTGAGTCTGAGAAACACTGCCGAAAATGTCGAGCTTGCATGTGATACGAACTGTAAAGCTGTATATTACATACAAGCAGTGTACATGCATTATATTTACTGATAGCACGGACAGTATAAGGCCATTCCCATAAAAACACTGAGAGAATGTTCTCTTCAGGTGTGTTTTCATCTTCTACCAAGACTAGATTCCACAGTGAGACCCTTAGCCGTATATCTAGTCTTCTGTGCATTAGCTGTGCAGACAGCTAATTATAGGTCACACTATTGATGTGGCAGGATGTAGTGTGTGTGTGTGTGTGTGTGTGTGTGTGTGTGTGTGTGTGTGTGTGTGTGTGTGTGTGTGTGTGTGTGTGTGTAAGAGAGAGACAGAGAGAGATATCATGCTTGTGAGAACATTTAGCAGGGCTGGCAGCCGGGGATAGAACCTTGGCTCCTCCCACCGAGTACTGCAGCACTGAGTCATTCAGGATCAAGGCAGAGCTAGCCAGGGTTTGCACACGCAAACACATTCCTCCAGCCTAACACTGGAGCTCACACACACTCTCTCACACACACACACACACACACACACACACACGCTGTGCTTACAGACATGTAATACACATAACATCAAATCATTCATGATGAAAAGTTCTCACATACATGCACATGCAAACACATTCCTCCAGCCTAACACTGGAGCTCACACACACTCTCTCACACACACACACACACACACACACACACACACACACACACGCTGTACTTACAGACATGTAATACACATAACATCAAATCATTCATGATGAAAAGTTCTCACATACATGCACATGCAAACACATTCCTCCAGCCTAGCTCTAGCACACACACACACACACACACACACACACACACACACACACACACACACTGTACTTACAGACATGTAGTGCACATAACGTCAAATCATTTATGATGAAAAGTTCACACCTACATGCGTATGCAAACAGAAGGCCACACACACATACAGGATGCATAACCAGTGCGTCCTGCTGATATCCTGACTGTAATATCGTCATCGATTTAATTACCAAATTTAATATTCCACATTAATTCATCCTTGTGTATTGACACACACACACACACACACACACACACACACACACACGTGATGAATGTATTAATCATTTTGACTCATAATGGTGTGCACTTTTCTGCCTTTCCCATAGCACTACACTGACACATACAGTATAGAGCTTCTTATTCAGCCCCACTTGCTCATTCATGACTAAACCGGTTCACACACATTGTTATCCGTTGCAGCCCTTCTTCCCTGGGAGAAAGGAAGGACCAACAGAGACACACTCACACACACACACACACACACACACACACACTCAAGAGTGATAAACAAACACTGCCTACGTGTGTGACTTAGAGTGAGATCAGCTGCCAAGGGAGCAATAGATGTTGCTCTTGCTTTTCCTCAATGAGCAAGTGACGTAGCTCTGACCCACACCAAGGAGAGACTCCCTCTCTCCGCTCTATCCCCCCTCCTCTTTCATTTTCTATAGGGAACAGTGCAGTCCATTCATACGTTTGGTCAGCCAATCAGGTGGAAGTGGGAGAGCGGGGGTGGGCTGTGACGAATAAGTTACCTTTATTACATCACTGAATGGAGGGGGGGGTTTCGAATGAAGACCAGGACCTTCTCCCCACACTTCCCATCTTTCCTTCCCCCTCTCTCTCTCTCTCTCTCTCTCTCTCTCTCTCTCTCTTTGTCTAGTATGAGTCAGAGGCAGGCCGATTCCCTTGATGCACTGCGGAAACGTAGCATGACGTCTCTCTGCTCTTGCCTGGTGTGTGTGTGTGTGTGTGTGTGTGGTGAGTTCGCAGCAGCCAATCCTGAGCCAGACTAACCACCATTCATGATGCTCATCACCCATTCATGAAAAGATGAATGAGAACTGAGATGAGAATCTTTATTATTATTATTATTATTATTATTATTATTATTATTATTATTATTATAGTCTCTTATACAACACCAACACATCTCCATATCTAGACCACACGGCTCTGTTATAAAATGTTGCACAAAAGATGGACTAAAGATGCAGACGAGACAAAATTGAGTATTACAAACCAGAAAGAGGGACACAATACAATAGAAAGGTTGAAGAATGAAAAATGAAAGGAAGGAGTGCAAAAACGCTGGTTTCTGAGTATCCTCCATCCCATCACCATCATCAGCAGCCGCAACAGCATTCTGAGGATGAGTCACCAGGCGCTCGTCACTGGATACGGCCCGCCCTCTCCACGGTAACCATCCAGCCAGAATCCTCCCACTGTTCAACTGACCTTATCAGCAAAGAGTCAGCGTCAAACCCCCCCTGAGTACAGACACACGGAAACGCTCAAGGACAGGGGAAGGAAAAAGAGAAGCTGTATGAGTCATACGACTGGAAGTGTCACCCAAACTCCCCCCTTCCTCGAGTCAACCACACACACACACACACACACACACACACACACACACACAATAACTTCTCACCTTCCCCATCCTCATTTCCTTCATCACACCCTTTCTAATGCCATGATTTTCTTAATATTGGCTGATAGGAGTTTGGAGAATTCTTTGGCTTGTGGTGAGAGTGTGTGTTTCTTTGGGGTTAAGGAGCCGTGGGTGTGTGGTGTTATTAAATGTTAAGCGCTTTAATCCAGAAAGACAACAGGAAGGGAAGTGACGGCTGCCGATCTCACAGCTCAAGGAGTCCAAGCTGAAAATCTGTGACGCACTCCATAGTTAAAGAGATTCTGCACATGGGCGTCAGCCATAACACCTTCACAAACATGAATAATGCGACTCCATGAGATGTGTTTCAGCTTCAGCCTGATCAGAGGTTGTACCAAAGAGACGATATTCCTGACTCCATTCCTGGAAACATGGCCGCTCCGTACCCCGCCGAGGAATCAGGTCAAACTAGTCCTTTTACTTGAATGACATGTAGAGAGAAATGTTGAAAACAAGGTCTTGCATAATAGGAAGGAAACAAAGCTCAGATTTCGTTCTGCCAAAACATATCTCGAGCAGCAGAAATTACAATAAAGGATTAACAGAACAAAGTGGAATACACATCCTGTATATGCTAATGAATATACTGCCCTGTAAATAGCATTACTGTGCATTAATTTAACACACTCCTTAGTTTTAAGACCCAAACAACTAAAGCAAAAATTATAATCCTCATCATAATTACATACAAATCAAAAAGCTTAATCAAATAACAAATTATTAACAATGACTCAAAGCCAGTCAAAGGTTATCAAACACCTCCAGAGTTTTTTGTGTTTTATTAGTTTAATCAGAATTATTGCTACAATCCAAGCAAAATTATACAGAATAAAAATTAAATGAGGAAACTGAAATCTTTAAGGAACTTATTAACTCATCACTGTCAAATCCTAACGCTACTTTTGACCTCTTCCAATTAGATTAGATCCAAATTGTTCCAATAAAAGTCTTTTTTCTTTACTTAATTAAGTAACATAATATTTCTTGATGCCTTTTCAAATTGTAGAGTATTTAAAATGACTTCATGGACTAAAGACAGTGTTTATCAATCTACATTTATACTGTTTTCATTCACTGATCTACAGTAAGCTCTTTTTCCTGCTCAGGGTGGGACAGCAGCATGACACACACACACACACACACACACGCACACACACACACACACACAGGGGCAATTTAGAGTTGTCAGTGTGCACGTACCTGCATGATTTTGGACAGTGGAAGGAAACCAAAATAGCGAAACGAACCCCACAGGGGCGGAAGCTGGACCTGAGGACTGAACCCAGGACACAGGAGATGTGAGGCCTTTTACCTGCCTTTTGCTGCCCTACTTAACTTTTAGCTCATTTTAAATGTCAATATGATCTACTTACCTACATTTCTGGGATTTGGGAACACTCCAGTTCAAGCATCAAACTTTACTGCTCAGAATAAAATGATATATAAATAGACCAAAGTAAAAAAAATTGCAGTTTGCTGCCATTCACAGTATGACTCATCACCACTACATCACAACTGTGCAGGACAGAATTCCCAATTCCTCTCCAGGTATTTTTCAGTAGCTCTGATGGCTCCAGTCCAGATCCAGCAGTGAAAATGAACACACATTTTGTCTAGTGGTTGCAACAACCAGAGACTTTAATAGCAATGTCTTATTTACAGGCGTATACATGTGTGCATCCATCTGCATTCCAAGGCTGTCCGCAAAACTGGTTGGGAAAACAAAGAGTACAAAAGAGAGCCACTTCCTGTTCCATGGATGATACCCTCGGCAACAAGAGCAGACAAGTCACGGCAAAACAAAAAAGGGAAGAGGAAAAAAACATGCACAATTAAACCACAGGAGATGAAACAGACCCCTAGCATGGCTGCGTCCTGAATGGGGGTGCATTCACCTAATCAAAGGAGGACGCAATTACCCAGGAAAGAATAATCGCACGGAACGAGACGGCTGGGGCTCCTCCGACTGCAAAGCCAGGACATACAGGGTTTGCTTCAGTGCAGACGAAAAGGGACGTGCACTCAGTGACTTTAACGTGCATTCCTTCATACTATCGAATAAGAAAAGGACAGACGACGGCACAGGTCCCGTAAAACAGGGTCATTACTGAAACTGGGCTTTGAAGAGATTTATTTATTTATTTGATGGATGACAATATGGGCGAAACATAAAGGGATAAATATTTATTTTGAGTTATAGCTTAATTCCACATGGCCTGACGTACAACACATGTACAAAACACTCCATAATTGCACTCCAACTTTTATTTTATGGGACTTCCCATGTTTAAAATAAATACACAGACAATAAAAGCATACTGCCTGACCACATCACATGTAACGACTCTAATAAAAAAGGGAGAAATTTTTATTCCATGTCATGTAGAGAAAGACAGTGTGTGTGTGTGTGTGAGTGAGAGAGAAAGAGAGAGAGAAAAGTGTTGCTTTAAATTCATTTCATCCAACACTGCCATTCACAGAAAGGAAAAGATCTTTGTGAATGGTGACCAACAGCCACTGGCTGCTTCTGTGTCCAACGTCATTACAAGGAAAAAAAAAAAGGAAATAAAACTAAAGAAAAATAAAACCGAGACTGCCCCCTATGGGCTACCAGGGCACAACGCATGCCTTTACTACATAGCAGATTATCACATGGCATTCATTTACAAATCCAAGAATGCAAAAAGCGCTTAACCTTAAATCACTAATGGGTTCTGCAGCTACAGAGACATCAACATCCACAAGCTTACATCGAGAAACACACAGAGTGAATCACGCCATCCCAGGGGCTCCAGGCCCCAAGGCCCCATCCCCCGAGAACAAGGAAATGTGTTATTATTAATTATTATTATTATTATTATTATTATTATTATTATACACCGAGTGAGTTATAAGTTTCACACACCAGCACACACACACACACACACAGCGGCAGGACACTGAACTGGAGTAAAATCAGCTCTATTGGTGAATGAATCATTCAGGCTGGTTTTATCAGCGGGTTTCTCCAATTCATTGAAACGAACCAACTCAAACGATTCACTCACAAATCGGACGTTGTTACACTTATTTCATAAACTCCCCGTGATAATTAAAGCAGATTTACATGACTACAGCGTAAATCTCGATCGATTCCTCACAGAAAACTGTTCCAGTGCTGCGGAAACCTTGAATGTACATCACTAGAGCAGTTTTATTGTCGCTTGGTGATTTTTCATCTTTTTATGAATGCTGCTCCATTACTGCTGTTCATTACGTGGAAATATTAAAACTTCCAGTGGATAAACATCGGGGTGAGGAACTGAGAGAATTTCTATTTCATGTTACTTAAAACAGCGTCATAAAGACTAGCTTCAGAATCATAATGTAATAATTCTTTTTTTTTAACGTGGGTTTTACTCATAAATCATGACAGGAGACCACTGTGACTGATGGTCTTTTTTTAAAGCCACCACCGAAAAACACCAAGGCAGGATGTAACACCTTGCCTGTTTAAGCTGAGTAACACTGCCCTCCAGTGGGGCGTTGATGTAATAGCACCAATAATCACAGACGCAGTTACTTTAACAGCCCATATACACCCGCACATACCACAATACCCAACAGTCACACCGGATTCCGACCACGCCACCGGGGATCGTACCCCGGAAATCATTTCACACAAGTTCCACTGCTAGTGAATAAAAAAGGGAACAGAGACGTGATCAAGTTCAACATTTTATTAACAAGCAGTACAAAATATCTATATAGGCAATCAACTTTGTTTTTTTTTGTTTTTTTTTAAAGGAATCACATTTAAGAAAGCTGAGCTGTAGGCCAAATATTCACCAAGCCTGCAGGGAGAAAGGGGAACGTCACCGGGCCACAGACCCACAGCCTTAAAGCACACACACACACACACACACACACCACACGTGCACTGCCGTACAAATCATTAAACATAAAAAGGTGTAGTAAATAATGCAAATAACTCTACACTCTGAAATCAGTCCTCATGCAGTGAGGAGAAGGAAACCCGGACGAGCCCAGAGGAAGGCACTCCCATGCAGGCTGCTTCCTGAAACAGAGGAATGGATTAAATCTCCCCTTTACACAACACACACCTCAGCAGCTGGCATAAAAAGACTCAGCTAACGAAGTCAATTACAGAAATAAACAACAACATTTACTGCAGTACCAGAATCAACATATAACCACAAACTGAGAAATTAAATGACAAAATCAAATCAAACGAAACAGCAGGAGATCAGATCAGATCAGATCAGATCACAAGTCCATACGCACAGAGCTCCACGAGGAAAGATCTGTCAAATAAAAACAAACAAATACAAAAATAAACCCCTTTAACAAACTCAATTAGTATAAGATACAGATAAAACACACAATCCACATCAATATTTTCATGATGACAAACAGCGGAGATCCACCGTACACACAGCCCTGGTGTAATCCGGGAGCGGAATAAGACCTCAGAGCATCACGGCTCGTTGCTCTCGGCTCAGCACCGAGTCCCAGCTCCAGAGTCACGTGCTCACACTCTCACACCGAGGGTTACCTTCCTACCATTAACAAAGATTAAACAAAGTGAAGAACCGAAGTATCTTTGTACGAGCTTTGCTACAGCATCAAAGCACAGGCCATGCTCATTCCTCTCTACGGCGTTTCAGAGTCACGACACCGGGAAGAGACGGCGAAAGTCAAAACAGGAAGTTACGCAATCTACTACCCTTTAAATACATCCGCCCGCCCAACCTAACCCTAACCCTAACCCTAACCCATCCTCATCCTTCACTCGGTCACAATCACATAAAACGGGGAACAATAAATCACCTTCTTCTTTTTTTTTTTTAAAAACTGGTGACTAGCTGTCTTCCCTGTCTCTCTCTCTCTCTCTCCTCTTTTTCGCGCTTTTCTTTCCTCTTTCGGTCTCCTGATCCTGCTCCATCTCTTGAGTCTTGCCATCTACCTGAATGATGATGAAGTTCAGACCCGGTCTGTGAAGTGCCGCGTTTCTGAATAACCCGCGGACGCCTGAAGGGGACACACGCTCTTGGCACAGGGCTGCTTTCATTATAGCGGCGTCCTGATAGATTACTGTGGGAAGAGGCGATTTAAATACCAACATCATACGCCATAAGTATGAGGTTCTGCTGGACCCCCTGTGTGGCCAGGGCCTCAGACTCGTCCTAATCCTCCCCCCGTTACGGCGCACTTGGGGTCTGGATGGGCTCTACGCGCTGCTAAAGTTGGGTGACTCTGGGCCGTTCGGTCAGAAAGTTATGAATTTTTCAGTTCGGTCGGGCGGGGGGGCATTTCAGCGCCTCGGGGCCGGACTGGTTCGTTCCGGGCAAGGGTCGTGGAGGTCCATGTAAAGTTTGGCGAGTATGGGCCTCGCGGTTCCCAAGTTATTGAGCTCCAAAGTGGAAGAGTGCCTTTTTTACGCCGGGGTGGCAGAACCGGAGCTGGAAGAACCGGAGCGCGGGCGAGGCGGCGGAGGTGGCCGACCTAGGAGCGCCTTAGACCTGCCACTTTTTTCGGATTTCCGCGCCCTGTTTCTCGGCCCAGGAAAAGGCCAGCGCTTCGACTGAGGGCTCGTTGGACGCGTCTCGGAGTGCTTATCTAAAGTTTGGTGAATTTAGGACGTTCACACAAAGTTATGCCTTTTTAAATTTCTGGGAGTGAACACTATACAATCATACAAACACAACATAGCATCACTACTAACCTAACATCAATCCTGAACTACAACTAGAATAGACCAAGGCACTTAAATATACAAATGAGGGAGTAATAAGACACAGGTGAAAGTAATCAGTAACTATAGAAACAAACAAGCCTAGGACAAAAAAGAAACAGGAAGTGAAGCTAAAGATGTGTGGACTGATCAATAGAATATAGACCTTTTTAAAAAATTATTATTTAACACCCTATTAGCGCTCCACACTCCTGTCCAGCAGGTGGCGGTAAATGCGGCTTTTTTCGCTGGTTTGCCAACCGCCATAAAACACCTAAAGAAGAAGAAGCTAGCTAAAGATTTGGTACAAACTAAAAGTCCATAACTTAGATGTTACAGGTGTTAAATAAAATATGTTGACCCTCAACATTTTGAAATAAGCAAACACTAATTACATTAAAATAATGGTAGAGAATCTAAAGAAGAAAGAATAAATGACGCAAAAATTAAGGAAGGGATAATGTAGTCAGCCGGTCATTATTGCACAATAAACCCCCTTTCAAGTTTATTTTGTGATAATGACTGACTGACTGTACAGCATCCTACTTATTACATGGCTACTAAAAAAATATTGATTTGAGTTTAAATTATTTTATTAGCTTTTATACATTGTGGAGTGATCAGAGAGACAGAGTACAAGGAGGAAACATAGGATGAGCGGTCAGTTACACATTTCGCCATGGCCAGTGGCCATTATTATGAATTATTACATGGCTCTCCAGATTTCTTGACTCTGATTGGTCAATAATGGCATTTAGTGGTCAAATATTTCTGAATAACGACACATCATCTAGGTACTAACATGTCTCACATATCACTCTACTCAAATAATTAAATATTTTCAGTTACCTTCGAGATCATTATCATCCGGTTTATTTTGACCAGCTGACTGTACATTATCCCCTAAAAAATTTGTTTGTTGACATTAATTAATTAAAATACACTTACGATTGACCACAGCTGGAGCTTTTCTAAGTTAAATGTTTTCATAAAAAGTGTACTTCACACTTCCAAGGTTAAGAAACTAAAAACAAATTTGCCCAAATACCACCATCAAAACTTCCATGTATTGTGTGAGAGAAACAGAATGCAGTGCTAACAAAACTAACCTTATTGGTTATTACTTTAAATCAATTCACTTAAAACATATTATGGGTGAAAGTCTGTGTCTACAGAGTCTACCAACTTATGTGGTTCCGGTTATGATGCATTCCCATTTTAACACTTTAGCTGTCATAGTAACTGACATCGAGCTGTGTTTGTAACCCACAGGGGCGGTACAGGAGAGAGGAACTGAAAGCACGGCCAGCTGTTTGTGTGCCCCTGGTGCACAATCTACTAAAGGACAACACAGACGGCTGCACGCTGGCTTCACTGCTTCACTTTTACTGTCCTGGTGCAGTGCCAGTGGAAGGTACTACTGAAGAAAACACTTGTCTTTGGTGTGGAAGACATGAATCTATCCCTGGCCTAGTTAGTAAACTGCTATGTAACCTTCAGTGTGCCTTCTGTCACACTCTTGCAGCTGAGCTCGTCCACTTCCTGCCACCGCGTGCTGTGCGCCAGACTTCTACCTCTGATAAGAGCACACAAACCATAAACTACTTATGTCTCCTAATATAGTCAAAGCTGGCTACTAAGCTGCCCATAAGCTGATTAAGAGATATTTCTATATTTTTCTCGACATTAGCCTTGAGTACTTGAAGTACCAGTATTTACCTGGCACAAAAATGATGAGATTGTTAATTAGGGTGACATTTAACCATGTAAATTGTACACAATTCAACCAATACTGTGAAAAAAAAAACATTAATTCATAAATAAACTAAAACATATGATAAACCTTAGTAGTAAGGCAAATATTTATTACAATAGTTCCTCCTTAACACTTTCATTTTTCACATTGTTGATTATTTTTACAGGAAAAAGTTGTGCTGGTTGTCATGTTGATGAATTATAGTTCATCACTGAGAAGGTTTGCTCACAGATGGAAGTAGCACCAAACCACGTGGACGGCTGAATCCGGCCCGCGGGCCGTAGTTTGCCCATGCCTGACCTACTGTAGAGCAATACAGCTGATGATAAAATGTCATAAGACCCGTCTCAAATGATCAAGGAAACTGGAAATTAGATGAGATGAGTTAACAGCCTTGAATAAATATCTCTACTCATGTTAGCTATACTAAGTGAAAAGTCAATTTTTACAAAAATCTAAATTTAGACCTAAGCGTCACATGCTGTTATAGAAAATCCTGAATTGGTTTTTAATTAAGAAGAAAAAAAAGCACCATGATGGCCAGAAAGTGTTGTGTTTCTATTCCTTTAAGGCGTTGTTTCACTGACATTTGATGCTGGAGGAAGAGGAAGAAAGTCTCCGCCTGTAAATTCCTGAAACTGTACAAACCTTTAACAACATAAGCGATCCACCATACGGAGACGGCAGCAGGGGAAGTGCTGCAAAGGAGTCCTAAAAATATCATAGAAAAGTGTGAGCTTAGGGAGCTTTACTAGCTCTACAAGTTTTTTGTTTTGTTTTAAATAGAGATGTACAGGTAAGAGTTCCTCACTTTCACTGCGTCTGTATTTGCATGCCTGTTTGAATGTCGACAAGCTGAAAAAAGCACTCAGACCTACGAAAGCCCAAAAAGAAGACTTACAATGTAAGTAAAGGTGTTTTTTTTCTTCCAGATGTAGATTGAGCATAGACATAGACTGTGGCTGAGTCTCTAGAATCATTTCCTATATCCTTTAATACTTTAAAATACTACTACATCTATTTTAATCTATTACACCACATGAAAAACAATGAAATGCTAAGTTTAAAGCATGGTTTCTAGGAATTAATTTTGTAAAGCACTGAATAACTTATGGTAGAGTCATGATAATACTGTCACTTGTCTGTTGGATAAGGTGACCACCTCAGGTTATTTGTTTAGGTGTGTCAGCACACCTTGATAAAGCCATGAGTTGTAGGACTTTGCCCTGAAAAGGATGGTCATAAACTATATGAAACATTAACGGGTGTGCAGAAATTCTGTGGAAGTGTTTGGAATTTTGATTTGAATATGAAGATAAAATATTTTTGTACTAATTTAAAATAAATAGTTCAACAGCATTCGAGACTCTTAGAATCATTCACTGCTCCAGGCTCAAATTTATCTCCTCACCTTTTGAACTGTCCAAGGTTCTGCTGTATCTCTATCTCTCTGCTCTTGGGCCAAAAGGTCTCTAAGATGTCCATTTACCTGCACTAGAAAATGAACACATGCAATATAAGCATGAACATATGCAAATATTAGCACAAATAAACACATTTACAAGATTTTGCTCTGTATTTACATATCAAAAGTCAACTGACAGTTACACCAAGTTGCGGTACACCAAGTCTATGGTTCTTGTTGACTGTGCACGTACCACTTTAACATAATTTTAAGTTAACCTTAACATAAACATCTGAGCAGGGTGTTAACCATGCAGCTTGTTTACTTACAGTAAACAGGTGTGTGTAACTAGGGCTGTGAAGTGAAGTGAAGTGAAGTGTGGCCAAGTGTGGTGACCCATACTCGGAATTTGTGCTCTGCATTTAACCCATCC
>JAKKZN010000015.1:346785-359149 GCA_033441825.1 Pangasius elongatus | reverse complement strand
AGTGTGACGTCCTGTCTAGAGATAACGGACCTTACTATAAGGCTCGATCTGGAACTGCAGTGAAATTTACACTTACAACTCCTGCGCTTCAACGTTACTTCAGATTCACATTCTGGAAATCCTGACACGATTTTTGAACTCCAAACAGAACCTTATTATTCTATAAAATCAAATACAGTTCAGTTTTATAAGGTTCAGTCTCTTAATCCCGTTACATGAATGAGGCACGACGGAGTGCGACGTTCTGAGCCGATTATTTATATCGCATGTTCATCCTCCCAGGAGTCTGAATGTCTTTAAGATCTGTAGTATTGTGTCTTCTGTTTTTTTCCCCCTTGTCTCTTTATCTGTGATTTTTAATTAAACAGACACATTACAGAGAACACTAAAGAAACTGTTCTTAAAGCTGTGATAACTATTTTCTCCAGTGAGCGGAATGATTAGCGGCCCGGGCATGACGATGGCCCCTGAGGTGTTTGTGGATTAACCTGCATTACCTCGTTCTCCACAAACAGATTGAGCAGCTCATTGGGAAGCTGCCAGTGCAGGCTGTTCTCAATCGGCAGGTCTACAGTCTTTGTCTTCACTTTGGGTTTCTTGGCTTGTGGAGGCTGATCGTTCTTCTTTTCCTGTTTGTTTTCCTCAGTCTAAAAAGAGAAAAACGTGTACAACAAACATTGCATTTCAATAACAAGCAGACACTTCATTAACTGTGCTGCTGAAGCTACTCATTAAGGGTTTAGTGTTTAAAAAAAAAAAAAAAAAAGAAAGAAAGAAAGAAAATGGCTGACGTGATGTTATTTAAGCTGTTTGTCTTTTCACAGAGCTCTTTGAACCTACAGTAGTTACATTAAATTACAAAATTCTCCTTTTCTGGATTTGCCAAATATTTTAAGGAAATGCTAATGACCATACAGGAGGAAAGAGCTCGGACGCTGCTCAGTGACTCAGAGTATAGTGTCGTGAATCCCCTCAACGCAAGGCATTTCCCAAAGCAGTGAGCGCTACACGGGCTTTTACTCGGACAGGCGCTGTTGGTGTTGCTTCCTGGTCCTCCCTCCGCCTGTCACTGGCTCTGAGGCGGGTGAATGTAAGCGCGAGCAAATCTTTATTGAACAATCCGAATCAGAAGGCAGAAGCATACGCTGCGCGCAGCTAGAGGACATAACCTCTCATTTCTGACCTCTGGCTAAAAAGAGAAAAGATGACTATGGATGTGTCCAATGGGTTAATGAGAGAGACACAGGCATCAGGGGCACACATTATTGAACAGCCAATGAGAATACAGAGGCAGAGACAGAACCAGGAAGTGAAGCTAACAGGACCTTGTCGAAGCCCACGTAGCGCTCAGGACGCTGGGGAATGCCGCGCAGTGAGCTGAGGGAGGTGTGTGACAGTGCGAGTCCATGAGTCCATGAGTATATACTTTAGACCCTTTTAGTTACCTCCATGTCCTCAGTGTCAGATTTCTTATCTACGTTCTCTTTCGGCGTGTCGCCCTGGCTTTTCTGCTCCTCTTGGTCCACTTGCATCTTGTTCTTTACAAAGCAAAAAACAAAAAGGTTGTGCAACTTCTACAGAAATCCAGTACGATAATTAATCAGAACGAGCTCCGCAGTGGCGCAGCAGCGGACAGGCCTTTCAGCAATGCTTTATTTACTCAGCCGTGTTTAGACATGCCACGGTTCTTCTTCTTGTTTAGCAGAGCACATATTTCCGTGGTGAGTCGTCTTGGCTTCGGTGCAGTGTATTATAAATCTTTAGTTAATGGGAGGGCATTACCTCTTCCTCTTTGGCAGCGGTGTCCATCTCCATGGGCTCTTCTCCCTCTGGAGTCTTCAGCACTTCCACCAGGGAGGCACTGGACACGCTGAACATGCCATGCACGTTCACACGCACCTTCACCTTCACCTTAGAGCACTCGCCTGACGCCTGAGGCAACACCTTCTGGATAGTGAACTGACCTGAAGACAGTCAAGGGATTTAGTGTTAAAACTGACAAAAACGATAAATAAACGATTAGCTGGACTGTGTTATGGAGAGCGCCGTGGCACTACATCACTTCATTTAGACTAAAGTTCAGCAGAGGAAGTGCTCTAAAGTCCCGCACGTCTTCACATTACATTACGCTCTTGGCATCATGTGAGTAATATTTCAATTTGTGGTCATTGTGAGAAACACGACGCGTGGATGCACAGTGTACCGGGGCTGAATCATGCTTATTAACCGCCATCTGTTACTCCGAGCTGAAGTGTCCTACTTTATCCAGTCTTCTAGCTGTATGGCAAATTTACGCTCATATCCATCGATCTTTCGATGGAGCATCAGAAAATATTATCTCGTGCCACTTTAGAGAAAAAGTCAGTACTTTAGAGCAACTTAATGGGATGAAAAGGAACGATTCGTCTCTATGAGATGAACTGACTGAAGTTGATTCGCTGATTCCAAGCACTAAAACTAAAGAGTCTACCCTAAAGCTTTGGAGTCGATTCCACACACTGAAAATGATTCTCTCTCACACACACACACACACACACCGGTGAGAGAAGTGCCCAGAACAGCGACACTTTATATCAGTTTGTGTGTCTCACTGGGTCGAAATAAACACTTCATAATATTCTCATGCTGTGACAGATTATGTGATAAATATCAGTAACGCTGTACTGCAGTTAGAGACCTGTTATTTAATTAACACTAGTTACAGAGTTCTGTGCTGCTGTTTGTTGATGCTGCAATTAGATATTACTCGATTGCAATTATAAAATAATTGTCAGCATAATCAACCGTCAGTTGTTGTTGTTGTAGTTCTCAATGACAGTCGGAACTTTTATAACTGTAACCGATCTGACTGTAAAAGTTTTGCAAAAGCCGCGTGAAGACGGCTGTACCGATGGTGGGATCGGGATACGGCAGCTCCTTCGGGTTGTTGTAGTAGGCCTCCAGGGAGAACGCCTCCTTGCGGTAGAAGGTTAACACTTTAGAGAAAGGCGAGGGATGGTTTTTAGGGAAAACCTCACAATCACTGCAGGGAAAGACAGAAAAAAAAACAACAAGCCTGAGAAATCAGTCTACACATTTAACTTACACTGTTATTTTCCAAGAACTAGGACTATCAATAAAAACGAAGGAGGTATAAACAGGTTTAACAACCTTAAGCCTTCCTCAGCTGCTGAATTCCATTTCAGGGAGATGGGATACGGAACCACGTCTGTGATGGAAAACTCTCGCACTTTGAAGGCAGGCGACAGGATTGCGCACTGAGCGGGGAAGAGAGAAGCATTACAGCGTGCTTACTTCATCGCCAAGAAAACACTGGAGGTTGCTAATACCAAACCGCACAACAAGCACCAGCCACACATCCATCATCACAAGGGGCGCTGGTTAAACAACAAGCAGCACAGAACAGCAGCGACCAGAGGCACTCTGAATTCACTCGTCACGCACCAAAACACTCCTTCAGTTACAAACCGAGTCCTCCAGTTCAATCACTTCTTACAGATTTATAACAATAATAATAATAATAAAAATAATAATAATAAAATTAATGACAGAATTATTGGTACTCAGAGGTTTTTTGTAAAGCAATAAATTTTTTTTCTGCAAAAAATTGTTTTTGCATTTTGTGAACTGCTCTCAGGAAAGGCTTCGTTATTTATGAGAAAGCTTCCAAACAGCTCACTATGAAAGTGACGTTTAACAGCTGATTTTGAAACTTTTTGATTTTGAAAAAATAAATAAATCAATAAAATTTTGCAGTTCAGTAACTTTGATCTCTGATCTGTTTTGGACACGAAACACCAAAACCAAACGTGTCTGTATAACGGACGGATGAGTTATCGTGCCGCTCGGAGGAGATGAATGAAGCGTAAGGTATTTAACTGGACAGGTGATTTGTGTCGCACACCTGCAGCGCGCAGCCTCTGGCCACCGCCTCGTCCGCGTTCAGCGTCATGCTCAGCTCCTTCCCGAAGAACCTGCTGACTCGCTCTTTGATGGCAGGGATCCGAGAGGCACCGCCTACAATTTCCACCGCGTAAACATCCTCTTTCTTAAGCTCTAAAAAAAGAAAGAAAGAAAAAAAAAAGAGCGAAGGACAGGTTCAGGTATCAGGTTCAGGGTTTAAAATAAACTCTGAGCGCAGAGGAAGTGAGGTTTCACTCACTGGCTTGTTCGAGCACGCTGCGCAGGGGTGCCTCCACTTTAGCCAGCAGCGCCGCACACATCTCCTCAAAATCGCCTCTGGAACAACAGCATCATCGGGTTATTTTTAGCCGCAGCTTTCACACCGAAGCACCCGCGTACAACATGCTGCACATGCGAGAGTGAACACAGGCGTAACCCCGCTCTCCCGTGGCTCGACTCAGAGCCTGATTTAGCCCACGTAGCTTGCTAAATTAAGGGTTGCTGGGAGACTGACCTGTTGAGTTTGCTACTAACGTCGATGTCATCCATGAAGCATTCGATGTTGAGTGGCAGGTCGGAGGAGTTGGCGCTCATGAGCTTTTTCAGCTTCTCACACTCCTGGTAGAGGCGCACCAGAGCGCGAGGCTTCGAGCGCACGTCTAGTTTGTACTTCTTGGCAAAGTCTTTGCAGAAATGCTGAACGAGTATCTCATCGAAGTCTTTGCCACCGAGCTCGCGGTCAAACGCAGAGGCCAGGACCTGGAGGAAAGTCAAGGCACATCACACATACATACGAATATAAAATACACAACGAGCACAACGTACAACTAAAAAATAAATCATACCACAACATTTTCCAGGCAGATGACCCCAAAAATGGACGTTATGAACTCTCTGTGACCTCAAGCCTTGGCAATTTGGTTTCTCCTTTTTTTATTTACTGTCACGCTTGTACATCCATACTCAATAAATGTTTCAGCACATTTCCTACTCGTTTTGTTTGTATTCCGGTCAGCGGTGGACGGACAGACTGAGAGATTTGTCCATTTTTATTGCTGAACTCCTACACTGGTGTAACGTGTCAGAAAACATCATGAACACTCATGTGGCTTGTTTGAATGTGACAGTAGTGTGAAAAATCCTGCTTCGTAGATAGTTAATAATTTGTAAAAGTAAATGAATAAAACATAAAGAGAAGATCGATCTGTAAATCTCTGATGTCCCCTCACCTTTAACTTCCCCTTGTTAAAGGCACAGGCAGAAACCTGATAGCCAGCGTGTCCAACATCCACAAACACGACGGTCCTGGGTTTCTCCTCAGGGGCGGGCAGATCCTGCTTGTAAATGCCATACGCCAGGGCAACTGGAATAAAGATAATTAAGCACCATAAATACATCAGCTCTAGTCCACTCTCTCAGTTTACACGCTGCACTGAGCCTCGCTCACCGAGAACGACTTGTTTCATTAGTTTTATAGACGGCGAAAATCCTGCACGTGATTCAGCGTCCATCATCAGTAACATCTCTTTACATCTGCTGATCCGTTAATGAAGAAAGACAAGTGCAAGCTTGTCTTATGTTAGAGCGTCAGAGGGGAAAAATGAAAAGCCACCACCCGAGTTTGGAGCAGCAAAAATCAGAGTATGGAGAACTGCGACGGCTTCACAATAGTTTCCGTGATTCTTAACGTGTTTATCTCTGTAGTACTTATGGGCTGTTGTTTTATTATTATAAACCCGACAAACACAAGAGACTCTCAGCAGCCGTCTCTCTCTCTNTCTCTCTCTCTACACATCATATGATTATTATTATTTTTTAATTCACTCACTGAGTCAGAAATTGATCTGGTTTCGAATTTTAAATATAATACACAGACGTGTCATTGGACTCCGTGTGCAGGCTGCTGCAGTGTAGTTCATTTTTTTTTCATGCAAATTTAATACAGTGGCGTTAAGTTACAGCAAAGATTCAGTCTCAGTACGTTTCGGGGTCATTTACCTGCAGTGGTCTCGTTCATGAGTCGCAGGCAGTTAAGGCCGGCAATCTGCCCAGCGTCAATAACCGACCTTCTCTCTGCATCGGTGAAGAAGCTGGGAACCTGATGGGGAAAAAAACAAACAAACAATCAGGCGTTTAAACTTAACTAGAAACTTAACGGATGAATAGACAGTAGGCTTCTGCCATATCGAGCTTTCCCTGTTCATGATTTACTGTTTACAAAATAAAAAAGACAAGAACGCGATCATTTCCACCATTACAGCTGTCAGGAGAGCAGGACAGGAGTAATAATATTACCAGCTGTGCGGTCGGGAACTGCTTACCAGGCAGAGACAATCACAAAAACTCAGCTAGATAATGGATGTTTAGTTAAAGAATAAATACATATTATATATACAGCTATACATTTTTTATATAACTCTTTCATAATATAATATAATATAATATAATATAATATAATATAATATAATATAAGAGTTCATATGGCCGACATTTCCACTGTTCTCTGCTGCTCAAAGTGTGTGAACGCATCTGAGCGAATGTGAATCATCACCATTAACTATATAATATAAACTGTTAGACTTCACACCTCATCGTAGGAATATTTAATGTTTTTAGGTCAAAAAGTTTTTTTTTGGACAAAATATTAGTATCATCCCAAATAATAAACACAGTAACCGATGTTATCTCTATATGTGTGTGATGTTCGCTAAACGGAACACACGCTTATAGGTTTTATTTCACATTAATGAACTCTAAACATTCTCCGTTTACTGGGACAGAAAGCGAGAGTGCGCCGAGTCCAGTCGGAAGAGCGCAAGATGGAGGGAAAGGGGGCGGGGCTTCCGGTTAATAGCAGAGACTTCAAAACACCAACGCAACTGTCAATCATTCCAGATTCTTATGTCGATTGGATCATCTCCTGTTTTATTGGGAGGAACAGACCGCTCTTCTGGAGTATTACTGAGGGAGAACTCGTGCTAGCGTACTCCGATGTTAAACTGCGGAGCTCCTGCGCAAAATGTGCAAACATCAGCAGGTCCCCTGATATAATATAATATAATATAATATAATATAACATAATATAATATAATCAGAGTAAACGTGACTGGATATCATGTAGAAATGATTAACTCGTTATATCGCACAAGCCTAACAGACAGTAATGACGCAAGCTTTCGTACAGAAATGACGCAGTCTGCCACCGGCTTCTTCAGCGCAGCCTCGGCCGTCTCCTTCAGTTTGGTCAGAAGCATGGCGGTGACCTGCTCGATGCTGAACACCTTCTCTTCCTCCATGTACATGACCTAAACACAAGGAAAGGGAACATCAGCAAACCTTAAAAAGCACATTAAAACATTAGCGCAGAGGTAATCCCTACGAGGTGATCATTTACCTTGATGCCGGTGGTCCCTGTGGGCATCTGAGCGAGGTCGTAGACCAGGCTGGACTTTGCTGCCTGGACATACGGGTCAGTGAACGCTCTGCCATGGAACCGCTTAAAGCCTTGGATGGTATTCTTGCAGTTTGTGACCACCTTAATGCAAAAGAACGAAACATTAATAAAATAACGTGGCACTCTATTAAATGGGAAAACTGCGTCAAATATTTTTTTAAAAATAAATAAATAAAAAAGTGAATCATTGCCTGACCTGGCTCTTCGCGGCTGCGCCTATGGCCCGATTCCGAGGTCCGAAAGATACAAAGGCCCTGAAAAAGTTTACATTTCACACGTTAAGCAGAATGTTCGGTTAATGAATGCAGGTGAGCTTACATCAGCATCAGCATGATCTGTGTGCTCCATTTTCTCACTCTTACTAGTGACATTACAGTTACTGCTATTGATGTCATAAATTACTGTAACTTCTCGAATGGGCGACTCCTTTATGAATTACAGGAAATAGATGATTTTTTTCCCCTCCAAATTTAGTTTCGTAATCCCTCCCATCAGACAAGTTTCTGATATCACACAACCGCTCCATCTATTCGAACTGTGACATCACAGTGCAGCTAAACATGCTTTGAGGAGAGCACTAAAATCTTTAAAAACTTCTCCTGATGATAGAAAATAATTAATATTGGACCAATATCGGCCCGAGTGGCTCAAATGTCACTTGTCAATCAAACTGCAGAAATTTTAGAAAGTGCACGTCTCGTCTGTCGCTTCTTCGTTGGCGAGTGTGAACGCGGGGTGAGAGTAAACATCTTAGCCACGGATGCTTGCGGAATCATGGGAAATCAAACGTCTCCTGATGACAGGATGGACGTGTAGACTGAGGCCAAAACACACAAAACACAGGATATCTGAGAGTGTGAAACTGGCGTAAATCGGATTTAACAGCGTAAGAGAAACGTTAGATTGGGCCATGAATAGGACTGGTGCGTGTGCATGGACATTAAACGGACGTGGCTTTTTCAGGAACACAGCTCAGTCCACAGAAAAGCAGCTGCATTTCTCCCATGGGCAAATATACACAATATAAACACACACACACACACACACACACACACACACACACACACACACACACACACACACTAGATTAAGTACAGAGTGGTGGTGCATGTTTACAAAAATCTGATAATCAGTACAAGATATTTGCACATTTATATTTACCAAAACAGCGTAAGAAAACAAATGTACGAGCTGCTCGCGATAAAAAATGAAAGTGTTGGAATGTGGTTAAGACGTGTCACATGTACGGCGTCGCTTCTGGTATAAAATGAGATTAATCTTCAACCCGAGAGACGTGATTTCTGGCATCTGTCCGTTAAAACTTGTATTAAACGTCTTTCGTGTGGGCGCAAGGCGTAAAGGATACCTGAACAGTGATTTGAGGAGCACGCCCCAAGTCAAAACACCTTAAATGTGTAGAAAGAGTTTTAGAAGTAGAAAATCTGCCTCAAGGTTCTACTAGTTGTGTTCCGAGATGCTTTTCCGCTCACCACGGCTGCACAGAGTGGTTATTTGAATTACCGTAGCCTTCCTGTCAGCCCTGACCTCTGACCTCTCTCATCAACAATGTGCATTAGGCAAAACATTAAGCTTTCTTTTCCCCAAGATTAGGTCTCTATAATAGTTAGTTTGGTTCGATATTTGAATAATCCCCGCCCACATTCACGAAGCCCCGCCCTCAGAAGAGTATATATAGTATAGCCTGTAGAGTATAGAGTCTATAAAATGACTGAAAGGAGACACATTCACACATAAACGAGCATTCCGGACCGGAAGACAGTTTTCTACACTTTTGCTAAGGCCATTACGGAATGCAGTGTTGATGATCACGTTCTACGTATCTTACATAATTATCTGGAAAAAAAAAAAAAGACTATTGCACCTTTAACGCTATCCCAGGAGATCAGATGTTTTCCTCCATTCTGATGTCTGATATGAACCTTACCTGAAGCTCTTGATCTGATAGTCTGATTGAATGAGCAGGTGTTCCTATTAAAGTGGCCGGTGAGGACCTGAGTCTGATGGACTTCCTCAGACTTTCTTATGCGCTAACTCAAATTAAGTTTCATTTATTATCGGAGTTTTATTATTATTATTATTATTATTATTATTATTATTATTATTATTTCAGTTAAAGCTCCCAGACATGGACACATCCTGAGGTGAAAGGTGTCATTTCCGGTGTGGTGGTGTTTAAAAAAAAAAAAAAAATGCTAGAATTTTCTTCTCCGTGTCGTCACTGAGCGCGCGCTAGCTTAGCTTTAGCTAGTGCTGGGTCGCCATAGTGACACTGAGAGAGCACGAGCTCAGAACAGGCCACACTTACTATTTAGTTAGCATCATGCTAACTGTACAAAGTGTTGAGAAATCCTATAACTCTTCCTTGCTTTAAACTTTTATCCAATGAGAGTGATTTATTTTCCCTGAATGTGTCACTTTATGTGAATCTGTGACTCTAAAATGTCCAAATTCACACTCTAGACCGCGTCGTAAGTTAGATTTATTTCATTTATTTATATCTACACTGATGTTAGATAGGTTAGAGGTTAAAATGGTGTGACGGGATATCACAGGAGAGAAGGAGATGAGTGGAGACAGCGGGCGTTAATGCAGTGCAGTAGTGATAGTAAAGTGATAGATATAGAAGTAGAAGTTGTACTCACGGTGTGCATCTGTCGCTGTACTCGTTAGCGACGGTCTCTATTCCACCGGCTCTGGCCACAGCGACGTAACAGCTCTGAAAACCCACATCAAACCCCACTACTGACATTTTCACCACTCACGCTTCACCACAGGACCTTCTTTAAATAAAATAAAATAAAAAAAGAAAAGCAACTAGCACACAAACTCTTCCTACAACCTAAAGAATGTACTCAGTGATGATGCTGATGTTGATGTTGAGGCTAATGATGATGATGATGATAATAATAATCCACGCCACTCCATTGACTGAGAGTAAGCGGAGAAGTGGACGGCACTGCACCCGGTGACTGCTCCTTCTTCACAAATACGCAGCCGTCCTGAGATCTCGCGAGATTTCGACGGTTCTAGATTTCTCTCGAGCGTTACTCGCGTAGCCAATCGGAGCGCGGTGCGCGTGCGTCCTGTTCGCTTCGAGAAACTTCGAGAACTTTCCAAAACAAAACTTACAAACTTTATTTATTCGTTTAATACCAGTTTCATAACCACACTATCTTTTATTATAATATACACAAGATTCTGTTATTATAAACTGACGTGGAGGTTGTTAGTTCTGGAGTTTGGAATCTGATTAAAGAATTTAAATATGTATATTTTAATTATATTATAATCACATTTTCATTTTTTTCTGTTGTGTATTTAATAATTTGACATTTTGCCAGTGTTTTTTTGTTTTGTTTTAAACTTGCTAGGGGTAAAGATTTGTCCTTTGTGTGAATTTCCCTCGTACCATTAATTGATCTATCTATCTATCTATCTATCTATCTATCTATCTATCTATCAAAATTACAGATATTTTTTTAATCGAATCAAATAAAAAATACTGATTTTATGCCAATTAGGCTGAAGGTTAAGCATCCAAGAAATTAGCTACAGAAAAATAATTAGTTAACATGATGTGTATTTAATTAAAAATTCAAATACTTCTGTAAATTCAATTCATTTTTATTTATATATATTTATATACGGACATTGTCACTAAGCAGCTTCACAGAAATCCAGATACAGATATAGATTTAGAAATTTATCCCTAATGAGCGAGCCAGAGGTGGCGGTGGTGAGGAAAAACTCCTTGAGACTTCATGAGGAAGAAACCTTGAGAGGAACCAGACTCAGAAGGAACCCGTCCTCATCTGGGTGACGCCGGTGGATTTACCCTGGTGGATCCGGAGCCTGTCCCAGGTAACTGCTGACCTGCACAGCAATCAGGTAATGAATAACGATAAATTATTAACTTATTATTATTACTAGTATCTAGTGAATTTCTAGAATATTCCTGTAAAAGGCAGTGGAGATTCGACAACGTAGAGATTTGAGTGTTTTTTACACGTATCGTTGTTCAGGTGTGTTCCATACGGCAGGTGTGTGTACGCAACTAACTCAGAAACATTCCAGACATTTGAAAAGGGAGACATTTTTTTTCTTTTTCTTTCTCAGCCTTTGTATGGAGAAATAAGTTCACCATGGTACACACGCATTTCTGATGTACGAACATTATCATCTCCGTAATCCCTCTTTCCTTCTATCAATCACACACACACTGTCTGCACTTACACTCTGCCTCTGTTTGAGGACGCTGATTAGATTTAATTGTGATACTTATTCGCTAAAAGGAAAGATTTTTGTGGATGTAGACTATTTTCTAAACTAGCTGGAGTATAATTAAACGTAAAAACAGCTACCGAGGTCATGAACGGTCTTGTCTGCTCCTCCTCCACTACAGAGCGAGCGTGGGGCAGTGTGATACCTGCCCCAGTGGACCTCTAGTTATTAGCGCTTGGTGCAGTTCACATGTTTGACCACTAGGGGCAGTGAGTGTGCTGCAGATCAGTGGGATATTATTTAAGAGGTCATTAGCATTTCAGCGGAAATTAAAATGTATGGAAATGTGAACGAGGACTTAATTAAGGTTAATGCTGGTACACTTCGCCTCCTGTACAGCAGGGGGCACACACACACACACACACACACACACACACACACACACACACACACACACAGTCAACTCAGGAGGGGAAAAAAACGCTGACGCTGACGTAGTGACGCAACCAACATGGCGACGCCTATGCATCGATTAATCGCTCGCAGACAAGCGTGAGTTTATTTTAAAATCCTGCTAATCATGCAGGAAGAAGTGTGTGTGTGTGTATACACACACACATGTATATAGATATAGATAGAGAGAGAGCAGGCGGCTCTCTTTTACACACATCTAGTGCAGGGTGTAAGAGTGAGTGCACCGAGCTGCGGAGTGTAGTGTTATATCGCGTTATATAAAGCACATGTCGCGTTATATACAGCTCATGT
>JAKKZN010000015.1:325522-346685 GCA_033441825.1 Pangasius elongatus | reverse complement strand
GTGAGTGCACCGAGCTGCGGAGTGTAGTGTTATATCGCGTTATATAAAGCACATGTCGCGTTATATACAGCTCATGTAGCGTTATATACAGCTCTTGTCGCGTTATATACAGCTCATGTAGCGTTATATACAGCTCTTGTCGCGTTATATACAGCTCTTGTCGCGTTATATACAGCTCATGTAGCGTTATATACAGCTCATGTAGCGTTATATACAGCTCATGTCGCGTTATATACAGCCCATGTCGCGTTATATACAGCTCATGTCGCGTTATATACAGCTCATGTCGCGTTATATACAGCTCATGTAGCGTTATGTACAGCTCATGTAGTGTTATATACAGCTCATGTAGCGTTATATACAGCCCATGTCGCGTTATATGCAGCTCATGTAGCATTATATACAGCCCATGTCGCGTTATGTACAGCTCATGTCGCGTTATATGCAGCTCATGTCGCGTTATATGCAGCGCATGTAGTGTTATATACAGCTCATGTAGCATTATATACAGCCCATGTCACGTTATATACAGCTCATGTCGCTTTAGATACAACTCATGTAGTGTTATATACAGCTCATGTCGCGTTATATACAGCTCATGCTGCATTATGTCGCTGTTATTTATGATGGTCAGTAATTTCTCAGGAAGTGTTTCTGAACTTTGAGGAGAGTTTTTCGTCACCACACAACCTCATAGTGACTGTTTCATATGAGCTGTTCGTTTAATTATTTTTAATTCCTAATCCTCTTTCTGTGTGTGTGTGTGTGCGCCTGTGTGTGTGTGTGTGCGCCTGTGTGTGTGTGTGTGTGCGCCTGTGTGTGTGTGTGTGTGTGTGTGACTCCAGCGAGGCCAACAAGCAGCATGTCCGGTGTCAGAAGTGTCTGGAGCAGGGTCACTGGTCGTACGAGTGCACTGGGAAAAGAAAATATCTGTACAGACCTTCCAGAACCACCGAGCTGAAGAAGAGGCTGAAAGACGAGTCTGAAAAAGCAGCCAGTGGCCCCGCGTACGTAACACACCTGTGCATAAATAATGGCACCCTGCTCCTCATCAGTGCTGGAGCGAAGCTAATGCATGGCCGAAAAACAAGAACACGCACAAACAAATATACATACAGAGGATTTACAGAATGTACCCACTGTTACGATCCTTATGGTGCCAGAGAAAAGAAAATAAATAAAAATAAACCAAATACATCATCAGGGAAATAACTTCAAACGAATTAATGAGGAGAAAAGGTTGCAGTATTCTATACAATCATTTTGCTTTTTGATGTCTTGCAGCTTTTAGAGTCTCAATATATTGCATCAGTTCAGTTTTATAGTGCAGGATGTTAAAAAAAAAAGTTCGATCGAGTCGTCAGATGATGTAATATATCATTATTCATTAAATCATCAGGCTCATTTGCATATCTGAACATGTTCCCTGGAGAAGAAAGGTTTCTCAGAGGACGCTTAAATACAGCGTGTCTCAAAAGTCTCAGTGCACGGGGGAAATTAACACTTTTTTTTCTTTAGTCACGGCATCACAACCCAGCTATTCATGTATTTACAAAATTTCTGTAATTTCTATCAATGACCCAGAAAAAGGAAAGAGTCGCGAAACGGACACAAGGGAAAAGGTTATGGAGCTAACTCACTTTTATTACTGTAAATCAGAGAGTAACAGAGTTTAAATCCAAGAACAAAGGTGTGTGTGTGTGTGAGAGAGAGAGAGAGAGAGAGAGAGTGTGAGTGTCTGTGTGTGTATGAGAGAGAGAGTGTGTGTGAGAGAGAGAGAGTGTGTGTGTGTGTGTGTGTGAGGTGATGAAACTGATGGCACAGAGCGAGCAGTTTGTTTGAACTGTGTGAGGGAGTGTGAGAGAGAGTGTGTGAGAGTGAGAGAGTGATAGAGTGAGAGTGATATTGTGTGAGAGAGTGATAGTGTGTGAGAGAGTGATAGAGTGAGAGTGAATGCAGTGACCGGTGTGAAATCTGATGTCTGTGTCTTTATCAGAGACGGACCGGTGGCTCTGAGTGACAAGAGAACAAAGAAGAAAAGGTGCAGCTTTATTTTATTATTTTATTATTATTGATATTGTTCTCAAACACTGATAGTTTGATTTAAATTATTTATTTATGTCACTTGGCCTGTGTACCTTTCACACTGTGTGTGTGTGTGTGTGTGTGTGTGTGTGTGTGTGTGTGTGTGTGTGTGTGAGAGAGAGAGAGAGAGAGAGAGAGAGTGAGTGAGTGAGTGTCTCTGTGAGTGTCTCGGAGTGTGTGTGTGTGTGTGTGTGTGTACGTACACTTGTGTATCTGTGTGTGTCTCTAGGAGAGTGTGTGTGTGTGTGTGTGTGTATTAGTGTGTGTGTGTGTGTGTGTATTTATATATGAGTGAATGAGTGTGTGTGTGTATGTGTGTGTACGAGTATGTGTGTGTAAAGCCACAAACCTTTCCCTGGCGTTGTTGTTCAGGTCTAAATCCTCGAGCGGCTCGAGCAGCAGCAGCGGCGGCAGCAGCGGGACGGACAGCTCCTCCAGCGACTCGTCGTCAGACAGCGGCGACTCGTCCGGCTCGCTGTCGTCCTCCGAGGACGAGGAGAGCAGCAGCAGCGACAGCGAGGACACCTCCAGCTCTTCCTCCTCCTCGTCCTCCTCTTCCTCCAGCTCTGACTCGGACTCGGACTCGTCCAGTGGCAGCAGCTCTGACCAGGGCCCTCCGAAGAAAAGGAAAAAGAAGAAATAAACACCTGAGCTGTGTTTCTTTCCAGTGTTTAACTGGTTCGTGCTCCTCTGATCGTCCTGGTGGGAAAGAATCTCTGTTCAAACCGTCACTTTTCCTTCGCTGCTTTAATTCGGAGAGGAGACGAGGAGACGAGTACTGGATCGCTTCAGCCAAGAGCCGGGGTGTTCACAGCTCTGATTATTTTCTGTTGTGTTATTTGTTACTGCCAGAGGAAAGAAATGTTCCTTTTTTATTTACCTTTTCCTTTATTCATCTTCTCTCTTCCTTTCATTTCCATTTTGGTAGATTTTCTGTTTACGTAATAAATGTAGTTTTTTTTTCTGTTTTCCGGAAACAAAGGTGCAGATTGTTTTATTTATATTTCACATGGAATAGATGAATGAAATGAACATCAGACCTGCATTTGACCCTGTGAGTGAGTGAGAGTGAGTGTGAGTGAGTGAGTGAGAGTGTGAGAGAGTGTGTGAGTGAGAGTGTGTGAGTGAGAGTGAGTGTGTGTGAGTGAGTGTGAGTGAGTGAGTGAGTGAGAGAGTGAGTGTGAGTGAGTGTGAGAGAGTGAGTGTGAGAGAGTGAGTGTGAGAGAGTGAGTGTGAGAGAGTGAGTGAGTGTGAGTGAGTGTGTGAGTGAGTGAGAGAGTGTGAGTGTGTTTGTGTGAGTGAGTGTGTGAGTGAGTGAGAGAGTGTGAGTGTGTTTGTGTGAGTGAGAGAGAGAGAGTGAGTGTGAGTGAGTGAGTGTGAGAGAGTGAGTGAGTGAGAGAGTGAGTGTGTGAGTGAGTGAGACCTGATTTGACCATCAGAAATAAACTGAGTTTTTTTTTTGTTTTTACACAGATGGATCATTTTAACAGAAGCGATTGATTGATTGATTGATTGATTGATTAAGAATCTTAATGAACCTCTGATACTCATCATTTTCCTTTTTTTTTGCTTTTGGAGTCGATTAAGAATAAATTAAAGGTTGTATTTGTCACTTTCGGCTCCGCTGCCCTTCCACATCATTCACCACACGTGCTCTCACATTTTAACTAAATTATTCTCATTAAAAGCAACAGGATCACTCAAGAGAATTCTGCTTCTGATGATACATTGAGTTTTTATAAAGCTCATGGCTCTCTACCATACTCACTCACTGGCCACTTTATTAGGAACATGTGTGCCCCTGTTCATTCATGTGATTTTCCAATCAGCTAATCAAGTCGTGGGAGTTGTTTTTTTTTTAATTATGCAGATCCAGGTAGAGAGCTTTTTTCTGATTTTATGTTCACATCAAACATCAGAATGAGATTTTCACACACAACAGTCTCTACACAGAATGGTGCGAAAAACAAAAAACACCCAGTGAGCGTCAGATCAGAACAGAAACGCCGTGTCAGGAGAACGACCGGAGCGGACAGGAGCTCAGAGAGCCACTCTGTGCAACCACGGTGAGCAGAAAAGCAGCTCAGACAGCATGCTGAGTCCTGAGGTGGAGAGACTACGAGAGCAGAAGACTACATCGGGTTCCTCTCCTGTTAAACTGCTCACAGTGGGGAGGCTGTGCACTGTAGCCTCGGATCCCTGCAAAATTATTAACAAAGAAAAAAATGTAAAAGTAAATGAGTGTATAAGTATTCACCCCCAACACACACACACACACACACACACTTTAATGTGAAAGCTCTAAATTAAGAGTCGAATCTTCAGCTTGTTATTGAAATGAAAAGGTTTTTTGTTGCTCTTTATCGCCGCCTAGTGGAGAAACACGGCGCTTTTCCCCCAAATCAAATCTGCCGCTTCAGTTTCTGTCCGTAAAACGATTTTAATTTAAAACGTGGATTCTGTATTTATGTGTTGGACTGGATCAGAACCTTGACCGAACCTCTGGTGTGTGTGTGTGTGTGTGTGTGTGTGTGTGTGTGTGTGTGTGCGCGTGTGTGCGCGCGCGTCACGTGACTGAGCCGCTTCAGTGCCAGTGTGATGAAAATGCGCTGCAGATCACTGAACATTTTATTTCTCTCCAAAATGCAGATAAAACTCGCCTCTGACTCATGGCTCACTTAGCCAGGATTAGCGACTTCCTTTTACAAAACGAACCTGGATTTATTTTTATTTATTTTTTGAGCAGTTCGCCCTGAATGACACCTTTACTGGAGCGCTCTGAGTCCTAGAGCAGAAAAGACAAAGGAGGAAAAAGGCTGAGAAGCTACGATGGTTTGGGCCTAAAACGAGACAAGAGGTAAAAGCTCAGGTTTATCATCTGAAAGCCGCCGAGACGCGATTTATTCCCGGGGAAGCTGCAGGCGATGCTGCCGTGGCGGAGTCCGTGTTTCAGCGGCAGGTTTTATTCACTATAGCGGATTGTTAGCTGTTAGCACAGCTAGCCGGAGGTGGTGGTGTTGTTATTAGTAGAGCTGCAGGTTAGCATTAGCCGCTAAACACTTTTTTTTTGTTTAGATTCATTTGAATTGTAAACACGATTACATTAAATGTAGTCACTATTTCTTGTGATTTTATAAATTTTGTATAAATACAGTACTTTAGTTATTTATCGCTAGTTTAGCTTTGTGCTAGCTATCCTGTTAGCTCTTAGATTTCCTAGCTTAGGAGACTTCAGCAACACACACACACACACACACACACACACACACACACAGCTTTTATTTTAATCAAAGCTAATTTTAGGATGAAGTTTGAGCTGAAATAAAACCCTACAGCCATTTTAATGCCTTATTTTCTTTTCAAGATCTCTCTCTCTGTATCTCTCTCTCTCTCTCTCTCTGTTCTACCTGTAATATACACTCACTGACCAATTTATTAGGAACATGTATCTCATCAGTCGGTCATGTGCAGGAGTTTTGACTTGTTTAGATGAGAGAAGGTCAGAGGAGACTGGAGAAAGAGAGCAGAAATAACCACTCTGTACAGCCGTGGTGAGCAGAAAAGCATGTGAGCAGAGCAGGTCAGGTTCCGCTCCTGTCACACAAGAACAGGAGTCTGAGTCTGCGTGGGGGACGGACTCGCCCGATCTGGACGGAGGGAGATTGGACAAGCCTGGAGTGGCTTTTATCCGATCTTCATCACATCGAGCCGGTTTAATAATAACCTCGTAAAGAGCCGTGTTCACGACAGCGTTCTGGTTTGATGACGTAGGTGCGAGGGGCGGGATTTCACGTCCACGGAGAAAACACACCTTTCACTAGAGCACAAAATTCCAGGATGCTGTTTAAGTGGAATCAGGAACGTCACAGAGTGATGACGGAATTTTTTTTGGTATAAAAATTTTCAAAAGATTCCCAGCTGTAACTTTCGCCTTTAGCCCTATTCAGACGGGATTAAATGTCCACGGGCTCGTTTTCTATTCTTCTCCATCTTTTTCTGAGGAAATTCCAGACCTACTGTTTTTCTGATCCGTCTGATCACTTTAGTTCGGATCCACGTGGTTTTTCTCTGCAGATGTCTCCTCACATTAGGGGGAGAAAGATGTCTGACTGCCGCTGTTTATTCTGACGTATCGGATATTAAACGCTTCCTGAATCCCACGGTGTTAGACGGATGCTTTAGAAGCGGCGCTCGGCCGTACGCTCGGTCTGTGCGGTAAAACCTCGGCTACACGCTCTTCCTGGGAAATAAAAAATAAATAAAATCATACTTTATATTCACAATATCACAACTCAGACGTTCCTATAAATAATGATTAACAGACATCTCCTTAAATATCGAACGACGTGCGAGACGTAAACATCCGACTCCTTAGAAATTACAACCTGCTAGAGACTTATTGCTGTCACTGAGGAGTGAAATATTGATCAGAGACGCCACGGCGAGAAACTAATCCCGTCCGAGCAGGGCTTCATCATCACGTCTCTGAGTATAAACACACGTCTGTGCTGAACGCTGCTGAGATTAAAGGAGCACTGTACTGTTCCGTGTGTAGGTGAAGTATATTTTGTATGCTGCTGTTATTATCGCTGTTGACGTTGAAGGTGATCAGAATAGATTCAAAACGCATCAGTGAGCTTTATAACGTGACGTAAATAACTGGCCAAAGGGATTCAGGCCGGCTGCGTTAACTGTGTGTGTGAACGGTGGAGTTGATCCCAGTTTAAATTCGGGAATGTTTAGTGGCAGGTATAAATGGCTCAGGTGTAGCTGAGAGGGTGCTAATATTTCTGAGAGTGTGTGCATTTTGTTTAATAAAATGGAAATTTTGTGAATTGAAGGAAGTTTCCTGCCTCAGTGACTTTCCTCCTTTACATCTAAACGCTATTAACGTACAGGATTACTGACAGGATTCTACTTTCTTTCTTTTAAATCTAGTTTATTTTGCTTTTTTCCGCCTGACCCAGGATTCATCGCAGCTCTCGTTTCTCACAGCCGTTTCTCTTCTTCCCTCTTCCCTCTTTCCTCTCGTGTGTAAGGCGCACTGAACGCTCACGCCGCTCGACCTTTGAGATTTACTCCACAATCTAATCTCTCAATCTAGAATTGTGCCATCGTGTAAATACGTGCAGCAATTTACCCTCAGTTTGACCTTCTGTACTTTTTAATATTCCTTCATCTGTTTCCCGGTCAGGGTCACGGTGGATCCGGAGTGTATTCCGGGAACGCCGGGCGAGGGTCGGCCATTTTATATCGAATCTAAATAAAAGAAATAAGGGAAGAGTGTGGAGTGGAGGAGTTTAATTAGCCAGTGTATTCATACAGGGGTAAATCAGCAGGACAGTAAGTTTTTCAGGTTTTGTGGTGATATGTAATATCACTCTCTCTCACACACACACGCACACACACACACACACACACCTCTCAGCGAGCATGTGTGTGCTTTCTCCTGGAAGCGGATGTGTGTTATTGCGTAAGGCTCGGCGGAGATGCTGACGGTTGTAGAAGTGTGTGACGCGGCCGCTTGCCAGCGCAGGACTGAGGGTTTGTAAGCTCGTTTCAGCTCGCCCGTGCTCCACTTCCTGACTTCAGATAACCGTTTCCTCTACAGCGCTCTGTGGTGGTGAAGAAATAACTCAGCGACAGACGAGTTAGTCTGAACGCTAATATCACGTTATTTATCTTGCGCCTTTTTGGCACTTCTGTGTCTGGATTTGAGGAATGAGTGTTTTACACTCGTCATGTCCTGCTGCTTTACGGAGCTGATGGAGANGGTGGAAATGTCCGAATGCACAATGGTGTTATTTTCTGATCAATAACTCGAGCTTAGATTTTTCAGGCAGGTGGAAATCTAATTTAAAAAAAACAAACCTTGTCTAGCAGCATAATCGTCCACAGCAGATGAGAAATGACGCAGCAGGAACGCTTGACGCCACGCGGTGGCGCTGTTGAGTCGAGTCCTCGGCGGTGGCTGCTGTTGTCCGTTACACGATGAGCGCTCGAAACTTTATCAAGTATGAAATCCAAAAAGTTTGCCGGACCGGAGCATGACGAGTTTACTTTTAGACGACGTTCGATATTTCCTTCCTGCTTCGCTTCTGTTCGTTTTCAGATTTAAACACTACAGTTGTCTTAAAACAGCGTGACTAAAGTTTACTGCGTTATGAAGAGGGAAAAACAAACCTAGTAAGAAATAATTAGACGTGCGATGTGATGGCTCACGTGTGAGAGTTTGAACTGCCATCTTCATCACGCAAGCTTCTGTCTGCGTTAATAACCAACGTTGGATAGAAACGTCAGTTAAACGTGTTTGTAGAAAAGAAGATTAGACGTTTTCTCGTCTGTTACGGTTCAGATGTCGACACTGGGGAAGATACACAGAGCCGTAGTGTGCAAAAAAATAAGAAGAAAGAGTAAACTCCTGCTTTCCTGCTGTTTAATGCTGTGTGTACACACACTACAGCTTCTGCCTCTCACACACACCAACTGCTGGATTGATGGAATCGTGGAAAATATATATTCAGAGACCAAAGATCTTCTGTCATTACTGCGTTGGAGAAGAAAAGGCGTGACGAGTGTAACGGTGAATTAAGCGAGAACATAAACCTGGCTGTGCTTCAGGAGTCAGTGTTCCTCTTGCTGTTTTTTATTCAGTTTTAAATCTGAGCGTTCATAAATTCACAGATATCTGTATCTACGGCCGAGTCGATTGGATTTGCATGTTGTGAAACGTCGCTTGCCCCGATTTAGAACACACGGAGAACCGCAGCTCATTTGTAAAACAAAACGAGGACTCGGACCCGAGCGCTGGCGTTAAATCACTGACGCTCACGTCAGAGACGGATCCTGTAACGTCCTCATTTACTTACCGTCAGAGTGAACAAACTGGTGTACGGAGCCCCGGAAGGGACCTGGGGTTAATAAACATGCGTGTTTAAAAAAAATAAAATAAATAAATAAAACTTCTGAAAACAGAAAATTCTCGTGCGTCATTTTGTCATTTTTTCAAGATTTTTTTTATTATTAAGGAAGAGAGAGTAAGCTGTGCGCATGTGAAAACATAAAAACATGACGCTGTCCTTTTCTTTTAGTATGCACTGCACGTAGATTTATTTTTATTTATTTATTTATTTATTTATTTAGTAAAGGTTCCTTCAGGAGCCGCGTAGTGGCTGTTTATGGAGCAGCACGAAATGTAGCATGTCAGATAATATTACAGCTTTGCAGGCTGACGGTTTTAAAAACGCAGCGTCTCACGTTCACACGGAAACGGATTCGGGCTGAAAATGAGAAATGATAAAGCTTTAAAAATCCGTCGCCTTTTCCGCAGTGTATGATTTGTGGAAAACGAGCGTGCGCGTGCCGGTCTGCGCGAGTGTTCGGCGTACGCGCGTGCGTCTGGATTCTGTTTCACAGCTGCTGATCACTGAGAGGTTTAACAGAGAGCAAACAAGAAAATAGGAATACGAAGAAAATACAGAAAAGCGTTTTAATCTTTATCTTCAGCGAGTCGGCGGTGAGGCAGCGCCGGGAAACCATAACAACCACGCGAAGGACAACTCGGGACAAAAAGTTCGGAATGTGGTGTTATGTCTGGTCTCTCTCACATCTTTAACATCTCTCTCTCACACACACACACACACACGCACACACACGCACACACGCGCGTCCTGTATACTGAACAGATCTCCATCTTGTGGTATATTTACTCGGGAATTCAGTGAACTCTGCTGCGATCCAGTGACGTGGGAATCCGCAGGTCTTTACGCCGGATCGCCTCGTCACACTCAGCGTGACGCAAGCGTTGGTTATATCTCCGACGCAGAACAGACGCTGCCCCTTTAAGAAGCCTGCCCTGCGTGGGGCGGGGAGAAGCGCGGGTGAAACACCGTCTCTTTGGCCCGAGCTCCTCTCTGAACCTTTGCAGGCGGAGCTTCCTGTCTGGCACGAAATAACATGCCCTTATTTAGACTGTGCAGACGGCACCATTTTCTCCTGAGGTGGAACCTGAGTGAGACGTTGACCTGCTTTCAGAGACGAGCGATTGTTAGTGCGCTGTTGGATTTAGCTGGAGGCTGTGCTGTAGAAGAGGAATGGTTTAAACCGGTCCGGTGTTTCCTGGGAAGTGTCTGTGTTCCGCGAGAAGTAGAGCAGTTCCCAGAATTCAGTCATGACAAATGATCTGTCTTGCACAAGCATGCGTTTAGTGTTTCTCTCTCTCTCTCTCTCTCTCTCTCTCTCTCTCTCTCTCTCTCTCTCTCGCTCTCTCCAGCTGTGTTATATTGTCTCTGAACCCCCCTCTAGAGGCGTAAGAATGGTATCTCCCACAGGCAGCTCGTACCCTGCCTAAGTCTGATTTATCGCGACTGCTAGGAAATATCTCAGCGTGTTGTGTGAAATGTGTGAGCTTCTGCTCGATTACTGACTGGAATCTAGCAGGAACGTGACCGAAACGCCTTTCTGCTGTTTCTTCTTGTTCCTCCATTTCCAATGTTTCTGTGGTTAAGACCATGGCCTCTCAGTCAGGGTAAGCAGGAGCACAGTGGGCTTTTACTTTCAGACGTGTTCTTCTGCCACCAGTGTTGACAGACTTGTAGACCGACCGCATCCTCCGTCCTTAAAGATAAGGTCATTAAAGGGAAGGAGGTGGCGTCTGAGGGTTTGAACTTGTTCTGAAGCTGCTGGGGTTAGTGTAGCGTGGAGCCATTTTCTGTTTTGTGTTCAGTAGAATAATCTGGAGTGATGAGTGATGTATTTCTGTCGTGGACAGTGTGCGGTGTCGGGTTCCTGTACACGGGTCAGGCTGAGGATCGAGGTGGAATGGCTTCACTTTACGTAATCACTGTTTTCATTTCAATACGTAAAGGATTATCCTATAAAGGATGTAATTAATATTACTACTACTACTAATAATAATAATAATAATTATAATAGTAGTAGTAGTAGTAGTAGTAGTAGTTTGTGCTGCAGTAAAGCATTTTGCGTCAGGGTTGTAAAGATTCGGTCTTCAGCGCCGTTCGGATCGGATTCGTTTATCAGCAGGACGTCTGTGATAAATTTTATACACGACTCCTCAGTGATAAAACTCTCGCTTCCAGACAACAGTAAAATGCCCCACAGGAGCAGAGAGTTTCTAGCGGGTTGTAGTTCTACGAACCCGAATGTTTGTGTCACGTGGTCATGTGATGACACTCCGAGTGGCTGAAGAGGCGACGGAGAAAAGATGGAGTAAAGACGGAGTAAAGATGGAGTAAAGACGAGATGAGGTTTTACTGCTCAGGCCGAGTGTCCGGCTCAGAGCCTCTTCTAAAGCATCCATTGTTGTTTTTGTGGAGATAAACACAGACATGACCGATCCGGACGGAAATAAAGTCACAGACGAGCTCGTGTAAAACAAACAACCCCAGGCACATTTAATCCCATCCAAACAGGGCTCTGGTCTCTTTTCTCCTCCATCGGTTTTATTTATTGATTGATTGATTGATCTATGTTCCATTTGCCAGTTGAACAGTTGAGACAGTGTTGTCGTACCCGGTGATGAACCTCAGCGCTTCCGGTTTCCACTCTGAACGTTGCAGAACTTTGTGATTGGCTGCGAATCCGATATTCCGGATTAAGCTAAGCGGTAAATAGCTAGCTGTATTTTTCTCACACTTGGATAGCTAGCTATTTCGTTTAAGTTTATTAGCTGTTGCTAATAAACCAAACACCAATAAACTAGTTAGCTAGCAATGGGAGCGATCCGAGTGGGCGCATGGCTGCGATGGAAAGCATCACTTTATATAAAAACATTAAAACACTATAAAGTTATATCGGCTGTGTGTTCGGAGTCAGGAGCAGGAGCTGCACACACTGCTCGCTTTCCTGAAAAGCATTTCACAGCAGGTGTTTAATCTGTCCATGTAGAGAGAGTGCAGTCCCGTGTTTCAGGCGTTTACTCGCCCCGGCGAGGAGCACAGAGCCGTTTCCTCCTCGCAGACTCGTCCGTGTCGAACGAGTGAAGGGTGTTTGCATGTTTGCGCTGCGGTGCTGCTGAGCTGCGTTTGCGTCCGTTGTTCACTCTCTCACCTCAGGTTTGGAAACGTTACTACTTACGCTTCTGCTTTCGTAAACACGGACACGCGCAGTCCTGGGATTTTAAGGCGGTGCACATTTAGACTGAATAGTTTCTGGATCCTGGATGAACTTCGGAATTTTCCGTTAGTGCTTTTAACGTTGTGTAAATGACGATGAATCCTTCAACGCGTTCCCCGAGTATACCATCAGTTATTATTATTACTGCTATAAATAATCATCATGATCAATCCTGGATGATGATGATGATGATGATGATTTATTATTATTATTCCATTAATGATGTCATCAGAAGTGAATCCTTCGTTAGCAGAATGTCATTCATTAATGAACGTGAACGTGTTGACCGTGCATTAGCAGTAGATTAGTCAGCTTTATGAATGTACACGGCTAACTGGCTTTCGGTTCTGCAGGTGATGTTGATCCTGAGGATAATGGAGCTGAAACTTCAGTCTTACTGAAACTGCGACGTGACCGAGAGCCTCTTCACTTTGATTCGCTGAACTGTCCGTGTGTCTGATGTGCGTCGTTAATCGGACGCACCTCACCGGTTGACGCGTACAGCAGAGATAGAAGTGCTTTGGGCTGAACGCTGGGCTCCTGAGATATAACGATTTAATCTCCACTGACGCCATGTCCAGTGACCTTTACTCTGATTATTATTATTAATATTATTATTATTATTATTAATATAACAGAAGACCTGCCGATTTTGCGCAGGAGCTCTGCAGTTTATCTTCAGAGTGCGCTGGTGTGAGTTCTCTCTCAGTAATACTCCAGAAGAGCGGTCTGTTTCTCCCAATAATGAATCTGGAATGATTGACAGTTGTGTGAGTGTTTTGATCTGGAAGCCCCGCCCCCTTTCCCCTCCATCTCACACGCTCTTGAACCGCGGCACGCTCTCGCTTTCCATCACGGTACACGGAGAATGTTTTAGTTATTAGCTTTTGTGATTGTCTCTGCCTGGTAAGCAGTTCCTGACTGCACAGCTGGTAACATTAACTGGTTTAAATGAGGGACAGATTCATACACTTAACATTTCTATCTCAAATGTGTTTATTTCTGTAAAGCTGCTTTGTGACGATGTCTGTTGTTAAAAGCGCTATACAGATCGGATCGGATAGGATTGGATTGGATCGGATTGAATGTTGTTACTCTTCCTCTACCCTACGTACACCTGAGGGGAAAAATCAAGTTCACGCAAGCTGACTGTCCACGTCATCTGAACGTGAATATTTTCTGAAAGTGACTGTAACAGGATTGGGATGTAAAGTGCGTGTACGTGGAGCAGGTGTGTGTGTGTGTGTGTGTGTGTGTGTGATGGTAGGTTGCAGGTATACGTCATGTATTTGATCTCAGGTTAGGTTTGGGCTCAAACATGGAAAGTACCGCAGTTCTTGGGTAACATGCGTAGCGAGAAATCCCTGCTTTCCTGCCTCACTTCCTGTCTGCACTTCCTGTCTGGTATCCGGCCAGCGTCAGGTTCGCCCTGCGTGCTGCGGATATTCGATCCCACCGCCGTGATCTCGCATGACCAGGCCACGCCGCCTCTCGCTTATCATCCCATAAATCTAGGGCCGGCGTGATTAACACTCGCCAGCTTATTGTTTTCAGTCATCTTAGGTTTCCCCGAGTGTAACGCTGCCGCGTGGACGCTGTTAGTCACTGATCAGGCAATTTCCCCTGACTAGCTTAATCAACAGAAATGAGTCTCGCCTTACGCGCAGATGATGATTACAGCAGAGCTCTTTTCTTTATTTTTTTGCCGTGTCGCTCTTTTACTGACGGGGAGATAACACAACAAACCTTCCGTTTAATTATTTACGTTTATAGGCACATGTCAAGCTGCTGTGTTCAAGTCCACATCTGGAAATAAAGATAATGATGTTTAAATAAAAGCATGTGCAGTTTAACAGTAGGACTCGAAGATGCGCTGATCTGATATCGATATTGTGATAAATTGTGAGATGTTCATCACAGATATCATGAGTATTTTTAAAACGAGTGATATTAGCGACAGTTTTTAAAATCCAGCAGCGTTCCTCTGTAGATCATGGTCATGTAGATGATGTAGAGAAGCCTTGAAGTATGGTGCTCGTGTTCCTGTCCTCGTTCTCACACGCCGGTGCTTCGTGGTTTAAATGTGGGCCGAGTTTTTGGAAAGCTGCTTTTCCCCCCTCTTCTCCACGCTTAGTGACTGTGTCTCTGTTGTTAGCAACATGAACCGTGAAGACCGGAATGTGCTCCGTATGAAAGAAAGAGAAAGAAGAAATCAAGAAATCCAGCAGGGAGGAGAGGCCTTTCCAGCCAGCTCCCCCCTCTTTCCCGAACCTTATAAAGTGGTAAGTTTATTCCCTCCTTCGCTTTTTCTCTTTAAATCTTCATTTGTTGTTTTTTCTATTTAGCAAGATTGCTCATGTTTTTCTGCTCATGTTTGAGAGTCATCACATTTTGAGTGTTTTAGTTCAGAGTTCCAGTCTGAGTGGCGTTGTGGTGTTGTTTCTGACCTAAATATCTGCTGTGACGCTCAGAAAACTGGAGCTTTGCGCTGAGATTGAGTTTCAGTTCTTCTCTGACAGACTGTACTCCTTTTCCTGTAAAACCTCGTGCATGTTTAACTCTCATCATCCCTTTAAATTCTTGAATGGCATCGATCCTGCGAGGTACTGAGATTATTATTTTTATTTTTCCTCCTGCTCTCGCGGTGCTCTCTGGATTTGATCATCCAGAACAGTCAGGAGAGAGATCACTTCCGTTTCAGGTGTGAGGAGAGTTGAGGAGGAGTGATTAATATTCCCAGTCGGGAGCTGCTTACCAGGCAGAGACAATCACAAAACTCAGCAGGATGGTGGAGTTTTAGTGGGAAAAAAAGAAAGTATATTTTGAGATAATTCCTTTCATAAATCGGTTGTTTATTGTCCACACGGCCGACATTTTCACTGTTGATCTGCTGCTCAAAGTGTCTGACCACATCTGAGCGGCGGCCGGCGGGGGAGAGCGCGGGGGAGTCCGGCTAATCGTTTACTGTCATCACCATTAACATTTCGGTGAAGTGTTAGATTCCACACTTTGCTGTAGGAATATTTAATTTCTTTAGGTCAAAATATTCATTGTTTTATTTCTTCTTTCTGCTGAACTGCTTCAGTGGTGTCGCTAATAAATATATTACAGGAACAACACACTCCAGAGCACGCGCTTATACGAAAATAATCCACACCCGGGTGCTGGGATGTGCCACCCAGCGCGGTCTACGGTGTTTTATTCCACTTATACCACAGCGATTTACCAAAGATTACGCTGTTTCATTTATTAATGAACGACACGTCGCACATGTTAACAGCTTATAGTTAGATTTAATGTCGTGGAACGTCTGAGAGACGAGTTAGTTCCTGTTCTCACTTACATTATAGCGGCTATAAACAGCTTCTCTCTCTCTCTCTCTCTCTCTTTCTCTCTCTCTTTCTCTCTCTCTCTCTCTCTCTCTCAAAAAAAAAAACACAGCTTGTCATTTTACTGAGAAACCAGAAAGCGTAAACTCGTCTGTCTTGAGCACTTTCCTGTGCTGAGAAACTTCACAAAGCTCCATGACTGTTACAAAGCACTGACACTGGAGACTCCTTCCTTAAACGTTAAATAAATGTTCTTAACAGGAAAAAAAGTCCCCACATCAACGATTATACGTTTTCCTTTGTTTAACACGTTTTTTTTTTATAACCGTTTATTATTAGTCACTGATCTTGTGGGGTGTGTGTGCACAGATCTCTGCACAGATCTCCGTGATCATAGCTGAAGTGGTTCAGACGTGGCTGTCCGGCTGCAGCTGAGCTCACAGAGAGCTTTGTGAGGAAGCTCGTGTCTGATCTTTACTCAGGACTGGGTTCTTACTTTACTGAGCGGTGGAACCAGACAAGCGTGAGGCTCCAGAAGGGCCGAATGCGAGAGTGGAGCAGATGATGAGCTGTAAGCTGCTCTCTCGTTGGGAAAGGTTTCACTGGTGCTTTCCACAAACACTTAACACTGAAAAACAAAAATCCCCTTTTTACTATGTACAAGCTTTTCAGGTATTTATCAGCGTATAGATGGAAGAAAAATGTTGTTAATCTTTCCTGCCCTGAATTTCTGCATTACTCATAAAACATGGTCTCATCTTCTTCAGCATTTCGTCAGCATTACAGCCCGACAGACTCAGTCTGCTGAAAGGAGCGAACATTCACAGGTCGCTGTTTATCCTGTAGCGCTGTTTGGGGATCAGATGTTTCCCGTAGACAAATGATCTTCCCTGATAAAAAGCTGAACTGAACTACCTTCACACCACACGCAGAGATGTTCATAAAGCTAAAGATAACGTTTTCATGTTTAAAGGTGTGCTGGGTAAGGTTTGTCCGATTTGGTCAGGATTTGTTCCCTAAAGGTTAAACAGTTGAAGCTGAATAAAATGTTTTAATGTTATTTTAACTTGGATTTTCTGAGCCATGTAGTAAACTCGTGTTGAGGCCATGGCTTAAACATTTGTCCACATCACCTGGTGCACCTTTAATGCCAATGAAATTGTTGTTTAATGTGCACTGACACACAGAAAGTACTTGTGATGTGTTGAATGCAGAAAATCTCTTTTCATACATCTGCATTTTTGTGGTTTCGGCTCACTGGGTGATTTGTAATGTTAGAACTGTGTAACTGCGATGACGTGTTCTCCACATTCAGTCCAGTGTCTCCGTTAACGCTGTCCGCTTCAGAGAGAGCACGATTTCAGACAGGATACTGACAGAGTCTTTTTTCTAAGAACAATATGTTCAAAACAAATCTCAGAGGACTTTAGAAGAAGAATTGTAGAGAATATGTAGAGACATTGAGGCTGAACAATAAAAGCGTGTCTAAATACACACTGACAAATTTTTGGAGAAAATGTACGACTAATTGGTGTCCTGCAGATCTCACGCCATCGTGCATTGGGGATCGGGTCGGAAAGAACCCAAGGATAAAGGCAGAAGATCTTCAGAAATCTCTAGAACTCACTGTTCATGTGTCCGCTGTAAGAGACACAGTCAGTAACGGTATTAACAGAAAGACCAAAAAAAAACACTGCTCTCTGAAAATAAGACTGCACGTCTCAGATTGATAAAGGACCACCTACATTTTGTTCTGTGTGCACAGGCACTGCTCACATACACCAAACCCTCCACCCCACCCGTGAAGCACGGTGGCGGGTGCATCAGGGGTGGAACAGGTTTCTCCCTGAGCACTAAACTCAACACTTTATCCAGACATTTCACAGAAGAATCTCAGGCTAGTGGCCTGTCATCTGAAGCGTCATCGAGACAAGACAACAAGACAACAGCCAGAAAACACAATGAAGAAAGTTTCTGTTTATTTCTTTTACAAAGAGGAAGATGTGTGTGTTGTGGTCAGAGGCTGGACGTCGGCCCAGATGAAGCGCTCTCACGTGACCTGAAGCTGTACACGCAAGAACCCTTTAACTCTCCGTATAGAGGAATGATCTGAAATTCCTCCTCACCGTTAAAGTGAGAGAGTTGCGGTAGGACTGGAGTGACCCATACCCTGATTCTCGTTGTTTACGTGACATCACATGACATTTGCACTCAGTGTTTATACGCTGACGCAGCATCTTGCACAATGCACTAATTCATCATCTTGCACAAAACCGTGCTGTCCGATATCCTGCAATGTGGTGCTACAGAAACCAGTGCCGTGTTTACTGCAAGTGCACTTCCTCATCCTCATCCTCACACTCACACTCACACTCACACTCAGTACAATGTACAGTATACATAACCTTCTGTATGTCCTGTCTATTGCACTAAGATTGTATTTCTACACATGTTGTGAGAGTGTGTTGGTCAGATTGCTGCTGATCAGAGTTTCTTCTCTTTCAGCAGGTCATGTGATCTAGTCTCACCTCCTTACTGCTGGGTTAAAGATGTTTCTCAAAGACTCTGTAGTTAGTAACAGATTTCTTTGTTTCATTTCTTTACACAGTCCAGCAAGGAAGACAAACTCTCGAGTCGCATCCAGAGCATGCTAGGAAACTACGACGAAATGAAAGAAATCATCGGTGAACCTCCCATGTCAAAACTCCTGGCCAAAGGATCGAGCGCTTCCTCGTCAGAGGAGAAGTCTCTGTACGCCGAGCAGCGGGGCGGAGTCAGCCAGAATCAGAGCAACAAATGGACTCCTATCGGTTCAACCTCCGGAACCTCTTCATCTTTATCCAAGTCCCAGAACCGCTCAGGTTCGTCCAATCAGAGCAGCCACGGCACCAGCCAGCGCAGCGGTGCTAACAGCCAGCGGCACGAACGCGACTTTAGTAGCAAGAAATCCAGCAAGCATGAGCACAAGGGCTCCACGAACTCGAGCGGACACTCGCGCTCGCTAACGGCCGAGCAGCACGGCAAGGAGCGCTACCACTCCAAATCGCCCAGAGACCGCGAGGCCAACTGGGACTCGCCGTCCAGAGTGCACTCCTCCTCCTCCTCTTCTTCATCGTCTGCCTTTCCCAGTGGGCAGCACTCAGGCCAGGCTTTTCCTCCCTCGCTCATGTCCAAACCCGGCTCCATGCTGCAGAAGCCCACTGCTTACGTCAGGCCTATGGATGGCCAGGAGACGGCCGAGCCCAAGACCTCCTCGTCCTCCTCCTCTTCCTCCTCGGAGTCGTATGGAGGCCAGTCACATGGCAGCAGCGTCGGAGAGATGAAGGCCAACGGCAAAGCGTCGCTCGCCAAGCTCAAGATCCCGGCACCGGTAGAGGTGAGATCGGAATATTAATCCCCGTGGGAACGTTAATATAAATCTCATCCCGTGTGATAAACGAAATAAGTGTATGAAATGAATCTGTGTAGAAATTGTAAAGGTGTGTGCATAAGGCTGGGTGATTATGACCAAAATATAACATCACAATTCTCAGTGCACAATGTGTGTCACGATATAATGATTTGCTAACAATTTTTAGCAAAAATGAATGGTATTTTAAAATAAATTATTTATAAAAATTTAAAAAGTATAAATAAATGGCTAGCATTTTTATCATATTAGCTGCTTTTAATCAAGCTGTAATTATTAAAATGAATTAATAAAACTTATTTAGACTAAAACTCATGACATTGTCTCAGGAGCGCGTACTGTGGCGTGATATCGATATCGAGGTAAATCGTATCGTCACGCCGCCCAGCCCCGACTGTACACAGCGTATTTCATCAACAGGCCATGGTTTCGTTTTCACAGGTGAAATCTGTCAAGGCTTTTATTACACACGAGAAAAAAAGATTCTGTGGAAAACAGTTTCGTCCTGATTGCGTGTTTGGAGACTTTATTGCTCAGGATATCTTTGCCCTTTGTTTTATTTGTGAACTCTGTGATGCTGATCAGCGTTATTGACTTTGGCAGGGAGCTCTGACAGGAGACGTGAGCTGCGTGGATGAGATTTTAAAGGTACATTCAGTGTTTGTTTTTTGTTTGTTTGTTTGTTTGTTTTTTGTTTTTTTTATTAGTTACACTTTATTATGTGTTTTTACTCTATATGTTAGAATATTTGTATATTTTCTCTTCCAGGAAATGACCCAGTCCTGGCCTCCTCCGCTCACAGCCATCCACACCCCCTGCAAGACTGAGCCTTCAAAGTTTCCTTTCCCGACAAAGGTCCGACATTAACGTTCAAAGTCCCACACTACGTCTGGAATTATGTCTGGAACTTCACTGGGATTTTACTCAATCACCATCTGTACCTCCCCTCTGTACCTCCCCCCTATACCCCCCCTATACCCCCTCTGTACCTCCCCTCTGTACCTCCCCTCTGTACCTCCCCTCTGTACCTCCCCTCTGTACCTCCCCTGTACCTCCTCTGTACCCCCATATACCTTCTCTGTACCTCCTCCACACCTCCCCTGTGCTTCCTCTGTATTTCCTCTATACCCCCGCGAGTAGTCATATCGTTATCATATTCCAGTACAGCAGGTTATATTAAGAGAGCCGTTGCGGTTCTGGGGAAGTGAGTCACCGTTGAGTCAGCTTGTACAGTCAGACAGACAGTGTGTAATGGCCGTTAACTCGTGGCTCTAATGACGTACAGGAGCTGGAAGGAGTGTATAATCTGGTAATGTGTGTCTTGAACATGTCTGTTGTTGCTTCCTTTCCTGAGTCTCGACAGCGTTGTGTTTGTGTTGCAGGATGCCCAGCACGCAGGTATTGGAGGACTCAGTAAGTGTTTTACAGTTAAACATGGTGATGTAATACTGTATCTGAATAATTATTTCCCTATAACCCTTTTATACAGAGTGTACACATCCATGGAGCATCAATTTAAGGCTGTTTTTAGCAAAACTGTAAAATATTCACTGTTATTAAACATTTATTATTGTTGTATTGACACTGTGTGTAACATCTCCTCAGAAAAAAGCATCTCAGGAAAAGGCTCGTCTGCCGCGCAGCAGGCCAAGGCATGCGATGGAGACCAGTCCAAGTGAGTAAGAGGTTCTGTTGAAGGAGATTTCCTACGTTTTTAAACGAAAAGGTTTCAGTGTAAAAGGTGTCCTGTGCCTCTCACTGTGTTCCAGCATGCTTCATGACGATCTCAAACTCAGTAGCAGTGAAGACAGCGAAGCAGAACAGGAGTCTGCTAAAAGAAATACCTCAGCAAGGTACTGAACCTGCAAGAACATGAAGAGCCTGATGTCTTCTCTTCCTACCGCTTACTTAAAGTGGCTGAAGATTCTGTTAGTTAAAGTCACAGGCTGGTCCAGAGAGGAGCAGTCATCTGTCGAGTTCGAATCCGAGCCAAATTTAGTACTTGTGATTTTGTTTGCTGTTTGGATGCTGCACATGAGGAGATGTAGAGGAGATGCAGGTGAGGTGTAGAGGAGATGCAGGTGAGGTGTAGAGGAGATGCAGGTGTGGTGTAGAGGAGATGCAGGTGTGGTGTAGAGGAGATGCAGGTGAGGTGTAGAGGAGATGCAGGTGAGGTGTAGAGGAGATGCAGGTGAGGTGTAGAGGA
>JAKKZN010000015.1:309593-325509 GCA_033441825.1 Pangasius elongatus | reverse complement strand
TGTAGAGGAGACGCAGGTGAGGTGTAGAGGAGACGCAGGTGAGGTGTAGAGGAGACGCAGGTGAGGTGTAGAGGAGACGCAGGTGAGGTGTAGAGGAGATGCAGGTGTGGTGTAGAGGAGATGCAGGTGAGGTGTAGGGGAGATACAGATGTGGTGTAGGGGAGATGCAGGTGTGGTGTAGCGGAGATGCAGGTGAGGTGTAGCGGAGATGCAGGTGAGGTGTAGCGGAGATGCAGGTGAGGTGTAGCGGAGATGCAGGTGTGGTGTAGCGGAGATGCAGGTGAGGTGTAGAGGAGATGCAGGTGAGGTGTAGAGGAGGTACAGGTGAGGTGTAGAGGAGATGCAGAGGAGGTTCTAACCTTAACTGTAGCGTGGTTGGTTGTTGTGAGGAAATGATTCGACTCTGAATCTGAATGTTTCTCTAGCTGTAAGCTGCTCCACTGAGCCAAAGCACCGAGCTGTAGCGCTGCAGAAACATAACCAGTGTCTGTGACACACACAGTCTTCTAAACTTATTTATTTAAATGTTTAGTTATTTACTGAGCGCCAGCTCCATGTTCTCCCTTTGTGCCCAGATGATTTTTGTGATTTCTAAGAACGCTCGGTAAAAGTTTGTTTACTTTTTTCCTGATGAATCAAACGATTCCGCTCGGACTCACAGTCGGACTCGAAAGCGCCCTTAGAGAGGAAGGCTCATGCCCGGCCGGGTGTGGGGATTTACTGAGCTTTTAGTGTTTGTGTATTTGTATGTGTGTGTATATGTGTACAGTGTACTGACTCTTGTTTGTGGTGTGTGTGTGTGTGTGTGTGTGTGCGCGTGTGCGCGCTTTGTTGTTTCTTCATTAATTAATGAACAGTAATAATAACAGTGAAGTAGCTGAGAGAGAGGATTCCAGTAGCCACAGTGGCTCAGAGAGCAGCTCTGGATCTGAAAGTGAGAGTGAGAGCAGCTCTACGGACAGCGAGGCCAACGAGCCGCCCCGCGCTGCCTCACCTGAGGTACGTACACACCTTTACACACACCCTGTCCGCTGCCACGTAGTCAGTATAAAGCATAATCGACCTAGACGTGATGGTCTAGACCTGCAGTAGACTCTATTTTGTGGAGTCTAGTTTTAATCGACAAATAATCATCCTCACATTATTTCAGCTCCATAAATATCTAAATGAATAGTTTCTGCAGTGGCTAAATAAGTGTGATGAAATGAGGCACTTCAGTATCACGCAAAATGGCTCCCGAACAGTGCAGCAGAGAATCACGACAATGCCCGTTATTATTATTATTATTATTATTATTATTATATTAGCAGTTAGTAAATTAGTACATGTGGTCTGTTGTTTGTGTTATTTGAATTGTAATGCAGTAGCTTGGCTTAGTGTGTATGGTTATAATGTTGGTTATAATGCTGCTGTTTTGAGCAGTGAATCAGATGAAACGAGTTTCGATCTCAAGAGTTTTGACAGTCAGTGAGATCGGAGTTCTAAAATACCTGGAATACTTCTTGATGTGTGTTCCAGCGAGAGCAGCCCCCGGCCAATAAGTGGCAGCTGGAAAACTGGCTATCCAAGATGGAGGACCGAGAGAGCATCGCTGCTCGGGGTTACAGCGGCAGCCAGGGGCCCAAAGACTCTGCCCCTGCACCGGGCCGGGACCAGCGGGCCACGCAGAAGGGCTCAGAGAGTGGCCGGGGGAGGCAGAAGTCTCCAGCGCAGAGCGGTGAGGGCGGTGCCAGTGCCAGCCAGAGGCGCTCGGTGGGCAAAAAGCAGCCCAAAAAGTCAGAGAAGCCAGCTGTGGCAGAGGAGCCGAAAGGCAGCCTGAAGGTGGAGAGTGAGCCTCGGCCCGAGACGTCTCAGCACCGCGGGAGAGCGCCCAACAAGGGTCCACGCAAGCCTGCTGCGAAGAAAGAGCCCAAGAAAGAAGTGCGGGCGCCTCCGGAAAAGCGCAAATCCAAGCCTCAGGGCAAGCAGAAGTCGCGTGAGTTTGTGGAAACGGAGCCATCGTCGTCCTCTGACTCAGACGAGGAAGAAGAGGAGAGTGCTCCGTCTTCCTCACACACTCCAAAGTACGCCCCCCACGTTTTCTCCCCCATGGAAGACAAAGACCTTCTCTCACCGCTTAGCGAGTCTGACGAGAAGCTAGCGGCGCCCAGGCAGCTGCTCGTCTCTATCGAGCTCAGCCTGCTGAGCCGAGTGCCAGGCCGCGTTTATAAAGACACGGAGGTGAAGGTGGAGCGGGACTCGGCTAGCGACGGCAAAGAGTTCCAGAAACAGCCGGGGGAAAGCAAAGCCAATAAAGGCAAGCGGAAACATAAGGTGAGTGGTTTTAAACGGGTAGTGTGGCTCATGGCCTAGCTACTTGTTTTGGATGTAAATGTTTGTCTTTAGTTGAACTCTTGTTTTGCTTGTTTTGCTTTGTTTGTCCTTCCCTGTGGTTAAAGTTAACATGTCTTTAAAATGAGCTGGAATCTTTTGTTGGTTCTTCTCTTATCTTCGTATGCTAACACTTCATATTTGGTGAAGGACGTGTCGTGTGTTTATAAGCCTGACTTCAGATTATCTGTTTAGATTAACCCTGAGTTGTTCTGTCTGTAGAATGATGACAGCCTTAAACCAGAAAACAAGAAGTCCAGGATGGAGGAGAAGCCTTCGCACCATAAACCGAATAAGGAGTAAGCGCTAAAACACCAAACACCAAACCGTTATCGCAGTTTCTCGTTTACACTCACAGCATTTAACAGACGATCTGATCCAGACGCACAGAAGTGCTGTAGGGTCTCCATCAGACACATCTCCTCATTCTCAGAGTGCAGATAGGGCCGAGTCTATTGTGATCAAACACTCATTAAACCTGGATCACGCTCGCTTTAAATACACCAGATGTGTACACAAGATGGCTGCCGAACTTATCCCGAGAAACTAACGTCCTCAGAAACCGTCGTCCTCATGTCCATTATCTCTCATGTAGCCTTCAGTGGTCTGTTTTGCATACCGTCCTCCTGGATCCTCCAGATTAGTAAATATTTTTGTATGTAAGGTCAAAGGTTTTGATTTGAGACACAGGAGAGAGAGCGAGAGAGCCGGAGAGAGAGAGCCGGAGAGAGAGAGCCGGAGAGAGAGAGCCGGAGAGAGAGAGCCGGAGAGAGAGAGCCGGAGAGAGAGAGCCGGAGCTCTAACGTTGCTGTGTGTGAAATGTTACACATTTGCAGTTCGGATTGGAAACCTGACGGACGAATGATTTGACTGAATGCCTTTGTGTGTGTGTGTGTGTGTGTGTGTGTGTGTGTGTGTGTGTGTGTGTGTGTGTGTGTGTGTGTGTGTGTGAACAATGCCACTTAAAGTATAAATCAGGCTTTAGAGAGGAGTGTGTGCAGGAATAGAGACAGGATTGCTTGAGGATTTTTTTTCCTTTTTGTTCTGTAGAATTTGTTCACGTGTGAATGTCCCGGTTGTTAACGTGTGAAACACGGCACTCGTTGCAGGTCGTCGAAGCGTGTTGTGGATAAGGATAAGGAGCCTGTCCCGTCTCCGTCCCTGACCCTCCAGCGCACGCCCAAGTCAGAGCCCCAGGGTCGCAAACGCACGGTGAGCCAGTCGTCCAGCTCGCTGCCCATCAGCACCAACAGCAAGGACGTCCTGAAGAACAGCTCCAGCTCCAAACACCGCAAGGGCGAGGACAAACAGAGCCGCAGCAGAGACACCAAGGTGTGTGTGTGTGTGTGTGTGTGTGTGTGTGTGTGTGTTTAGTCTCTTTACTTTGCTATCCCACTCTTAGGTAAACACTAAGCGTGTGTGCAGCAGGTGAAATGAACAGGATTTCAGTTTGTAATTCGAGTTAAACAGCTTTTACAGTTTGTTTGTTTGTTTGTTTGTTTATTTGTTTGTTTGTTTTTTGCTGATGCTGTATTTTGTATTTCGTTCGTTAAAAAAAAAGTTTCAACAGACAGAAGCAGGACAAAAACTTACAGCTCTCTCTTGTAACTTCCTTTGTTGAAGTGTGTTGCTTTGTGTTTACACACAATTTTCAGAGTTTGCGAGACTTCAGCAAAATTCCAGATATTCAGTATTTATATTCAGATTTATTCAGATTTCCTTTACAGAAATCCGGATGTGGATTCCGATCTGTAACGAGCAAGTCGGAGGTGACGGTGAGGAAAAGAATAAGGAAGAATTTTTATAAATTATAAATTATTTTACAGATGTATACAAAAAAACAAATGATGCCAGTTTATATGCTCTTCATATATAAAAAGTAAACAGACGGTTTAATAAACGCACGTGTACAGAGGCACGTTCTCAGGATATGAAAACAAACTCGTTTTCTTTTTTTTCTTTTTTTTCTCCTCATATTTATCTGGCTGTAGTTTTACAGCGACTCCGGACTCACGCTAAAAATAAATGCTCATGTCATGAGGAGGATGCGTTTATAACGGGCCCCATGACACCGTGCGACATCGCCTTCCACGTCCAGAACTCCCGGGATATTTTTAGAAAGTGTACTCGGTGAAGTGTGTGTGTGTGTGTGTGTGTGTGTGTGTGTGTGTGTGTGTGTGTGTGTGTGTGTGTGTGTGTGTGTGAGTGTGNGTGTGTGTGTGTGTGTGTGTGTGTGTGTGTGTGTGTGTGTGTGTGTGTGTGTGTGTGTGTGTGTGTGTGAGATTACAGTGCACTGAACAAAACAAAGGTTTCATTCAGAAGTGCCGCTGTGTGTTCTCGAGGAGCGAGCTGTGAGACGTGCGTCGTAAAGAGAGAGAGAGTATTACACCTGATCATATAAAACATAAAAGATGAAAACACGTCATTTTTTCTTTTCTTTTCTTTTTTTTTAACGGGTTTTATAATAAATTTACTGACCACTTTTAAAGTTTATTTGCGTGACCTTATTGCTTTTATAAAATACTTTCAAAAACAATCTGAATAAAAAAACTGCTCAATAAATTGTTTATTATTAATAATAGAAGCACAGAGAAGTTATATGTTTAATAATATAATAAGTGAAGTTATATGTTATATGTTATAGTGTGTTAACAGTAAGCTTTAGTTGGAAACACTAATGCGATCCCTTGTACTCAGAACTCGGAAAAACCCGACTTCCGACGTGGAAAAGTGCGATAGAAAGGTCATTCAACTTGGAATTCCAGCTCAGGAACTCGGGGAGCATCGGCCTAGCCCGAGTACCTCGTTCTGACGTAAACAGTCCTGACCTCACAACAAAATGGCGGCGCTCGCATGCAGCGTACAGTAAACAGCTTTCCCTTCGCATCATTTTCTACTTAATATGGAGCTTCGTGATGAGCTGTGAGTTTAGATTTGTGACGTAATTCTGCTGATTTCAGCCCAATTTTACAAACGCGATAAAACCACTGTACAGAGGATTATAATCATCAAAGACGAGCAAGACAGCCGACCGACGTCACGCATCATTTCTCTCATCAACCTCACAGAAATAATTCATGTAGATGAACATCGGAGACTCGGGACAAGTGCAGCTAAGACCTGACTCTGGTCCGTGTTTCTCCGAGCCGAAGCACTGGAACGCTTTTAGATCAGAACTCGGGAAAACCGGCGTGGAGCTTTCAGAGTACGATGGATTTCAGCATAATGCACAAAGATCAGCGCGTTCTGTAGACCAGCTCAGCCAATCAGACTTCAGAACTAAAACTTTCTGATTTCAGTTAGTTTGATTTTCCCGTTTGTCCTCTTTGCCCTGCCGTGCTGTTAAAGAGGTTCTTTATAAATGAAGAAGGATGATGATGTAATAAATTTACCTGTTTATGTCTCTCCTCCAGGACAAAAGCTCTAAAGCAGAGAATCAGCTGGCTGTGCTTCCTCTCTCCTCAGACGGCTCCAAGAGGTCCAAGCTGCACTTTGAGGACCGGTAATGCAAATCTCTCTGCTGTCTCTACTGTAACGTGACCCCCTATTTATTTATTTATTTATTTATTTATTTAAACCTAGGTAATACACGTCTCTGTATATCACCTGTTGTTTACATTCTTGCAAAATCTCCTTTCAGAAAACGGATTCTTAGCTTACGATTTAATGTGGAAATGTATACTACAAATAATAATAATAATAATAATAATACGATTTAATGTTGGAAAACGCTCTTCTGTTAATCCAGGAACTGACGAGATGTCACTTTGGAACCTTGTGTTAAAAGATCCAGATTAATTGGTGTCAGAGAAAATAAGATTAATATGTTTTATTGCACAGTTCTGTGTAAGAGTCTCAGGCTCATGTACAGAAACGCTGTAGAGTAAAGACGCTTCCAAAATACTGAAATTAAATGTTTCTACATTAATAAACCCTATAAAGGGCAGTAAACAGTAATAACTGACCCAGAGTGAGTGTTTATGTGCCGATCCTTGGCTTTAAATAAATCCTCAGTGTCTCAGGTGCAGTGTGTGCAGGTTTATAAGGAAATGAGCTGNACACAAACATTTTACTGTAACGCTTCATTCTGTGCTGAAAACTAATGTCTGGAGTCTAAAATGTTTTTGCGCTGAATCAGTGTATACCTGAGGTATAGAAGACAAACCCTGCAGCTGGATGAGCGTCGATCACGTCACGTCTTTATTTACTGTTTTTAGGGTTCATTCGGCCGACCATTACCTCCAAGAAGCTAAGAAGCTGAAACACAACGCAGACGCTCTGGTAAGGACGTGTTGTTTGCTCCTGCACCGTTTCACTGCGTGTTGTTATTAAACTGGTCTAAAGTGCATTAAATCGGGAATAAAACTCTTCAGGACATGCTGCTATAGGAAAGTAAGAGATGACGAGGTGGTGTGATGTGTCCTGTAACAGAAGTGTTTTATTCCTCTTACGCCACAGCTATTTGTCAACGATTACAATTTTTAATCGATTAAAGAGCGACACATTATTATACTCTCATCTGTTTATAGTTATACTTAATGTTTGTGAAACAAGTTCTCATGTACATCATAGCAGCTTGTGCCGCATGTTACCGAGAAACCACACAGAAGCGCAAACTCCTCTGTCCTGAAGATGTCGGGACACTTACTGACCGTTACAAAGCGCTGACACTGGAGACTCCTTCAAAAAAACAAAAAAAACAACGATAATTAAACCTTAAATCTTCTCAGAAAATTTCAGCACACGTTCTATAAATTTGTTGATGTGGAGCTGTACAGGTCTCCGTGTAAGCTGTGACCATAGAAACCAAAACTGTTATCGGAAATTAATCAACCAATCAGAGTTGAGAACAGTGCTGAGGTAGAATGTGTGTTCATATTAATCAAGTCCATGTTGTTGCAGTTCATGGTCTTCTCAGCATGTTCTTATTAACGATGTGTTTTCTCGTTAAACCTGTAGCGGAACAGGAATGAGTAATTCTGCTCATTCTGCTGTTTTTTAATGCTGTTTTTTTTCCTTGTTCTGAAAGATGGACAGATTTGAGAAAGCGGTGTATTACCTGGATGCTGTGGTCTCCTTCATCGAGTGTGGGAATGCGCTGGAGAAGAGTGCGCAGGAAGCCAAGTCCCCTTTCCCCATGTATGCTGAAACTGTGGAACTCATTAAGTACGTACTCCTGAACCGAACTCCTGAACCGAACTCCTGAACCGAACTCCTGAACCGAACTCCTGACCTCTGCTTAGCTCTCCTGTGTGCAGTTTCACCTGCACCCTCTAGGTGTCACCATTACACCATGCCACTTTGCTGAACATTTTAATCAGAGTTTATTTAAAAGACGTGACAGCGGTGTGAAGTTATCCGGGTGTTGCGGTGTTATCTTCTCATGTGATTGTGTGGATTTTATTTGTAGGTACACTATGAAGTTAAAGAGCTATATGGCACCAGACGCTACCTCAGCAGACAAACGGCTGGCAGTGTTGTGGTACGTGAACACGTGATTCATACGGGACATAACATGTTCATCTGGCAGGTTTAGTCTTTGTAGATATCACAGAGCCTGGGATTTAAATATTTTAATATCATTTTTGATTTAAATGCATCGCTGATGTACAATTTAGAGCTTTACTTGGTTCAGGAATCACTGATATTTCACTAAAGTTTTATTTTTATGACTTGTGTACAGGGCAGCGTTAGAGAGTTTTCTGTTAAACTATTAAACTGGATTATTTCACCACCAACAGTCGTAATAAAAACACCCCGAAGCAAGAGGCAGGGCCGAGACTGACTTCTTTCTCACGCAGACTGTAGAGTCAGGCAGCCAATCAGGGACAGGCGTGGTAGTCAGGTGATCACACAGAGAGACACGCCCCCTGGAGCGGATCTCCGTTTACCGTTTATTTCTCACGCACGTCTGTAACGTGTCCTGAGCAGTGACTGAGAAAGCGTGCGTGAGATAATGAACATGAAAGACCTGCGTTATTCACTCCTCTTTTTTCCCCCAAAATGACTCTGTAAGAGAAACTGAAAGTGCGCAGACGAAACGCACACGTCGTCCAATCAGAATACAGATCACACGAAAGGACGGACGACCGAACCGGACGTTTAGTGATTTCTGTTTTCAATGAAAGGGTTAGAACCAGAACCGGCACTGATCCGATTCCCAGGAACGGTCTCGGGGCAAACAATGGATCTGGGTTTTTTTTGTTTTGTTTGTTTGTTTGTTTGTTTGTTTGTTTGTTTAAACTGGAAATGTTTACATATAAACATGACCGTACGTTCGTTAAGATTGAGTTTATTATATTAGAACTTTATTATATTTGCCGTGTAAGTGATGGTTCTGTGAAAGCGTTTAACTGAATAATAGTCACGTGTTAGCTTTGTGTTTTGTTTTTGTTTTGTTTTTTTCATAAAGTCTTTCAGTAAAAAAAAAAAATTTAAAAGAAAAATAGTTCAATATCAGCTGATATGCGAGGTTTCAGGAAAAAAAGAAAAATGGAATCGTTCCATTTCTAGTTTCAGCTTTTCTGTTTGGTTTTCGGAGGAAACACGGCATGAACCCAGTCGAGCTTTAAATATACCAAAAGAAATTCGGAATTCAGCTGGAGATCTGTGTGTGTGTGTGTGTGTGTGTGTGTGTGTGTGTGTGTGTGTGTGTGTGTGTGTCACACCTCGCCCAGCAGTAGTGTTATTGTGGAGTTAGGGTAGATATTAGATTTGCTTATGCAGTTATTTAGGTGACTGAAAAGCCATGTGTCAGCTGAAGGTTGTCAAAATGATGTTTTTTACTGCAGTAAGTCGAAAACGCTGCAGGCGTCTGTGCAAAAATCATTCGCTTTACGGTGCCGGGTTTGTTTCATTTTGTGTGTGTATTATTTTAACATTTATTTAAATAAATGACCAAATCTGTAATCTGTGTCTCTCTCCCTCTCTCTGTCTCTCTCTCTCTCCCTTTCCTGCCCTCTCTCTCTCCCTCTCTCTCTCTCTCTCCTGCCCTCTCTCCCTCTCTCTCTCTCTCTCCTGCCCTCTCTCCTGCCCTCTCTCTCTCCCTCTCTCTCTCCCTCTCTCTCTCTCTCTCTCTCCTGCCCTCTCTCCCTCTCTCTCTCTCTCCCTCTCTCTCTCTCTCTCTCTCTCCCTTTCCTGCCCCCTCTCTCTCTCTCTCTCCCTTTCCTGCCCCCTCTCTCTCTCTCTCTCTCTCTCTTTCTTTCTCTCTCCTGCCCTCTCTCTCTCTCTCTCCCCCCCCCCTCTCTCTCTCTCCTGTAGTTTGAGATGTCAGTCTCTCCTCTACCTGAGGCTCTTTAAACTGAGGAAGGAAAGTGCACTGAAGTACTCGAAGACACTCACTGAACATTTGAAGGTAAATTTATTCATCATTGCTCTGAATACAGATGCAGGATGAGCACAGAGCTGAGAGCACAGAGCTGAGAGCACAGAGCAGAGCGCAGAGCAGAGCGCAGAGCACAGGGCTGAGAGCACAGGGCTGAGAGCACAGGGCTGAGAGCACAGGGCTGAGCACAGAGCTGAGCACAGGGCTGAGAGCACAGATCAGATATGGATTATTTACACTGATCATTTCATTGCCTGTGACTGAACGCCGTTGTTTCTCGGATATTACAGCTGTGTGACTCGTTTTGAATTCTCTAACGCAGTGATTGTGTGTGTTTTATTTTATTTATTTATTTTTTTCCAGAATTCATTGAGTAATACTCAGGCGCCGTCTCCTGGGATGGGAAAGTAAGACCTTCTTTTCATTATTTTACTCATTTTCATGTGCAGAGTCGTCAGTCTTTCCATCTGATAAGTTTTAAATGACTCTTATTTTCAAAGCTCTTTATTACAGGTTTTCTTTCCCGTTTGTTCTGTAAAAGGTTGTGTTTCTGTTCTCTGGTGTTGGTGTATCTGTAATGTTATATTGCTCCTGACCCTGATGATGCAGTGGATCTCGCTGCACAGGTTGATTTATGGGTTTACGTTGCGGTTACGCAGATTAGAGATGACGTTAGTGATAAGACGCCTGTTGCTCGTTTGTGTGTTGAGGGAGTTTCAGTTACACTCGCACTCATTTACTGCCCATTTTAGGGAAGTAATACAGTAACTGCTCTTAGCACCAGTCACGTGAGCGTACAGCATAGTTCCTTAACTCTAAACCCTAACCCCTAACCCCTAAACCCTAACTCTAAACCCTAACCCTAACTTTAACCCCTAACCCTAGTTCCTAAACCCTAACCCCTAAACCCTAACTCTAAACCCTAACCCTAACCCTAACTCTTAACCCTAACCCTAACCCCTAAACCCTAACTCTAAACCCTAACCCCTAAACCCTAACTCTAAACCCTAACCCTAACCCTAACTTTAACCCCTAACCCTAGTTCCTAAACCCTAACCCTAAACCCTAACCCCTGAAACCAGAACCAGTGTTTGTTTCGCAGCTCTTTGTCCTTCAGTCTTAGACACCGATACGACGCTATATGACACTCAAAATTACAATAAACAGATTTGCAGATTTTCTTGTTTTAATTTTATAGTTTAATGTTTCCAGGAAAATGCAAAAAAAAATTGTGATGATTCATATTTGTGCAAAACTTCATGATTATCCAGTTAAATGCTCTCTAGTACTGTGTATGCCCCGCCCCCTGGAGGCGTGTCTTGCTTTACAGTAGCAGGTTGTTACCAGTAAACAATGTTCACCTGTGTGCTTTTGTCTGAGCATCTATACCGACACACACACCACACGCACGCAGACACACACACCACGCGCGCACACACACCACACGCACGCACACACACACACACAAACACACACACCACACGCACGCACTTTTCCAATCATCATCATTACTCAGTCTGAGGGGGAAAAATGGTTGGAATTTGTGAAGGGGGAGGGGTTTGCCTTATCTCGAACGCTATTGGCTGTTGTGTAAATCAGTCAAACACATACAAGACGCCGTTTCATGGGAATTCTAATGCCTTGACTCTGACCTTGTCGGCAGTGCTGCCTTTCTGACCGCTTCCTCTTCCTCTCCTCCAGTAAAGCGGTCGGAATGCCCTCCCCAGTGTCTCCCAAAGTGTCTCCCGGCAGCGCGGGCAGTTACTCCTCCAGCAGCTCCTCGAGCCAGAGCGGCAGCTCCTCCGTCACCATCCCACAGCGCATTCACCAGATGGCCGCCAGCTACGTGCAGGTCACCTCCAACTTCCTGTACGCCACCGAGGTGTGGGAGCAGGCCGAGCAGCTGGCCCGGGAGCAGAGAGGTAGCATTTTCCAAAACCCTCAGTCAGATCCCGTTTTCTAGATTGTGGATTCATAGTTTTATGTTGCTGCAAGTTCAGTGTCCACTTTTGTGTATTTCATCACCAGAACAGAACTCTAACTGAACTGATCTTTATGGGTGTAAATTTAAAACAGTTTGAAGTGTAAAATCAGTCCAACAACAGTCTCGGATTCGACCGCATAGATTTAAAAGCCACTTCGTGTCGCGAGGGTCAGGCCTGATACTGCTGAAGAACATCGGCGCTCACTCGCTGGGGCACGGTGCGTGAAGAGAGGAACACTTCTAATATTTCAACAGACGCCTCAGCAGCGAAAACGAAAACGAAGACGAGGGAATTCGCATAGTACTGATTCTCAGACAAAATGAAGAAGTGAAGAAGTGTTTGGAAATAGGTGTCAAAACTGGGACGCATTTAATACGTTAAATTTATCTGAACTGAATCAGTCCTGAATCGACTCATTACTCAGAGTCAGTAGTGAATCACAGTGTACTGAATCGTTACTTACGGCTTTAATCGGATTGTGCGACTCTGAAAGACCTCCGGAGATTCACACCCCTACTAATCATGGCTCACCTGCTGATTCTCTCTCTCTCTCTCTCTCCCTCTCTCTCTCTCTCTCCCTCTCTCTCACAGAGTTCTTCACTGAGCTGGATAAAGCAATGGGCCCGCTGATCTTCAACACCAGCAGCATGACTGAACTGGTGCACTACACACGCCAAGGTCTCCACTGGCTCCGGCTCGACGCCAAGCTCGTCTCATAACACTGTCCCACTTCTTCTTCCTTCTTTTCTCTCCTCCCTTTCTTGCCTTACTCGCATTTATTTAATCTGCCTCAGACATATCTGTGACACTGTGTCCATTATCAACACCAGCTTGCCAAAAAAACCCAACGAACTGAGCAAAGCAACACCGAGCGCTATTTGGAAAGCCCCGCCCCCTCTCCTCTACTCGCTCACGGCGAGGTGACCAATCAGCGTCTCGTCCCGCTGGAAAACAACACAAGAAAAGCCATCTTTATGTTTATTTTTGTTTGGTTTTGTTTTAATCTTGACAGCTGTGAACAACACTTTTTTTTTTTTTTTTTTTTTTAAACCAGCGTACCTCCCTTTAACCAAAGGTGCTTTAAATACTAAGGGTTTGTCCTTCTCTCTTTTTGTGCCTTGTATATGATATACAGGAAGCTTGTTTGTGCAGGCGGCTGGGCGTGGAACCGGGTTGAACGGTTAGACAGGAAGTGAGTGACATGGGGCGAGGCTGCGGAATGCTAATGACTTGATCCGTAGAGCGAGCATTCCGATCGGTGCGCAGAGTCCGGCGTGGCCGAGCCGCGCGCCGGGGAGAAGCGTCAGCACGCACAAAACATCATCCGTCTGCACAGGCTGGAGTCTCGAGCGTCCTCGAGCGTGACGACTCCGAACACGCCAGCGATGAGCGACAGGACCTGAAGCATCACGAGTTTCATTCCCAGATCCTCCCTCACTCCACTCCTCTGTCGTTTTCCCGTTTTCTTCCTCTTTCACTTGTACATGGACGGTTTTATTTTTTTTTCCGGACCGTAACACAAAGACATGATTTCTACTTGCTTTTAGATTTCTAGAAGAATCTGTTTTATCCACAGCGTTCCTCTTCCTAAGCACACGAATATTTTATTACTGCCGCTTCAGTACGCGACCCGGTACACACACACACACACACACACACACACACACACACACACACACACACACACATATATATATATTTTATTTAGATACAGAAAGTTGTCTTTGTCTCAGAATGACTTTCACTCAGAATAATGCTCTTCTTCTTCTCCTCCTCCACCTTGAATACAGGGTTGTATTATGGGATGTATATGAAATTGCCATATTTAAGTATTTAATATCAGTCTTGGGATTTCCTTTATAGCATCATAGTCGATTGTCTATTATAACAAATCATTTAACAGGAAGGAGGCGCATAAGGAATATATTTATTACACATGTACTTTATATTTATAGTTTCTACAGACAGTACAGTGCACAGTATATCGCATATTAAGTCGTTATGGAAATATAAGCAGTTTTACTCATTAAAAAAAAAAAAAAAAAAAGCATAAGTGAAAGTGTATTTTTCTGTGAGGTTTTGTCCGTGCTGCAGAGCGTCTAAGCTGGAAGTGTAGAGGAGGAGGATTACGATCTCATCAGTCTGCAGCGTATAAATGCTGGAATTCTGCCATCTTTTGCACTAGAGATGTTTTTTTCATTCCGTCGGCTCCCTGTTTTCTCTGTAGGGACAAACTGTTATTTCTTCTTTACACTCGTTCAGAGTTGAGGAGGAAATCTGTCTATGCAGACTCTTTTTTTTAAATAACAGTTCTCTCCACTAACTCGGGCAGTAGATCAGAAGTTGTCCTCTGTGTTTTCAGAAAGTATTAAACGTCGATGTAAAGCGTGACTTTAGCTAACTCCTTCCTTACGCGTGTGTAACGTGAGGCTGTTATAAGCGCCGACGCACCCAAAGACACTGCGGCGTTCAGCTTCGTGACACGGAGAAATCACGCTTCATGCTTTTCGAGGTTAAATTGCCAAAACAATGTTAGATGGTATTATTATTATTATTATTATTGATTCAATAGCAAACAATTTGTGCTTTTGTTTTCTGGCTTGGAAAGAAATGTAGCGTTTTTCTTTTCCCGAATCTTCGCGAGGAGGTGACCAAGAGCTTTCGGTGGAAATCTTAAGACTCTAAAAGTCGGTGATTAGATTTATTTGGATTTAGTTGAAGTTGCGGGCCGTGACTCAGAGCCTCGTGGTCATGACCAGGGTTTTACTTCTCTGCATATTGAACTTATGCACTACATTCGGTATCAGTTCCAAGGTGAGCAGAACTAAAGCTGCTTCACTGCAGTGGCTCATTTTCTTATGTTTCCTTTTTTTAAGCAACGTCTAGCTTTTATTCCACTTTTTAGAGTTTGTTTTAAAATCACATCATAATTGACGTGTTGTAACTATAAACCAGGGTAAAACTTTTTTCTGACATCTTCTACAAAATGAAAACACTTGCATGTTTGTATTTAAATGCTAAACTGTACAAATGTACATATGACGTCTCTTTTAGGGTAAATTTTTATGGCAGTTTAACATTTGTATGAAGTTGTAAATAGAATGTTAATATTAGACTTGTCATTACTGAACTTCTTCCTCTTTTATCGACACTGTACATCATGATTTCCTCCAATCACATCAATACTGTGGGTTTGTTTTTAAATCGAAATCTTTATCCGTAGTGCTGTTTTATCACTGAAATTCTTAGAAACGCTTTGTATGTTTTATGTGATGCTGATCGTCGTCACTGAGTTGATCTTTGGAGTTTTAATCCTGTCGAATTGAGCTGTTGGAGGTGAAACCTGCAGGACGGCTGTAGCTCGTGGTCTTTTGAGATGTTCGGAGGTGTTTGTGTTCGTTCAGCTGTTCTCTACGTGTTCATGTTGTACTCATTCTAGGATTTACAGAATGCAGATATTTCTGCAAAAGTTCTGCGGTTTGTTATAATCCAAATCAGTTTAAAGTATTGAAGAGATCGATCAGAGAAATTTAGATATTATATAATGGATGCAATATGATTTACGATTTAAGGTACTCTCATGAGCCTCGATTATTCTTAACTTGTAATTTAAAAAAGCAATTTTTGTGAAGTGAGTATTACTGAATACTAATGGGTTTTCTGAGTCTTTGTATTTTGCTGTATTGAGAATAAAATATATATGATTATTGTACTTCATCTGTGTTTTCTTCTCTCTCTTTTTTGTCCTTCCATCATTCTCTTGTCCTATTTAAAGACCTGATGTAGATTTCTAGCAGCGGAGATGCCGAGCCGGTCTCTCCATCGCACGCTGTAAGTGTTTCCCAGGTCGAAGCTCTTCTTGCAGGCAGATTTTCTGTTTCTTTAAGTTTGTGAATTACATAAAATGTGGACCTTGAAAGGAACTTAATAATCTGATGAAGAAACTACAAACCCACTGAGGCCAGTTTATGTAACAGCGAGCTGCTGTACAGATTACACCACACATCTAAACTCTCATCACAGCTCCAAATATAATTTCAGTATACTGAAAGATTAAAAACAACCAAACAACAAACGCTTGTCTGCTGAGCACAATTATACTCAAATGGTAAAAGTGGAAGCCAAACCTGTAGTCGAGTATTAAAAACTTATCGTTTTTATCTTCTTCTTCTTTGGGCTTTTCCCTTCAGGGGTCTCCACAGTGAATCATCGCTCTCCACCTATCCCTATCTTCTGC
>JAKKZN010000015.1:301010-303417 GCA_033441825.1 Pangasius elongatus | reverse complement strand
GTGTGTGTGTGTGTGTGTGTGTGTGTGTGTGTGTGTGTGTGTGTGTGTGTGTGTACATGTACATCATACATTCATTCGTATGAATGCAGGGTTACGCCATCCAGGACTGAACGCTTCTCTGTTTCTCGTGGAGAATTTACAGAAGGTCCACTTCCAGATTCTGAACAAAGTTGGTCACGTATCAATCGGAGGATAATAAATCAGATCAAATCAGATCAAATCAGATCAAATCGCATCGTAGCAGATTCAGTGGCAGCGTCAAATAACAAATCGATGCCTTTTGAAATCATGTAGAATCATGTGGAGTTGCTTGTCAGTATCACAAATTTGCTTAAATTTAAATAGTGCAGAAACTTGAATATTAATTTTTTCTAAATATTTCATTTGTTTACATTTTTCTACATTTCAAAATTTCTGTTTATTTCCTGTTTAAAATGGGAAAAAGTTATGGGCTTTTTAATGTGCTCTGAGACTTTTCCTCCCCACTGTATCTGTAAATGTTCCCTGTATCTGTAAATTCCTGGTGTCTAGGATTGTAAGACCGTGTTCAGAGAAGACTCGGCGTCTGGTTTCAGCAGTGTCGCGTCGCTCCGGTTCCTCAGGTGTCATCCCGCGGTTTGCTGAGCGCAGTGCTAGCGTGAAGCAGTCACACGGCCTAGCGTAGCCCTTAGCCGCGTGCTCGGGTTTCGGTCTTATTGCCCGTGATGAGAAAGTGTGTGTGACGAGCCGTCAGTGTGCCTTGAGATAGTGATACGGTTATCACATTAGCTCATAAAAGAGGTATTTACAGTACGCTGTGTGGAAGAGTTTGGAGTTTATTGTGTAATTACGGTGGATTTGGAGCGCAGTTCTGTTTCTAACACTGAGACCCAGAGGACTGTTGCTGTTCCTTCTCAGCTGAACAAAGGCTTTACTTCACATGAACATTTCCAGCCATTATCAGCAGTTCTATCTTTTCCCTTCCTTCCTGCTTTTGCCTTCACCTCTCCATTCTGTTTTTTTCTCTCCTCTCTCTTGTTGTCCACCTCTGCATCTCTGCCAAGTAACAAAGTTCAGCAATACGCTTGTGTTGAGTTTAATCATCGTTTAATCATAAAGCTGAAGTTTAATCATTATGTGCTTTATTACAGCTCTCTCTCTCTCTCTCTCTCTCTCTCTCTCTCTCTCTCTCTCTCTCTCTCTCTCTCAGCTTGAATAGGGAAGCAGCTCTAATGAGAACTCTTTGTCATCATCTCGAGTTTAGAAAAGTATTATAATGAACATAAGAGGCCTGAGGAGCGCTTGCTGCACGCTCCTGCATATCACCAGGAGGAATTTAATAGTATACATTATCTTTAAATTGTTCTGCATGAGCCTTTGTGTGAAACTTCATAGCCGGGTGAATAGACTGGGTTCATTTCACGCTGCCATTACTGCTGGGGTTCAGTTTCTAATTTCAGTAAGACTGAAAAGCACTTAAGCCAGAAACGAGCAAAACATTAGAGAAACGCACAAGCTGAAGCATACAGACGTCACGCAGCAGTTAGTCCTGAGGTTTATTTTGATTTTCTGACCTTTGAGAATCGTGCAAGCAATAAACCGAACTGTTTCTGTATATTTAGACATTAACACTTTATAAAATATTCCCCTTTATAAGAGTTACATCAGAACAATCTCCTATTCCACCACTTTATACCGAGAAAGTAAAAGAGATGTTTGTAGTATGCGGAAACAGGGTCTTTTTGCTAGTCAAATATCTGATCGGACTACGCAAATCTCGCTCATCAGTGCCACTTGGCGTGTGAATAGTATGCTCTTTCCTTGTCCAGACGTGCTTATGTAATTATATTTGCTTTACTTTGGGCAGGGCTTTAATTATTTACAAAGTCATATAACGATCTCTAAAACAAATCTCTAACTGCTTTGCACTCGGGCCTGGTGTCTGCTCCGGCTCAGGCTTTGAGATTTACTGTTAGAGTATGCTCTACGCAGCGCTCTATGCAGCGCTCTATGCAGCGCTCTATGCAGTGCTCTATGCAGTGCTCTACGCAGCGCTCTATGCAGCGCTCTATGCAGCGCTCTCTCAGGGCCCTCCGAGTGTTTGATGAATCCACTGCAGCTCAGGGCTCAGGGACGAGGTCACGTCTTCACCTTCACCGGCCAGAAGGAAGCGCAGAGCCGCAGACGGAGGAAACAAACTTCATTTATTTCACACGCTGGTGTGCTCTTATTTTCAAAATGCGCCTTGGCAAAGCAGCAGAAGAGAGTAAATAATGCATAAGTGAGCGCTCTCGGCCTGTGTTTAATTATTAACAGCTCGCCATCCTGAGAAGGAAAATAACTGTAGCTGTGTTAATCAGCCGAACGTCTCGGTGTCTGTGCTCTGGACATTCCACACAGAACATGGCTTAAATCTAAACACATCAGA
>JAKKZN010000015.1:286010-296010 GCA_033441825.1 Pangasius elongatus | reverse complement strand
TTACCCAATTAAAAGTGGAGGCTAAAAATATACTCACGTGAAAGTTTAAAACCGTTGCTAGTCACATATTAAAAGTGAAAAAGCCGAAGGTTTTAACTGATTAAATGAAGGTAAGGTCATGTTTTCATGGGAAAATTGTTATTAGAAGCTGATTTTCATTGATGTCGTGTTGTCTGAAGTCATCACTCAGTCTCTGAAGTTTAGATGAAGTTCATGCAACTTGACTGAATGCTGAACTGCAATAAAATATAGATCACAGATATCTGAAGGTCTGTACAATAAGGTCTAAACTAAGTGAATCAAGTATACAATTTCAATATCAGTAAGTAAAGTATAAACACCCCAGAAAAGTACTCAAGTGTAGTAATAAAGTACAAGTAGGAGTATTTCTCCACGCGTGGTGGTGTTCAGTCTGAGAATGTAAAATGTGTTGAGTTAGTAACACATGAATTAGCACTTGTTTGTAATGAGACTTTAATTAGAGCGGGTCGCTGGATTCTCGGGCTGCAGCGAGCCCATAAAGCTGTAGTTAGATGAGACATGCCTGACGTTAGAAGAAGAGTAATAAAACCCAGAGATGGTCACTTCTCAGAGCTCGGACTGGAACGTTGTCCCATCCTGCTTGGCAGCGCTCCATGTTCAGAGGAGTCTGGGAGTGAATGGCAACCAGGCTCTTTCTTTCTCTGAAGCCGCACTGGAATGTGAGGCCTTTTTCCCCTCTTCAGACACCATTATCATCAGTGAAATATTCCCTCTGCTGGGCCTATTGTACCCTCGCAGGGCGGACGTCACAGGCGCGCAAGGCCGGCCTCTCAGCGCGGTTTAAGCAGCGCGAGGCCCACAGCGACGAGTCTGTAGCGCGAGAACGCTCCTCCATGTTCGTATAAAGCAGTTTAAAATGGAATATTGGATCGTTTCTTCTTTCTCGTTTGAACTGAAGGCTTTCAGAACATCGCAAGTGGTAAGGAAGTATTTTATTGCATTATCTGTACTGCAGAATATTAATTTTTGTATCTTTTATTTTATGAAAGAAATATTAACTATCTAGCACACTTTGTTTGTATTAGTATATAAACTTTGTTTTCTTTCTGTCCTGTGTTGGAGCGACTGCTGTATGTAGGTGTGTGTGAGCAAAGTGGAATAAATGCAGTTGTTATAATCAGGAACCTGCATGTCCTTCATAACTGTCACACACCATTAGTGTTCTTATGACTGATTTTATCTTCACAAACAGTACCACTGATCATACATGACCCGGGAATCTCATCATTAACAAGCATAATCCATCGAAGAGTCACCACATGATGAGCTCAGAGGATTTCACTCGGGTTAAAATGGCATTCCAGTCATTCCTTCTCATCACCACCTCTCACTTTCTTGTTAAAATTTTTTATTATTGTCTTTGATTGTTGCTCTGACAAATTTGACAGCTTGTTACTGAAAGAAAGTCCTACAGTGATGGATGTCTTCTTTACAGACTTTAACAGTTTATCATTCTGACAGCGACCTGAAGGCACAGCGTAATAAATACAGACGCTTTTGTTGGAAAGAATTGCACATAAACAGCAGCTTTACCTTTTAAAGCTCATCTGAAATCAAAATCAGAGTTTCAGAGCTTTTTGTCCCTTAGTGATACGACACTGTATCTAAAAAACAAATGCGTTTTGGAGGTATTCTCAGCTTGTGTTTATAGGTCATTTCTTCCAGGAAGCGATCAAAAATTTGTGATGTTTCATATTTGTGCAAAACCTCATGATCATCTAATTAACTGCTCTCTAGAGCCGTATAGGCCCCGCCCCTTGGAGGCGTGTCTTGCTCTATAGGAGCAGCTTGTTAGCAGTAAATATGGTTCATCTGTGTCTTTTTATCTGAGCGTCTTCACACACACTATTCCCTTTTCCATCCATCACTCAGTCTGAGGGGAAAAGGCTTGGGCTTTATTCGTTTTGAGGAGGGAGGAGTTTGTGCGAGGTAGCAGTTATGTGACGGGAGCTGTACGTGCCTGAAACATGCTTATCTACAACAAATTGTTAGTTGTTGTTTAATGTCTGTCCCCAGTGGACACGCACTACTGAGAATCCATAACAAACATTCTGCTCTTTCCAACACATGTACAGTACGTAATAACACACCTGACCACGTTAACTCACCTGTGTCCAGCTTCAGGTTTTAATCTCTTAGCAAATTCCCGGTGCAGCCAAAAGGCTCATTAGAATCCGATCACATGGATATAAAAAAGATGAAAAGAAGGCTTGATCTAAATTACCAGTTGATCAGTCGTAATACACACCCTTTATTATTCAAGCCTTATGAGAAACTTCAAAGTGGGCACTAATCAGATAGCATGTGTTTAATCATTGCTCTGCTAAATTTGTGTAATTACTTCAATTTGTATGCAGTAGATATAAACATAAGCAGTAAGACTAACACTGCATTCGACCCGGAAGTGGGAAGTGGGAACGCGGAATTATGTGATTGCTGCTTTCGAGCTACAAAGTGGGGAAAAACACGGATCCCTCCATGAAAGCGTGTGTGGTTTGTTAGCCAGCTAACTGGTAATCATGAGTTTATGATGTATTTATTTTCTCAAAACCGTGAACTGTTATGGATTTAATCAGCTAATGTGCCTATATTAATTTATATAAAATAAACACTACTATAAACTCATGTTATGTTGATATTTTATTTACTGTTGACGGTGTAAGCAGCCATGTCAATTTAAGGAGAACTTCCTGCCTTTCCAAGTAGGAATTCCAAGTTTCTTTGGTTTCTCTCTCTTTCTTTGGTTTCATTGTCAGAAGTCAGAAATACAGAATTACAAACTTTACTTGAACATAAGTCAGACGTTTATAATTTCAGGCCTCAGTAATAGTGTGTGTTTGGTTTTTTAGATACTGTCAGAGTCCCTTTATTACTGTGAAGATGCTGAGCAAAGGAAAATGGATTCTGAATTAAGGATATTGAAGATATGATTTAAGAAAAAAAAACAGTAAACTACCTATAATTCAGATGGATTCCTACAATATCCACTTTGAGAAGATGAACAACTTTGACCTACACCATCTTAGTCGACATTCTCCATCCAAGTCCACTAGTAGTATAGACCAATACACACACCATCACGGCAAAGGAGATTCTGCTTATAGCTCTTTCTCTGGAGGATCTACTGCCCCTGATTACCCTTCACCCTTCCTAGTGGATGATTTACACCCACATAACCTGCACTATGCTGATCTGAAGTATGTGAAGGCCGTCTATGGCCCCAGCATCCTTGACTCCAATTCAAAAAGCATGTCTCGTCTGTATGGTTCCATGGAGGCCATTGCACACCAGCATCATCCGAGCCATACTGGATATTCTCATGTCAAAGATCCTCCAGCCCCTATCACCCATTTACCACCTCCGCCTCCACCACCACCTCCAGCTCTACCACCTCCACCGCCTGTCCATTTAGACAGTTTCATAACAACTAGGAATCCTGAAACCTCGGTGTTAAGCCCGAGTCCTGAGGGTCAGCTTTCTGCTGTTTCCTCATTTAGACACCAGACGTCTGATTCTGAAGTCTTGAGTTCCAAGCCTGACCTTGTTTATGATCTCTGGGCTCCTCAGAATTCTGAAATAAAGCAAGACTTTGTGGAAAAGACGCCAGAGTCGAAGTCAGAAGTCGTCTTTAATCGATTGCCGCTACAGACAGGCCAGGCAGAGTATTTACAGCAGAACAGGCAGTCAGAAATTCAACATAACAGGTCACATTCAGCATGCGGGGCTACAGTCTCTGAGCAACAACACACAACCAACTCCTGGCACATGGCACAAAACACAATCACGGGAAGTATTCAGCACAAAGGACAGTTCTATTTTGTCGCTGGTGTGTACAAATCGTGCGAGACCAGTGTTCCACCACCACCACAATGTCCGATAGGCAGTATCAACACTCACACACAAGCTGAAATACTGAGATCACATAATACAGTGGAGAACATGTTTAAAAACGTTCCACTGAGGAAACAGAGCAGCAGTGAAATCTTCTTTCAAGAGAAAAAATTCACCACACCAAATGGTGATGAGGAACCTTCAGGCATCCATCATTTCTCAAAGTCTCAAAGTGTCGCTGATTTGGAAGTCATGAATGTGGACGTAGGCAGATATCACACCAACAATCACCCAGTCTTCTACTGTGGTCCAGAGGATAGCTTCTCAGCATCATCTCGTCATAAACCTGTGACTTCTGTCTTTACTGAAATAGACCACAATATTCATTTAAAACAAGATGAACCTGTGAATAAACTGACAAGACAACCCTTAGCTGATATGCCCACAGAGAAGATCAGTAAAGAGATGACTCCTCTTCTGTACCACCTCACTGGAGCCAGCAGAGCGGCCGTCATGAAGAGCGTGAAAAATGAGAAAAACTCAACTTTGGGATGCAAGGAATCAGACTGGGGTAAAGATCATCAGGAAGCAGGACAGGGGTCTGTTTCTTCTAGCAGTCACTCATCGCACAATGAAGTGGCTAAAGAGGCAAAGTCGAATGAGTTTTATTATCTATGCAACACCATGGATGATTCCTTCAAAAAATATTATAAAGAAAAGCTTAAGGATGCACAAACCAAGGTTTTGAGAGAGACTTCATTCAAAAGAAAAGATCTCAGACTCTCTTGGCAAAAGATCATTGAGCACTGCTGTGATAAGAGGGACTCCGTTGTACCTTCTGGGCCTCCATCACAAGAAAACCCCAATCCAGCTCATCTGCCCACATTTCAGAACACAGATACCTTGAATAACCCAAGCCACCAGATTAAGAAAGAGATGGTGAAGCAGCAAAATATGGCTCAGCCGCAGGTGCCTCGAGTCGGCTGTAGGAAACGTCTGACCCTGGAACAGAAGAAGCTGTCCAACTCCGAGCCAGAAAAGCTGCACCGTCTGGGAGACGGACCAACACATGTGACCTGTCGTTCCCTCGGCAGTGAGAGCGAAGGACTGCTCTCAGAAGAGTATCTTGATCAGCACGGTCTAGTCGCGGACAGGCGTAGGATGTTTGAGGTGAGGGGGCGTGCAATGTCAGCATGCAGCTTCTCCAAAAGCACTCTTAAGCACCTTCAGCAGAAGGCTTTGGTAGCATATATGGAACGTAAAACTGGCTGCAAGGTAGCGGAGCCGAAGCAGCCAGCTCCACAGGTTCCCACAGCAGGGAGGCATTCTGACTGGGGTCCTAAACCTTATTCAGGATCCAAGGAGAAGCCGCTTAGGCCGCTCTCTGCCAGTCGTGTTCAGGATTCAGGTTCCATCAGACACGCCCAGTTCACCTCTGCGCATCACGGCGTTCACTCACAGCAGTCCAGCTGGAAAGAGCAACCATCACGTTCCTCAGAGAAGTCTGCCTCTGTGGAGAATCTCCTGGAGGAACGACAGCAACCTCGCTCGTACAGAAGATGCAGCACTTCAACACCTCATTCCTTTTACCAGGTATGCAACGTAGTATGAACATGAGGCTCAAAACTTTACCTTAAAATTCCAAGGTCTCTAAACGTCAGCATGCATATACACAAGTGAAAGAAATATTCATTATTTTTGTTTATTTACATTTTTACTTCTTGTTTTTACATAGAACCAGAAACACTTTGACTTCTCCACCCATGACAAAGATGTCTCAAGGTGAGTTTTTACTGCCTGAATAATGTGACTTATACCACAGGCTTGTTGAATGCTGAATTGTGATTGGTCAGAAGGCGTTGATTAATTTTCTATAACAGCAGCTCTGACAGCAGTGCAGCAGCAAATCACAGGTTTATGTATAAAACATTATCGTTTCTATAGTAACGGCTCATTCACAGGGACTCGTACAGCGAACGCTCCACATAAAGGAAGGAGTCTCCAGTGTCAGCGCCTTTGTAACAGTCAGAGCTAAAGCTGTAACTTTTTAAGTTTTCCGACATCTTCAGGACAGACGAGTTTACGCTTCTTTGCGGTTTCTCAGTAACGTGCGTAACGAGCTGCGATTGTTTTTTTTGTCTTATTAACTTCAAGATGGAGAAAAAAGTTAGAAAGCGACGACAGGAACTAAACTGTGTGACAGATATTCCACAAGATTAGCATTAATACTTAATAAATAATGATAATCAAAAACTATGACGTTTAATTAATAAAAAAGTGGAATTGTTGTGTTATGTGTTATAAGAGGACTGAAACAGTATTATTGGAAATTAATAATTAATATAATAATAATTAATTATTATTAATAATTAATAAGTAATTATGTCACTGGAAGGTTAGCAAGTGTGTGTGTGTGTGTGTGTGTGTGTGTGTGTGCGTGTGCGTGTGCGTGTGTGTGATTGTAAATCTGAAACCTGAAATCCTGTGTCTTTAGAGCTGAGATTAAAGTGGAAGGAGAAAGAAGGGTTTGTAAGGAGTATGCAGTGTCTGTTCCGGATCAGCAGAGGGCCCGAATGGTGGCGTCCAGAGGGAAGTCAATGGAGGAGCTTGGAACGTCCATGGTTTCCAGGCCTAAAGTTCTCAGCAGAAGCTCGGATCAGCTGAATCAGATCCAGGGAACACACGTCCTGTCTGACAGGGTGACGAGAAACAGCACTAAGCAGCACTATGCACCTCTGGCTGGTTCTGAGGATAATGTTCAGATCGGCCCTGAGCACAGAGTCTTTAATGAGCCAGGTTCAGTAGAGCACACATCTGCAGTGGCCAACCCCTGGATCAGAACATCTTCTGTATCGGGTAGAGAAGGCAAAGTCACAGCTACACCCAGTTCTCCCAGAGGAACCAGTGAGAACAATCTGATTGTCAGGTAACATTTTCTATAATTGATTGTATATTATAAATCCCTGAGAACATTAGCAGTCCAGTGGAAATAAATCTGCTTCTTTGTGTCTTTTAGCAAAATTAAGGTAGTTCCTCAAGAACCGTTCTTAACGAAGGGTGAAATGTCACACGGAGATGTGAGTGATGTCCACTCCCTTCATGAAGTCACAGCCGACCCCAGTCTGTGGCTTCCATCACCGGGGGTGAATGATGGGAAAACACATGAGGGCACGAGTTCCCAACATACGCTTACCCATCATCCTCAGAGCACGCAGCCTGCTTTATACGGCAAGACAGATTCAGTGTCAGGGTGTGAACGGTTAGCGGCGGTTCCTGTCCCTGCGCTTGATGGAGCTCAGGAAAGGAAGAAGAAAGCAGAAAGGAAGTGTCCTGTAGACCAGCCTCAGTGGGAGACTCTGGTTCAGGAAGTGGTCTCAGCAGACCAGTCGTTAGCTCGCATTCTGTATCCTATCGCTAATCGCAAGACCGCCGTCATGCTAATGGAGCAGATGTTATCTGAAGACAGTCTTTTGATGGAAGATCACTATAAGAAAAAGCAGCAGCAGAAAGTTCCCACTTCTGAGCAGACTACATGCAGGTGAGTACTTACAGGGTCGAAAAGTCTGAGTGCTCCCACTGGCATCGTTTTCTCATTTAATGCCATTGTTTTTCATTATAAATTATATTACCTGCAGTAGAATCTTTTCATGAATTTCAGCATTTCTTGGTTTGGTTTGTTCTCCTTTTGCTTTAATGACAGCGAGCGCTCGAGCTCGAGCAGACTCTACAGGTTTGTGTAAATCTGACGATCCGTGTTCGATCAAATCCATCAGAGTCGTCTGAACGCGTGCTTTAATGGAAGAGGAATTTTGTACAAAGGAGTTAAAGGAGTCAATATCACACATTTACTGCAGTTTAAACAGTAACCTATAGAGCAGAATATATCATTCTGAATACCCAAGATATCAAACATTTCCTTTCTTTGTTATTATATAATTATTAAAAAATTCTTCCAAAAATATTTCCAGTATTCAATGAAAAAAAAAATTCCCAGATTTTCAGTGTGACCCTGTATACACTCCGTACTCCGCTGGTACAGAGCACATTTCTAGGTCTGTAGTAGCTCTTGACTTTGCTTTGTCCTGTTGTTTTCAAGGCCGTCTTCTGCTGCTGTTGAAGATGATGGTGATGATGATGATGATGATGATGATGATATGAACAGCTCCTCAACACCAAAGGAAGGCGCAGTTCCTCTGTCTACTAGTACAGGAGCGAATGTCACGGGGAAGAAGGTACATTTATTATTACATGTGTAGTTTTTATTCACTTTTTTAGAGTTTATATTCGTCTAGGTAGATTCATTAGGAACACCTGTACACCTGCTCATTCGTGTGATTATCCAATCAGACAGCCATGTGTGCGCAGTGCAGTGCATAAAATCATCCAGATGCAGGTTTCAGTTAACGTTCACATCAAACACCAGAACGGGGAAAAATCTCAAGGACTGACCATGGCATGGTTGTTGGTTTGAGTATTTCAGAAGCTGCTGATCTCCTGCTGGGATTTTCACACACAACAGTCTCTAGAGTTTGAATAAAAACAAAAAAACATCGAGTGAGCGTCAGTTCTGTAGACGGAAATGCTAAGGATATTATTCATGAAAATCGCAGGACATCAGCAGTTTGTGAAATACTCAGAAGTCACCAAGGTGAGACTTTTCCCATAATTGACTGATTTAGATAACTGCATGAATACGCAGGTGTTCCTATTAAAGTGACCAATGAGTGTACGCATGATGTGTGTGTATATATAGTAATAGATTATTTTGATTTTGATTAACATGTACTCAGTGTGACTGTGCTCTTTTATTCTCCTGACACAGAGGCAGCTGATGGCTCATATTGAAGAGCAGCTGAAGTCTCTGGAGGGACTGCGCTCGTCCCTGCAAGGCGAGGAGAAGGAAATTGGAGTTCTGGGTAATTCTCTGGAGGTTCTGGTGCGCGAGTGCTGTTTACCTGCCGAGCTGGAGCGCTACACGCAGTTCATTGAAGACCTGGAGCGCGTCATCAGCCTGCTGCTGTGTCTCTCGGCACGTCTGGCCCGCGTGCAGAACGCCCTGAGCACCGTGGACGAGAACATGGACTCGGAGGAGAAGGTGTGAGGGCTGGGATTAGGAATTAAGTGATGAATTAAACTTAATTAGGGGTGTGGTGTTATTAGAAGATAATCAGCTGTTACCACCTTGAAGTTGATTATTTTCCAGTAACAGCATGTCCCTAAGTGTTTTGTTCCTCTTACACAACAGAAATTTGACAGCGCTAACAATGTTTTATATGTTAAAGCATGACACGTCATACTTTTTATCCGTTTATTTTGTGGAACAAGTTCCTTTTATCACTTACTTTATAGCAGCTATAAACAAACAGCTACACTATTGTCAGAGCTGCTGTTAGAGAAAATTAATCAACACCTTCTGACCCGTGAACAATGCCCTGCTCTTTATTTGGGTCAGTATGTATGTGGCATACTATCGTCTGAACTTTCCGTTTGCAAAGCAGCTGTAGATCGAGTCATTTTCCGTCCTGGTGATTTGAATTAGGCGTGTCTGAGGCTGACGTGAGGAATGGTGTGGGAAACTCTGTTCATCTCTGCATTGAGAGCGCACGTACTCATAAACAGCTGTAAATGTAAATATTGTTTTATTGAGTTTGGTGGTGTTCTCGGCGAGGCTGGAGAGGAGAGTGAATGGCTTGCTTGGCTCTGTGTGTGTTGTGTGTTTTGCTTGGATAAGCAGTTCCTGGTAGTGTGTCACCGAAACTGCAGTCTAGTTTCGATGGGTTTTACACTGCACTGCCCTCTGCTGACAAATATTTGAGCAACTGTCACTCGTAAAGTTCTGCAGATGTTAAAGGATGACACCATGAGGCACATTCTTTGTATTCTTTTGTGTAAAATGGGATGGGCAAAGTTATTACCCCTCCGTGTACCTGACATGTTTAACTCCCAGCTTAGCTTTTCCTATCAGTCCTGACTCAGCAGTAGCTTTTGGTGACCTGGTTAACAGGTGAAGCATGACTGGGGTTTAAGTACCGCAGTGTTTATAAAATAAATAAATAAATAAATGAAAATACAAGATTTCAAGTATAAAGTTTGTGTGTTAAAATGAGGGATGTTGAACATTTGGTGA
>JAKKZN010000015.1:264467-277250 GCA_033441825.1 Pangasius elongatus | reverse complement strand
TATTTATTTATTTATTAGTTTTAGATTGATGTTTCTATGCACATGAACAGAAGTATTGGTGAAGAAATGCCTCTTTGATGAACCTTGTGTAACTCTGCTGAGGGGTTTATAGTAAATATGATTATAATAATAGGCAAAATTTACCAGAAGATCTTTTCATATACATCATTTATACCAAGAATTTCCCTCGGGATCAATAAAGTATCTATCTTTACACGTGCATTTATATAATCTGTATTAAAGAGTTCTACAAAATAAGAAACTGCATAAGACTATTACTTTACTAATATTTATTAGTATTTATTTATTTATTTGTCTCCTCTTCTCTGTTTTTTTTTCCTTTTTCATGTTATGATAATTGTATTGTATCCCAGTACTGTCATGTCAATGTTCCTATATATATATAAACACATTAAATATATATATATATATTGTTTACTAGATGGAAGTCACTGCTTCTTGTTATAAAATAAAGCTAAAGCTTTGCCTCGAAAAAAAAAGTAAATATAAATATAAAGGAAGTTCCCAGGAAGACAGGAAGTCGTCATATTCCTGGGGTTGAGTTTCTGCGCATGCGCAACATTTCTCGCACGCTTGCTAGGCGTTAGTGGAGACAGTGCGCATGCGCGGTGGAGCTCGGGTCGTGACAGTGTCCGAGAGAGAGAGAGAGAGAGAGAGAGAGAGAGAGAGAGAGAGAGAGAGAGAGACTTCCTTTACGCCCATCTCCGATATAACACCTTCTCTGCACATTCCTGATCATGGCTGCCGCGGATGTGGACGTGTTTTCCGTGAGTACTGCTGTACTTCCTGTAGCTGTGTCTCTGTGTCTCTGTGTCTCTGCTCCGGGTTTGCATGGCGCAGTTTGATATATATGTTTTTGTTGTTTATTTTTGTGTTGCATTTTTCGCTGAAACACGCTGCAGTTCGCCAGCTTTGATTCCCTGCGAGTGTGAAGATAAAACCCTGAAGCCAGCTTTGATATCATGTGTTCAGACTTGTGAAGCTTTCCAGCATTGTGTTGCTGATCACAACTTCCGGTTTGCTTTATTCTAATTCATTATAACAGGTTTAGTCCTTAAACCAGAAGAGGAATTTTAGGGAAAAGGCATTTCCTGCTGGGAATCCTCCAGCTGCTGGGAGAGAGGAGCAGCTTCCCTGCTCAGAAATGGAAAGATTCTCAATCTTGTCTTCACCCTGAACCATAAGCTCTGTTCTTCTCAGTGTTCCTGACAGGCTGCAGGGCAGAAGCTGAGCTCCTGAAAGCACAGCTCATGGTCCTGTGCTCAGCCCTGGGGTACTCGGGGTGCTCGGGGTACTCGGGGTCAGGCAGGATGAATGGTGTGTGTGAGCACCTTTCAGGAGAAGCACTGTTGGTTCTCAATGTTCTGAGTACTCCTGAAATCAAACTCCGTGTTTCAGAGCTGTACTTTACTGTCAGACACTGAAGCGATTCTATATAAAAATAATAAAAATACAAAAAGAAAATTTATTAGACAGATATCTTGTTTTATAGTTCATCCTTTCTAGAAAAAAAAGGCACATTTTGTTTTGTATTTGTGCACAACTTCATGATCGTCCAATCAGATGCTTTCTAGGACTGTAAAAGCCCCGCCCCCTGGAGCTCTTTAGCAGTAAACATGGTTCATCTGTTTTTTTTTTTTTGTTTGTTTTTTTTTTTGGTCTGAGCATCTACACACACACACACACACACACACACACACACACACACACACAAGAACTTCCCTTTTCCAAAAATTGCTCAGTCTGAGATGAATAATGGTTGGTGTTTGAGAAAGGGGAGGAGTTTGAGAAGGGGGAGGAGTTTGTATGAGGTGACGATTTTCTGAGGCGTTTTACAAACCTGAAGCTCTTCAATGCTGGAGCACGTTGTGAGAATCGCGTCTTTACAGCGTCGGGGTTCTGCATCCGTAAGAGTCAGTAAATGCCTCTCGCTAATCTCTCCACTGTTCTCTGTGATTAGCTAGCTCGCTGTCAGGGTTATTTAGATTGGATGGGGGTGTGGCTTATCTCAAACGCTATTGGCTGTTGCGTAAATCAGTCAAACACCTCAACATGATGTCACTTCCTGTTTTAGAAGGAAATACATAAATATACAGAATCAGTTCACAGCTAAGAAGGCATTTTATCTCCATGAAATATATCCTGATATTTAGCCCACACAGTATTACCATGAAACTGTTGTCTAACTGTATTCTAAGATGGTTTAATTTTTGTACCTTAAATTTTGTACAGCATAAATCCCTTCTAAAGGAAATCATTCGGCTCAAAGCAGTGATGGACAGAGCGCAAACTACTTTTTCAAATTGTTTATCTCTCGCTCAGTACGCAGGGTGGAGGTTCATCAGAGAATAAATCTTGGACGCCGTTGAAGATCACGTGTTTATTATAAAAGTCGCTCAGGGTGGAGTTCTCCTTTAGTTAAAGTTTGATCCAGTCATCAGTTGAGTCTGACTGAAGCTTTAGTGCAGCGTGATGGTGAGTCTGAGAGAGCGTCATCGTCCCCTGCCAGTCACGTCCACGCTGGCCAGTCACGTCCACGCTGGCCAATCACGGCCGGGTGTAGCCTCGTTAGAGTGCGTAGCAGTTTGAAAAGATGTGATGTCTCAGAGGAAGCATTCGATTATTGTGATATTTTTTAAAAACCTGCTGGTTTTGAGCTCCTTGCAGATGATCAGAGCGAGGGTGAGAGTGTGTGTGGAGAGATCAGTAAATCCTAACTCTCTCCCTCGTAATGCTTTTCTGAATGAACACGTGTTGTGGACGAGCCGAGTCCGAGTCCACACCATCCTGGTGTCCAGAAACAGGACACTTAGTGCTCACACTCGGGCCTTGATTTTTTTTCAGTGAGACAGCGAGTGTTTCCCTGCGCTCTGTTGGGTCCAGGGTTTAAATGTCCTTTTTTAAAAGTTGTGTTTGTAAAAGAGACAAACAAACCCTGTTTACTCCTGACAGATGGCTGAGACTTTGTGCTGTTTGTTGAAGTCTTGAGAGGTTTCCAGAGAGCTCGATCAGTGACCAGCGATCATATGGTGTCAGATGGTGCGGGGTGTGTCTGATTGTGCGGTGTGTGTCTGATAGTGCGGTGGGTGTCTGATAGTGCGGTGGGTGTCTGATAGTGCGGTGGGTGTCTGATGGCGCGGGGTGTGTCTGATGCTGGCGCGGGGTGTGTCTGATGCTGGCGCGGGGTGTGTCTGATGCTGGCGCGGGGGGTGTCTGATGGTGGCGCGGGGGGTGTCTGATGGTGGCGCGGGGGGTGTCTGATGGTGGCGCGCGGGGTGTCTGATGGTGGCGCGCGGGGTGTCTGATGGTGGTGCGCGGGGTGTCTGATGGTGGTGCGGGGGGTGTCTGATGGCGCAGTGTCTGATGGTATGTTGTAGTTTGGGATTTCAGTATTCGAGCAGAAGCTCGGCTCCCGTGTCTGTAATGTGAACATGGTTAATGCTGTTTAGGTCAAATTGCAAGGCCAGCTTTAGATATCGGCAAAACGTCTACACGCGCTCGTCCGATCATTGGAGGTTTTACTGATCTGTGCTCGGACAGTTGTGCTGTTCACCGTCTGTCCTCTGCGAGGAGCCGATCGTCCAGCAGCTTTAATAGTTTGAAGACGCTTACAGAGGAGCCAACATCTACAGTTCAACTATGTTTTAACCCCTCACTCGAGTGATCCGGGAACCAGCCGAAAACCTTTCTGCATTTGAGTTAAAGCAGCAGTCAGAGGAAATTACACAGTACCTGTCTCTGGTAGCTGTTACTCTCATTTCACATCAGATAATAAAGAGAGAGCTCCGTTAAAACACAGGAGAGGAAATCTAATCCGGGCGTTTTCACACCTGTTAGTCCGATCGTCACGTCTGAATCCGCGCGAAATGCGACACTCTTGTTTTTTTTGTTTCGTTTGGTTTTGTTGCTTTTCTCACGTGTGAGGAGCGCCAAAACATATACAACCGAACTCTTTCATTCTTTGCTCAGAAATACAACAACGGGAAAAAGTAAATAAAGCTTTACTAAGTGTGTGTTTCAGGAAGCACAAAAATCACCCGCGCACAACAGATGACTGAGTAATCATATAAACAAGGAGTGTAAATCATCGCGTTTCTGCAGTGCTGCAGCTCTGTGCTTCCTTTCTCTTATTTCTTTCTTTCCTTTTTTTTTTTGCTTTCTTTTGCTATTTTTCTTTTGTTTTGTTTTGACATTTCTTTTGACGTCTTTCTTTCTTGTGTGACTTCCTTCTTTANCGGTAATGATCAGTACGGCGTTACGGTAATGATCAGTACGGCGTTACGGTAATGATCAGTACGGCGTTACGGTAATGATCAGTACGGCGTTACGGTAATGGTCAGTACGGCGTTACGGTAATGATCAGTACGGCGTTACGGTAATGATCAGTACGGCGTTACGGTAATGATCAATACGGCGTTACGGTAATGATCAGTACGGCGTTACGGTAATGATCAGTACGGCGTTACGGTAATGATCAGTACGGTGTTACAGTAATGATCAGTACAGTGTTAGTGATTATTGCTGTAGTGATTATTTCTTGTCTGGTTCTGACAGCGAGCCGTAGAAGTCATGTGTGAAATCATAGAAGTGTGTGACAAGCATGAGGAGATGTGGAGCGCTCTCTCTCTCTCTCTCTCTCTCTCTCTGTGTGTGTGTGTGTGTGTGTGTGTGTGTGTGTGTGTGTGTGTGTGTGTGTGTGTGTGTGTGTTGAAGCACACTGATATATTTTTAGGTCAGACTGCATTTTGTGATGCTCTGATGCCACAGTAGGATCGAATCAGGACCATCTGTACCTCCTGCTCTATTAGCCTCAGAACATGAATCACATGGGCACACAGTCAGGTGTGTGTGTGTGTGTGTGTGTGTATGTGTGTGTGTGTGTGTATGTGTGTGTGTGTGTGTGTGTGTGTGTGCGCGCTGCAGTACTCCATCGGAGGTCTTTGTGTATCCATCTGCCGAGATCACGCTCTGTCCAAGTCACAGACGTCGTCGTTCCCCCCCGGGGTTTGTGTTAATGGTCCGGTCTGATTGGTCTGTCAGAATGATGGACGGCCCGTTTAAAGAAGGGGCGGGGCCAGTTGGTATTTGACGTAGCCCAGGTGTGGCTAGAGTGTTTAATGCTTTTAAATGTTTAAGTTAGTGTTTTAAAAATGGATGTAATGTTAAATTCAGAAAATATGGACTTCACATCATTGTTTCCTGAAGAGAGAACAGCGCAGGACTTTTCTATTCAAATTATTTTTATGTATTAGTATTTGAGAAAAATGTCTTCCTGTGTGTTTATAATTTGTGTGCGATTGTGTGTGCGATTGTGTGTGTGTGTGTGCGATTGTGTGTGTGTGTGTGCGATTGTGTGTGTGCTCATGGGGAAATATCTTTATCCATGAATCCATGGGTGGACAGACACACAAACATACACACACTCTAACCACATACATCACACACACACACACACACACACACACTAACCACATACATGAACACACACAAACACAACACTTGTTAATAAAGTCTGCTGTTATAGTGAGTGTTTGTGAATATCTGGGTTTGACACGAGGAGCTGCTTTTTCACTTTTTTGTTACCTCTGTGTTTAAAGCAGCACAGAGCGCGTCGTGTTTTTTGCGTATCAGACTTCAGCTTGCCTGAACACCGTCGCTTTGCTCCACCGAGCCTGATGACATCAGCTGGTAAATATGCACCCTGGGAAAATAAAAAATAAAAGGAGGGGGTGAATGTAGAGAGCGAGATTGAGAGAGATAAAGAGAGAGAGAGATTGAGAGAGATTGAGAGAGAGAAAGAGAGAGAGAGAGATAAAGAGAGAGAAAGAGAGAGATTGAGAGAGATAAAGAGAGAGAGAGATGAGTAATGATTTGAGTTCAGACTCGAGCGTAACGATCATCAGTGTGTGAATCTTTTCTGATCCATGTATGTTGTTTTTCTTTTATTTCTAAATGAAATGGTCAAAAGTTTTTCGCTTTAAATAATATATTTAAGTTTTTGGCGTGTGGCAGACTGCTATCAAGGAGCAAATCAGAGTCAGACGTCATTTGTCTCTTTTCTCCTGTTTTTTCTTTTTATTTTTTTCCTATTTATTTTTTTAGTTTTTTAATGATCATTAATAATTTAATTTCTGTCCAAAGTATCAAAAGTAGACGCTGAATTGTCTTCAGATCCCGGTCAGCAGTGCTGAAATGCATCGCTCGGGGTCTGTGTAGTGATTTTCAGGATCCAGAGTCCTGAGCGTCGAGTGACCGAGTCTTACGAGCGTAAGCGTAATCATGTGTGTGACTTTGTTGCAGGATGAGCAGAAGCGGAACCTCGGCCTGGGCGGACATGTCGGCTTTGACAGTCTGCCCGATCAGCTGGTCAGCAAATCCGTGTCTCAAGGTTTCTGCTTCAACATCCTCTGTGTGGGTACGCACCTCTTTCTCCAGCTTCATGCAAAAACCTCTCCTGTTACACAGTCTGTGGTCTGGGAGAAGCAGTAGCATTAACACTAACGTGTCGAGATCCAGGCCTGATTTTAGACGCAGAAGGCCGCGTGGTGAATCACTAATTACCGGTTTTGGCTTGTCACGTTTCCTAACTGATCTACATTTTTACCATTTTTACTTTAGGTGAAAAGTCACCTGTTAAACTCCTTTACCACATTGTCGTTTAGGGGAGACGGGTATCGGCAAGTCCACGCTGATGAACACGCTTTTCAACACGATGTTCGAGAACGAAGAAGCCAGTCACTACCAGAACGGCGTGTACCTGCGGCCGAGAACATACGACCTGCAGGAGAGCAACGTCCACCTCAAGCTCACCATCGTAGACACGGTCGGCTTCGGAGACCAGATCAACAAAGAGGAGAGGTACGATTTCAGGAACACTCAAACATTCACAGATATCTGGTTTCATTGACTAATCTTAAATATCACAGTGGCATGAATGTAGAAGGGAAAGTGAGCCACAGCGCTCCCAGAATCCCAGCGATGAACGCGATGAATGCTCCTGAAACATTTCACACTTTTCGCTAATGACTTCAGCACTCCATGTGCTGTCTGGCAAACATTTCCCTTCTGCTTGAAGATGGGAATAAATAAAACCCTTAAACATGCGTAAGGAACGAGACGCAGAGAGACAGCTGGAGAAAATCCTCCGACTGGAGTCTGAGTGTTTTTTACAAGGAAAGACAGATGAGGAGGGAAGAAGAGGAAATGTTCATCCTTATTTCACCGACCCTTTGAGTGAAGGGGTCAAAGAGCGAGAGAAAGTGTGTGGGTGTGTGTGTGTGTGTGTGTGTGTGTGTGTGTGTGTGTGTGTGTATGTGTGTGTTTAGTTGGGAATGGCTCTTGAAATTGCATTCTACATTCTGCAGCAGAGGCTTTAAAAGTTCACGAGAGATGCATGCTGGGAATGTGCCCTGGAGAAACAACGGGAAAGGTCGAGCATTGTAAACACACTGCTGGAAGGGTTATGTGAAGTTAGATAGCTTTCTCAGATACGAGGAACATGTGTTAGCCACAAGGAGAATGTGAAGCAGTCTTAAAGGAATGAAGGAGGGTTGGATTAAAAAAATTCTTCCCCAATTAAACTAGAAAGAAAATGAAAGCGTAGCGGATTTAAATGATCTTTGCTTAATAACATCATTTCAGTCATATGTTTTTCAATATTTTTTTTGTCTTTACAGTTACAAGCCCATTGTTGATTACATCGACACACAGTTTGAAAACTACCTGCAGGAAGAGCTGAAAATCAAGCGCTCGCTTTTCAACTACCACGACACCAGAATCCACATCTGCCTGTACTTCATCGCTCCCACAGGCCACTCGCTCAAGTCTCTGGATTTAGTCACAATGAAGAAGCTGGACAGTAAGGTACACAGCAGACCACTGAGGCTTATCTTGTACTTGGTTTAGCAGGACTGTGCTAATGTACAGCGGATGTTAAAAGTCTACACACCCCTCTTAAAAACTGCAGGGTTTTTCTGATGTGAAAAAAATGAAACCATGATAAATCATGTCAGATCTTTTTCCACCTTTAATGTTAAATAGCAGCCAACAACACTGAAGTGAATTCAGAGGAGAGAGAGAGAGAGAGAGAGAGAGAGAGTCTGCTCCTGCTACAGACCGAGAGCTCGGACATCTCGCGCCTGGCCACGGATAGCTGTGGCATCATCGGGATTCGAACCCGGATTCATTTCCGTTTATTCCTTCTTTTAACCGCTGTTGAACAAATGGCTCTTCCAAAAGCCAGGTTTCTCTTCCCGGCACACGGGAATCCAGGTTGGGAAGTTCATAGCGGCAGATCATTAAAATAAACGACTTGTTGATTTCTGAGGGATGTGTACGTGTACATCGCAGTGTGAAATGTACTTGATATTGGATGAAGTATCGATCAGCTGACGCTGGACGCTCAGGGACAGGACGCTTCCCCTGGGCTCTACTGGTTCAGATCAATTTTTCATTCTGTCGGCGTGGGACTGAGGGGGTGTGGTGATTGTGATAACGACATGGAGGCTGATGGAGGGTGAGAAATGGCAGGGTGTAGTACCGGGATTCTGGCTTTACCGCGTGTGTTTTGACGTACTGAACAGATGGTACTGTGATATTCAGCAAGTGGCTAACAGCCAGAACGTCCTCTGGAGAGTCTCATATCTCACGAGTCCTCCACGCTTAGGAGGAAAAAATGTTAAACAGGAAATGCCTCGTGAATAAACGTCGCAGTTTATAGGAGTTATGTTTTGCACTTTCTATATTTGCTTTCGTTAGAGAAAATGAAGAGATTGTTGTTCTGGCTTCTTTCTGTAATAGAGCACGTTTAAATTCTGTATGTTAGCTGTTAATGTGCGAGGATGAAGTGAGCTCTCTCGTTTCCAACAGAACAGCGAGTGGGCGTTTCTTTTTCATCTCGACTGAAGCTGGGTCTCTGCTGTGGAACTCCACTTTAAGTGACTGTAATTAGCACTAACTGTTTCTGTAACTCGTACAGACAGACCGCATGTGCCTTGGACACTACTGTAGTGGTTATTAGACTTATACCTGTACACAGGAAAGTGAGTGTTTCCACCATTTCAGGTGTAGGGAGAGTAGGGAGGAGTAATAATATCACCAGCCGTGCGGTCGGGAACTGCTTACCAGGCAGAGACGATCACAGAAACTCAGCTGGATGCTGGATTTATAGGTGATTTTGCTGTACGTGTATGATAGATTATAGACTGTGCCGCTGCCACATGATTGGCTGATGAATGATCGTGTGTGTGTGTGTGTGTGTGTGTGTGTGTGTGTGTGTGTGTGTGTGTGTACAGTATGTTTACAAAACATTATTTTGACTGAAATGGAGCACAGATCTTATACATGAACACAGGACTCTTGTCCTAAAGCACCATTCCATCATGCATCAAGTGTTTCACGCTGTTCAGCAGCATAACGTACGTTTTGGAAAATTCAAAATGAGAGCAGCGCGTCTACTGTTCGCTAACAGCTTATTGTTAAACCGCAAGAGTCTATTCAGGACTCTTCTAGCAAACATTTAACATACACACACACACACACACACACACACACACACACACACACACACACACACACACACTCTGTGTTTGCATGTGGAGGTGAAAAGTTGCTCTAAGCGGTGCGTCGTGGTTTAGTGTTGTACCGACTCTAACACACCCAGTTCAGCACACCAGCTAATACTCAGGCTCACGTTTGTTTTAGGAAACGTGTTAGACCAGAAGTCTGGTGTTGGGAATCTTGTTTTTTGGTTCTTTTTTTATTATTATTTTCTTCTTTGTTAATTTATCAGAGTGGAAATGTTTTCACAGATCCATTCATTAATCTTTGGTACATGAGGTGAAAATATTAAGAGCTGTTTATCTGATTGTAACCCGACGTGATGGTCATGTCCTGTCTGCAGGTGAACATCATTCCCATTATTGCGAAAGCTGACACAATTTCCAAGAGCGAACTTCACAAGTTCAAGATTAAAATCATGAGCGAGCTGGTGAGCAACGGCGTGCAGATCTACCAGTTTCCCACGGATGATGAAGCGGTGGCCGAGATCAACTCCTCCATGAATGTAATCTTTCGTTTCTGTACAGAAAACCGTCTGGGCCTGAAGAATGATGAATTAATAGACGTACAAAAACACACCCGAGCTTCTGGTAGTTAAAGGGATGGGACGGAGCTCATAATGAAGCGTTAATGAAGAGTTATTATCTGTTAATTAGCTTATGAACTTTGCTCTGGGTGGCTGCTATTCTTTGTTCACTTTAACAAAGAAGAGAGTAATAAAGCCAGCACGCATACGGAGTTCAGAATGAACAGATCACGTGTTCTAAACAGATACAAATACAAATATGGAGAAGAGATGCACTATTCGTTTTTTTTTGTTTGTTTTTTTAAAGAAAGATGGCTGTAAAGGTTCAGTGTGTGTGGTTGGGTTTGCATGGGGACTGATATCCAGCGGGAGGTGTTTTTAAAGCAGTTAGATACGAAGTGAGCCGTCAGATAAATCTCACGAGAAGAAGAAAGACCACATTCATTAACCTGAATGTCAGAGATGCATCTGCATCATTCGTTTATGTGTAACGTCCTGCTCCGGGTCACGCCGGGTTAAATCAGGATACGAGTTTGTTTAGGCCTGTATTCTGGTATTCTGGGAATTTAATTTGTTATAAAATTAGTTTAAAAAGGTACAAACCAAATACAGTAATTGTAGGAGCGGAATTAAAAACAGCCTCACACACCCACCTCTTTTTAAAGCTAGTGTGTATTGGAAGTTCACTTTGTTAAAAGTATGATTATTGAGTCAGGAGAGGAAACAGATCGTCTATAACATGACGCTTGTGAGCTTCTGTGATCTGAATTTGCCTGGAAATTTATACACACACGTCATACTCACGTGTGTTAAACTGAGTCGGGTCTAAATGAAAGGTCACTAAAATAAAGTGAGCAGATGATCTGCTGGATGATCAAACTTTCTCTTTGAAGACTTTGCAAAACAGAAATGTTTGAAAGTTCTGGTGAAGCCTTTAAGCAGGCGTGCACTGAGCTCTGCTCCTCCTCAGCGTGCTGCGTGTGTGTGTGTGTGTGTGTGTGTGTGTGTGTGTGTGTGTGTGTGTGTGTGTGTGTGTGTGTGTTCGTCAGGCTCATCTACCCTTCGCTGTAGTGGGCAGTGTTGAGGAGGTCAAGGTCGGGAACAAGACGGTCAGAGCCAGGCAGTATCCCTGGGGCGTCGTCCAAGGTAATGTTTTTATTTGATTTTATTTTTATTATTATTATTTTTTTTAACATAATCTTTCCAAACACACACAGCACTGCGCCACCGTGTTGCTTCTCTCTCCCCTGAGGAACGCTTTGGGTTATTTTTGGGTAATTAGCAGCTCTTTGGTAAAACAATCTTCTTGTCCCCGGAGCTGATAAAGTGTGCAGAGTGGGAGGTAATTAATGCGCTGCTCACTCAGCTGCTGAAAGTGCTGTCTGAGGAAAGGTCACGTCATTAGCTGTGTCACGTCGGAGAGACGGCGAGAAGAGAACAGGACGTGGCTAATAAAATGGAGTCTCTGTTAACGTGGACGTGTGTGTGAGAAAACAAGTGTGTGACGCGTAATAGACTTTTTTATGAGCTAATAATATTTTCCCTTAAATAACATTCAGCCTGGGCGATTCGGAAATGCATCCCTCCATCTCTCCATCTCTCCATCTGTCCATCCCTCCATCTCTCCATCCCTCCATTCCTCCATCTGTCCATCCCTCCATCGCTCCATCCCTCCATCTCTCCATCCCTCTATCTCTCCATCTCTAGGGTGATCTTTAGTGTAAAATGAAGAGTCCTGTATATCTGTTTTAATATGTTAACCCTCAGCTCCTGACACTGTGATGGAGGAGACGGCTGATATTTCTTCCCTGACCTTTTTATTTATATGCCGTGGGTTTAGATTTTCTTCCTGCTCAGGATTTCCCAAAACTCTTTCGGTTGCTGATCTGTACTCTCTCCAGGGACGTGACTGGAGCTGCACTTAGATTTCAGAGAAGGTTATTTATTCTCCTTATATAATGCTGTGGAACTGAACACTAGCTACATTTACATGCAAAGATTTTTACCGAATCTGAGTGAATTCCTCCAGTTTGGAGATTACTGTAATATAAACATCTCACCTTACACTCTAACCGTTTAAAATCTCCTGTAACGTGCGTGCTCCGTGTAATCCAAACTAAAGTCATCCAAATGCGAAAAGTGATGTTTAGTGTCACTGTTCAAATTATAAAAAGACGTGTGATTAAGGCGAGTTCAGAATATAAGCAGGTTTCAGGTGTTTGTTTTAAACTCAGTCTCAGTCTCAGAAAAGCACACGGCAAAATTTTGAATGGACAGGAAAAAAAGTTCTCATTTCACCCAGCACTACGTATGTGCGTCATAGTGTAAACACGCACATACAAAAAAATTCTGATTCTGAAATTTAACAGATTTAAAAGTTGACGTTGAAGTTGGTGTTTAATCTGGCCATGAGGGTCACAGTCCAGTGACTTCTGTGCCGGGCCCAAGCCCGGATAAATAGTAAGGGTTGCGTCAGGAAGGGCATCCGGCATAAAACGTTGCCAAATTTAATCATGTGAATCGTCAGCATCCGGGGAATTAGCTCAAATGGTAGAGCGCTCGCTTAGCATGCGAGAGGTAGCGGGATCGATGCCCACGCTCTTAAGATTACAGGGTGAAGAGGTGAAGAAGGTACAGGAGTTTAAGTACTTGGGGTCAACAGTCCAGAGTAATGGAGA
>JAKKZN010000015.1:234448-257021 GCA_033441825.1 Pangasius elongatus | reverse complement strand
ACACGACACACAGTCCACACGTCACACAGGTCACACAGTCCACACGTCACACAGTCCACACGACACACAGTCCACACAGTCACACAGTCCCCACGACACACACGTCACACAGTCCACACGTCACACAGTCCCCACGTCACACAGGTCACACAGTCCCCACGTCACACAGTCCACACGACACACACGTCACACAGTCCCCACGTCACACAGGTCACACAGTCCACACGTCACACACGTCACACAGTCCCCACGTCACACAGTCCACACGTCACACAGGTCACACAGTCCACAGGTCACACAGTCCACACGTCACACAGTACACAGGTCACACAGTCCACGCATCACACACGTCACACAGTCCACACGTTACACAGTACACAGGTCACACAGTACACACGTCACACACGTCACACAGTCCACACAGTCCACACGTCACACAGTCCACATGTCTCACACAGTCCACACGTCACACAGGTCACACAGTCCACACGTCACACACGTCACACAGTCCACACAGTCCACATGACACACAGTCCACACGTCACACAGTCCACACGTCACCGCGTAAAACAGGAGAGAGAACTGAGGAGTTCTGGGTCAGTAATGTGATGGTTAACGTTCTGAAAGAGAATCCGGTGTGGAACCGTACAGGACCGCCACGCGGGTGGATGAGAGTGACCCGAGGACGAGCGTGATGTACTGGTACAGCGTGTAACGTTGTTGTCTCGGGGTTCACTCCTGAGCTCGGGTTACTCTCTGTGTTGAGTTTTTTCACGTGTGCGCCCGGGTTTCCTCCAGATTCTCCGGTTTCCTCCAACCTCCCAGAAACATGACCGTAGGTGGACTGGGCTGGAAAATCGCCCGGGATTGACTCCGGATCCACCGCGAGGCTGAGCAGCTTCAATAAATAAACATCTAACCAAAAAAGTGAGCTATTATTATTATTAATATTATTATTCCGTTTCTCTTACTTACCGTATTTCCTTCAGCAGTTCAGAGAAAAGTGAGAGTCAGTCGGGTGCAGCTTGCTCCAGCTCCAAGATGATGATGGCCAAAGCCAGCGTGGAGCCGCTGAAGTGCCAGAGCTGGTGGCAGTGCTGCACGTGTCTCGTCCACAGCAACGCCTGGAAGGAAGGTTTCTTCTGAACGAAGGCCACAGAACTGAGCAAAGCCGACACGAGGAGCTCAGACCGGCACAAACACAGCCGCTGGGACAAACCCTCAGAAACACGACCAGGAGAACGAAGGTCTTTCTTCTGATTCTCTTCTGCTTTTTCTCTCCAACACCTACACCTACACCCCTACACCTCTACACCTCTACACACCTACACCTGCACCCCTACACACCTACACCTCTACACCTACACCCACACCTCTACACCCCTACACCTCTACACCTACACACCTACACCTCTACACCTACACCCCTACACCTCTACACCCACACCCACACCCCTACACCTCTACACCCCTACACCTCTACACCCACACCGCTACACCTACACCTCTACACCTACACCCACACCTCTACACCTCTAAACCTCTACACCTACACCTACACCCCTACACCTCTAAACCTCTACACCTACACCCACACCTCTACACCTCTAAACCTCTACCCCTACACCCACACCCCTACACCTCTACAACCACACCCACACCTACACCTCTACACTGACATCTCTACACCTGTACACCCACACCTCTGGACCCGCACCCACACCCACACCTCTACATCTACACGTATACCCACACCTGCACCTCTACACTCATACCCACACCTGCACCTCTACACCTACACCCACATCTCTAGACCCACACATCTACACATACACCTATGCCTACACCCTCACTTCTACAGCTACACCTCTACACCCTCACCTCTACACCCACACCTACACCCTCACCTCTACACCTACACCCACACCTACACCCTCACCCACATGGGCATCGAACCTGATTTATAAAATGTTTAGTGCTCCTTCATCTCTCCCTGTTGTAAAAAAAAGCCAACCGGAGCTAACAGCTCGACTCCATTTTCCAGTTTGCTGTGTTGTGTAGATCAGTGCACCGTTTTTGTTTTCCGCACATTTTGTATATTAATCTCCTTGAGGGGAAAAAAAGCAAAGCAGGAATGATATGTGTTATGTTTACAGGTAATAGTGACATTCTGAGGACAGATCTGTATTTTTTCTTTGACAAGATGTTTCACGTTGTTTTTTTTTTTGTTTTTTATTGGATTGTATTCACAAGATTGCAAATGATGGATATTTATTTGAAAAAGATTTAAGGAAATTTATTTTTCTATGCTACTAGATATTTTTTCATTTCATTAGCAACAATTATTATATTTCATTGTTCGAAGTATTACACATAAGTGAGAGAACCAGAGATACGAATCATATTTATTCCTTTGATTTATTTACTTTCCTCTCAGTATACACGTTTTTGTAATGATCGCTCTGAAATGAAAAGGAAGTTTTAATTTTGTGTTTGTTCTTAAAAGCTAATTTTTGGGACGTGGCTGTCTTTTAAAAGTGTGCCAAAGCAGCTGTTTTACGATATTCACAACAACAAAAACATTAGTGATGAGCTCAAGACTTCACCGAATCTACGCTAAAAGCAAACCGAGAGTTTTGTGTTCACATCGCATGAGATTTTAACTCGCCGTCACCGCAGTGAAACGTTCCGCCGTTTTCTGCTTTTCATGAAATATTATTTATGAAAGCGCAAAGACAGTTTATCTATTTGAAATGCATAAAGGTTTATCAACGACTTGGTACAAGTCAGATCAGTGCCTTGACCAAATTTAATCCCTGCTGTTCCATTGCGTCGAGTGTTAGCGTGTTAGCATGTTAGCGTGTTAGCACATGGCCGAAGATCGTTCCTGGCTCAGGGCCAACGGACCTTAAATCAGTGCACAATCTGAGGGACCAAGACGCCGTTTAGGCAGGTGGTTATAGCTCCGTTTAAAAGAGAGGTTATGTTTTCTCTTGTGCTTTTTTTTTGTACGGTTGTGTTTAGTGTTAAGGAAATATCTGAGGGGAAAGAAATGACGTTAGCTATGATTTACGTTGTGAATGAAGAATACTGCGGTCGTGGCGTAAAGGTTCTAGTATAGCTTAGCGAAGACGATCCGCTCTGCTCCATCGGGTCTTTAACTGACCCAATCACCACGAGAAACGAAAGTAAATAAAACGACTCCACTGCTTCAACTGTTTCCGTGTGTTGTGTCCATGTGAACGCTTCTGGCAGACAAAAAGTACACCTAATTTAAATCTTATAAGAAAAGTGAAGCAGCTCAGCTTTAAGAAATCATAAAAACATTTCACCAAAATGATGTGGAAATGTTTTGATTTTTAATCGTGTCTTTCATTTCATCTAAAAAGCCAGTTTAATAAATTCAGCAGTAAAAACAGTCAGTGTAAAGACACCTAAACCCTCGCTTGCTAAGCCTTCTGGGTAATTAATTACATTTTTATTCAGTTAAATTCCTGGAGAAGGAACCAAACCTGACAGAAAGTAGATATATGTGAAAATTTGATGATGCCATACACGCATAGCACAAAATTTAGAAGCTTTCATTATTTTATTCCTCAGTGCTGTCGAATTCTCAGATCAGAAGGAGTTGATTAATTTTCTATAACAGCAGCTCTGACAGTCGTTCCTGCTGTAACACAAATCACAGGTTTACATTAACGCGCTCGCTCTAATACGTTATTGTTTCTATAGCAACGGCTCGTTCACAGGGACGTGTACAGCGAACGTTCCACATGGATTAATCTTAATGCTAATAATAATCAGATTTTTAAAAAACTGTATTTAATAAAGATAAACCTATGATAATTAATGTAGTGATGTTTTCTCCAAGCAGATGTTCATTTAAGAAACATTTATGGAAGGAGTCTCCAGTGTCAGTGCTTTGTAACAGTCAGTAAGTTTTCTGACTCTTCGGGACAGAGGCGTTTATGCTTCTTTGCGGTTTCTCTGTAACACGTCAAACTGCGTTATTTTTGTCTTATTAACTTCACACAGAGAGAGTAAAGAGAGGCTGGAGTGGGAACGACTGTTTATAGCTGCTATAACGTAAGCGAGAACACGAACTCGTTTCTCAGACATCCCACCACATTTCATGTAACTATAAACTGTTAAAAGGTAATTGTCATTCATTAATAAACTAAAAATTGTGATCGTTGTCGTATAAGAGGAATAACACACTTCGGGGTGATAACAGGATTATGTTCGTATATCAGCACGGCCCTGGAGTGTCACTCTTTACAGAAAACACGAAGCTGATCCGTGGTTTAGAACTTCTAGCTCAGAAGCATGTTGTGAAGTGTGTGTGATGATGATGATGATGATGATGATGGCACACTGGAGCCGATTCTTCAACGCTGATTAAGAGACGCCTTTTCCCTGGATGTTCAGGTGCCGAGCTGTGATCGAGCGTCCTCTCCAGCTTGATGGAGCAGAACAAGAACAGCATCATCCTTCTGTTATACAGAGTGAAGTGTGTGTGTAGACAACATGGGGACAAGCTTCTGAATCACACACACACACACACACACACACACACACACACACACCCCTACAATGCAGTGAAGTGAACATTTTAAATATTAACATAGTGATATTACAGAAAATAGTTTGGGTTAACTAAACGAATCCACTTTAACATCTAATATTATACCAAGAATCTATTAATGCAACCAAAATCAACCAAACGCAGTAAATCAGATCACGTGACTTTACTGAGCGCGTCTTAGTGTCTGCTCAGTTTGGGTTTTTTTGTTTCGCAGCGACATCTAGCGGATTCTCCGAAGACTTACACTTTAAAATCTGAAGACTTTTTCTCTCATTTTGGTGCCAATAAGCTAAAAGTACAGAACACACTGAACACTGATGTACTAATTATACACTTGAGTTAAAATAATGATCAAGAAAATGACTCAATTAAGAGTAAATGAGTCATGAAAGTGAAAAACTACTTGAGTAATTACTTTATAAATTACTTTAATTTAAAAGTCTACATCTGGACATGTTCTCTATCTGAGGAACACATTTTTGAACAACGATGTAAACGAACACTGAGCTGTGCTGAAGTGAACACCACCTCCCTCACCAACACTGTATAAAGAAAGGTAGCTTACATTAGCTGGCTAGCTAACTTGCTAAATTCGTTAGCTAGCTAGCTAGCTTAGCTCACATGTTTCTAGCTACATAGTTAGCTCTCAAGCAAAACCACCCCTTACACATTATCCTGAGCATTACCACATATTTAGCACAGCAGACGATCAATACAGATCATTAAAGTGACATTTTAAGTTTAAACAGAGTTAAAAAAAAAAAAAAGTCTGGCTAGCTAGGCTAGCTCACTTAGCTAGCTAATGTGCTAATGCTCATGTTTCCACAGGTTGGGTGTTAGACTGAAATGCTGAGATTTTGGTTTTGGTTTGTGTGTATTGCAAGAAAGTTTTAAATTTTTATTTATTTTAAATAAATTGAATTACTTAAAGTGTGCATGTACTGTCTTTTAACTGGCTGACAGTCTTGCAGAATCAAATGAATTATTATTTTTAGTATTCGTTTACTCTTTCACAGTTAATAAATGTGAATAATTTATCTTTAGAAAGAATTCAAGTAAAAGTACCTGAGTACATAATTATACTCTAAAAAGTGCTGAGAGAACATGAAGTTCATTACGTTCCACACATGCGTTCACACAAAACCCTCGAACCTTTTACTATGGATCACTGAAACAAACAACAAAACACCTCTATACACTCATGCAGTGTCATAATTTACATCTTTATTTGTCAAACCATACCAGTCTGTAACAGTTAAAGCAAAAAAGGCCTATAGATATATTTTACATATATATATGATACAGCTTTGACAGATACCTGTGTAGCAGTTTCAAAAACCATTTACAAAAGAGAACATTTACAAAACCTACTCTGGTATCAACATATCTATCTATAAAGAAATATATAATGGTGATAATAAAAATCTACGAAACACCTCATTGCTCTTAAGCCTCAGTCTGGCATCGCGTGAAATCCTTTAAAGCTTTATAAAGAGAGAATAATAATTACATATACATCGAGAAGTAAAGTTTAGGCACAATGTTGGCGTTAAACTTCTCCAAGCCAACAGAAGCGCTGATCACCTCACCACCATACCAGTGATGGCACCCTTATGCTTACTTTAGAAAGCTTGGCAGAAACGTTCTAAATTTTACGGCTATAATATTAAGACTATCGCCCAAAAAGCTCCCAGTTTCAGAAGTTTGTATTTCGGACAGGTTCCTACGCTGCTGTTTACACAGAGCTCTTATCTCTCCAGCGCTGAAACTGTAGTGGAGGATGTTTTCCTCCGCTGGCTAGAGACGTGCACCTTCTCCTCCAGATCTAGTCAAAGGACCAGGAGAGAGAGAGAGAGAGAGAGAGAGAGAGAGAGAGAGAGAGAGAGAGAGAGTGTGTGTGTGTGTGTGTGTGTGTAAGATTTCCCCACCCAATACAAAGTGTGTGCAGTGCATTTCCTTCAGAAGTACAGTATCTCTCCTATAGTTATCATAAAAAAAAAACCTGCTCAAACTGCAAGATGTTAAAAAAAAAAAAAAAAAAAAAAGGACATCACAAACAAAGAAGGGAGAAAATATTTATCGACACTGGTCATGTCGGACATGGAGGAGAGGGGTATAAAGAAAAACCTTCCAATTTAAGATTAGAAAATAACCTTGTCTTTATGAAACAATCTTCGATCTCAGGTGTCAGAAACGGAAGCTTCCTTTGCACAGCAAAATTCCTCTCCCATAACTTCACGTGCAAAAGCACAATGTTAAAAATCTAGGTTGTTTTTTTTTGCGTTCTTTCAATGGATTGCTTTCTCTGAGGTATTTCTATGTTTTCTTTAAGGTGATATGAAGGTTTTCCCATACAGCAGTTGTAATGCTACACGTAACTTTATGTAGAGTGTATAACAGAAATTCTACCCTCATTTAAAAATTAAGGCATAAACAGTTCCGATAATCAACCTCGCACACATAAATATTACTGACAGAAGCATAAAATAAAGTATCGCAAAGGGTCAACAAATATATATAAACTTATATACGTGAACTGAAAAGTCTAATGCTCAGCAGAAAACCTAAAAGCATATCTGTGACTCACAATCTGTCCTTGTAAAATAATAATCTAAAATAACAGTGACATCATTGGGCACCAGCTAAAATCTAAAACGAAAGCACATGGCAAAAAATTATATAAATACAATTACACAAATATATATTTGTCTTTCGTGAAAAGGGAAATTCCTTTTTTGGTTATGATATAGTGTGTGCAACCTGAGTCCCTCCTGTCCCTGTGTGTGGAGAGGGCGTGTGTGTGTGAGAGAGAGAGTGTGTGTGTGTGTGTGTGTGTGTGTGTGTGTGTGTGAGAATATTAATGTTCAGTGAACAGGAAGAGCTGAGATTGTAGAAGCCCTGTAGCTGATTGGTCGTCCAGCTTCTGCACTAACTCGCAGAGAACCTACAGGAAAAATTACAGAGAAAAAAAACAACAAATGAACAAATGATTTGACTGCAAAAAAAATAAATAAATGGGGTCAGAGGTCACAGTAACTTTAGTCCAGCCTTTAAACTTCGCAGCGAGGTGAAAGCGTGTGCCAGATTTTTATAATGAAAATGTTTAGCACATTAGAATAAACTACGCAGTGCTTATTGTACCGACGTCACTTTTCCAAGACGCTTCTCTGAACGCAGTTGTGNGAGGTTTATTATCACATGAGAGAGGCACGGAAGTGTGAGAAGGATTAACACGGACCTCTGCACCCTTTCTAGGATGTGACTGATCATCTTGTCTGTGATTCCAGGGCAGACGTCCTCAGCAGCGTGCAGACTCTTCTCCAGATCTTCCACCACACGCCTCCTCACGTCCCCGTCCCTGTGCTGCAGCTTCAGCTAAAATAAACGCACAGTGTAAATAAAACACGACTCTACGCACCTTTAGCTAACACACAGCGACACGCTGCACCTCACCTGTGGGAATCGCTGCACTGCGAATTTTGGGAATTTTGGGAAGTTAGAAGCACTTTTTGCTATATGTATGATAAATATGATAACGGTTTATTTATGTGATGAAGGTTATCATGAAGACAATACATAAGATGAGCTAAATTAACACTAAGATACATTTTAATCAAATAAGTATGTAAATATTCTATTCTCACATGAATGTAAATGATGCAGCATCATCAGCGCACCTTCAGCTCAAATCTCATCATTCAACAGTCTCGAGACTGCACTTACGTCGTCATATTTATTTAAAAAAAAACTCTACTAATCAGAGAATCAGCGTTCATGATATTAACCCTTGTGTTGTCTTAGTGTTGTCGTTTAGCAGCAGAGAAAGCGAGTGATGTCCAGGATTAATGCAGTCTTTCTGCACTGTGAAGAGGGAAAACTCAGATTTTCACAAAGTTTGTGATGAACGACTGATTGTTTCTTCATGAAAAATAGATCTGGGGTTTAACTGAATTTTAAACTGCTTTATTTTTGGGGTTTTAATGAAGGTTTAGTGACCCTTAGGACAAGAGCAGTAGACATAATGTTAAAACTACACAAGGACTAAAGAGCTGCTGCACTCGGGGCTGTTAGAGTAAAGCTTAGTGTAATGGGGATATGAGGCGACTCACTCGTTCCCTTACCTCAGTAAACACCGGACTTATAACCGTGGACAGACTGGCTGACTTTTTCTGTACCGCTTGGTCCTGATGTCAGAAGGAAAACAGCTTAAAACAGTTCAGTGGAATAAAGGAAGCGTTCTGTCGCACATCATATGAATATTTATAAGTATTAATGTATAACTCTTACGAGAGACACCATTCCGTTGGACTGTTTGTCGGGCTTCTTGCGGACGGTGGTGAAGGACCACTCAGGGGACGAGTCGCCGTCTCTGTTGCTCGGCTCTCTGTAACCACGAAAAGCACATCATGAACCTTCTCATCAGCTTTTATCGTAATATTTTACTCAACATTTAAGATTAAGATAAGTGTGTGTGTGTGTGTGTGTGTGTGCGCGCGCGTGTGTGTTCTGTACACTTCCCCTTCAGTGTACTTTCTTCACAATAGGAAAGTATCTGTGGTTCTTCGACGGACCGCTAGAGCACTTTCCTTCAGAACGTCCCTCAGGAACATTTCGGCCCGAACAGATGAAATCAGTCAGAGCTTAAATTTAAAGCATTTCTATTAGCCGTCTACCTCAATTTACCCCCAAACTGACAATCAGCTGAACAGATGTGCGTGCGTGGCTAGCTTAAAGAAAACTACAGAAAGGGTTAAAGGGCGTGTTATGGTGATTTTTCATTTAAAAAAAAATAAATAATTAAATCTTCCATAAGCAACAGTCTCAAAAAACAACAGGAAAGCGATCAGCTGTCAGGAGAGCAGGGAGGAGTAATAATATTCCCAGCTGTGCGGTCGGGAGCTGCTTACCAGGCAGAGACAATCACAGAAACTCAGCTGGATGGCGGATTTGTAGGTGATTTGTTTCTAATTAATGTTATTATTAACTTTCTATATATTCTGTGCGAGTTAAACACTGTTCAAAACACCGGCGCAAATCATTCCAGATTCTTATGTCGATTGGATCATCTCCTGTTTTATTGGGAGGAACAGACCGCTCTTCTGGAGTATTACTGAGGGAGAACTCGTGCTAGCGTACTCCGATGTTAAACTGCGGAGCTCCTGCGCAAAATGTGTAAACATCAGCAGGTCCCCTGATAGAATATAATTTAATATAATATAATATAATATAATAGAAGAGAATATAATAGAATAGAATTGTGTGAACATCGCTGAGATCGTGGCAGTGTAATATAGAGTAGAGACGAATAGATCGATATATCGGACAAGCCTAAAGGGTGCACTACTCACGAGTCAGAGTCTGAGTCAGATTCTCCGTCACTGTGGCCCTCAGCTCTCCAGCGCTTCAGCCTGTCGATCAGCTCGGTGAGGTAGGACGTCTTCTTGGCGTTCTTCACAATGAACTTGTGCTTCAGTAGCTCTTTTGCAGTTGGTCTCTGAGACGAGGAGAGACAGAAATTCACTGCATTCATTTAAAATATAACAAACTCATCTGACTGACAAGTTTTAGATAACACGAGTTCTTAGATTAAAAGCTACAAACCCACGGGTGTGTTTGTAAAATGTGCTCAGATGTATTATTATTTATATATTTATATTTTTAATTAAATTTAACTACTGTACTGCTGGCAGTTTGTGAGCAAACCTAAGTATTGTGATGCGCATTAGGACTGGGCGATATGACAATGATATCAATATCGTGATAAATTACATCACAAGACATCTTTCTGAGATATTGTGGATATCGTTATCTTTTTTATTAACTTCTTTTTTTATGTTTTTTAAATAATTATAAACTCATTGGAAGCAGCTGAAGTATCATGTTTGTTGTTGTTTTTTTTCCTGGGAAATTGTTGATATATATTGTGATCATAGAAAGTATCATAGAAATGTCTTCAGAATCATGATATGATATTTTTGTCGCATCACTCAGCCCTATTACTAAACTTTCCTTACTGGGGTTCAGACGGAAGGAAATGCGCAGTCAGAGAGCGCAGGGTGCGAGAGGCGATTTACAGGCACTTTACAGAGGTTTTATTCACAGCTGCTGACGTCCTCGGGGTTTAAACGGCAGGAGTAACTGTGGCTTTCCATCAGATATTACTGAATTTATATTCCCCATACAGACGAGTCAGTGAGTAAGCTAGCTCAAATGCACGTGGATTAATGTACACTTCGTTCTGTTACACACTGAAATACTTTTAAAACAAAAATCAAATTACACTCAGTTAAGAATAAACTAAAAGCCCAAACTATAAGACCATGTAAATTTAAGGCTCTATAACGTCGGCGTGATTCTGCGCTCTCCTCGCGCGGCGTGACGTCCGCCCTGCTGCCCTGCACACGATACACGGTGTGTGAACTTTGCTTACAAACGCAGGGTCTTTGTTCAGACACGAGTCCACAAACTCCTTGAAGGACTTGGAGAAGTCACCGTTGAGGGTTGGGGGTGTGTTCTTTGGGATGTGAAAGAGAACTCGCATGGGATGCATGTCCGAGTTGGGCGGCTCTCCTTTGGCTAGCTCGATAGCGGTGATGCCCAGTGACCAGATATCAGCCTGGAAAACCAAACAATTAACACATCGAGCCTCAGCCTCAGCACATACTCATACTACTGACACTGATACTCTGATACTGCATCTCAGTGCAGTTATAACAAATACCAACTCCATAAACATCGCCTGGCTGCATGCCTTACTTCGTGTTTGCTGTGTAAGTACATTAACACACTGAATCCTACCTTGGAATCGTAGGCGGATTGTTGAATGACCTCCGGAGCCATCCAGAAAGGCGTTCCCACAAACGTCTCCCTTTTAATCTGCGTGTCCGTGAGCTGCCCCGCCACGCCAAAATCTGCCAGCTTCACCTCGCCAGACTCGGACAACAGCACGTTGGCGGCTGCGAATCACAAACACGAGACACGATGGTGAGCCAGAGCGAGAGAATACAGACGAGTACGATGAAGGCTATGTGCAAGCTTTACTTCTCTGTGTGTTTAATCGGCGTGCGGATTTATTTGAACTCCTCGATAAAATGAGTAAAACGATCGCTGTTATTAACCAGGCGATAATTACAGCCTGACACAATCCCGCTTTACATTAAGCCTCTGTCAGTTTGTGAGTTTTAGCTAAAGGAGGCAAGTAAACTGTCAGTGTTTGGTTTAGGTTAGCGCGTCCGTAGCTTCTACTGCTAATGACGAACTCAAGAGTGAACTGTTCTTGATTTGCGAAGTTCACTAGAAAGAACAGAATCACAGTCGACATGTCAGAGATGGAGCAGCTGCAAAACAAAGTGATCCAGTCCGACTCGTGCTCAAAAACTCGTGTGCTTTTAGCCGAGTGCGCTCACGTTTCACGACTTTCAAATCCTCCGAATCGCCGACTTTAACCATTCCACTGGATGCAGCAGTGTGCACACTACACGATCTGTGACCTCTAACAAGCACGTCTGATCACCAAATCCCTCTTTCTTAAAAAAAAAAAAAAATAAAATAAAATAAAAAAAAATAAAAAAAATCATGGCCCCGCCCCTTCCCCACCACGCTCGCACGTGTGTGTGAATGTTTAGAGTTCATTAATGTGAATTAAAATCTATTACTATGTGCTCTGCTTAGCGAACATTACACACGTACACCGTTAACATCAGTTACTGCATTTATTAGCAATTTTCATTATAAATTTCACTACAATAATATTTACAATTTATTTTGGTTTAATTTAATTAGATTTTTTTCTGTATTTATTTCTGTAAAGCTGCTTTGTGATGATGTCCATCGTTAAAAGCTCTACACAAACAAAATAAAATAAAATTGAATTGTTTCCTAAACATTTGGGCCGAAAATGGTCAGAAGTGGCACTTTCGATTTTTGCCTGAAAACTTTGACCTTAAAAGATTAAACAGTCCTACAGCGAAGTGTCAGATCTAACGCTTTACAAATAAGGTGAACATGTTGGCCACGTGGACATCAGACAGTCGTTCTGTAAAGGAATTATACTGAAAATGTACCATTACAGGCTTTTATTTTTAACAGTTTACTGTACAATCGCCTAAACTCCAGCATCCAACGCCGTTAGAGTGATTGTCTCTGCCTGTAAGCAGTTCCAGACCACACAGCTGGCAGTGTTATCACCCCCCCCCGCAGTGTTATTACTCCCGCCCCGCAGGTGTAATAACCTGTTTGTTGGATAGGAACACGCTAAACACACTAAAGCGCTGATTGAACCGTATGACAGTTTCACTGTTACTGACTTTAAAATGGTAAACATTTAATCCATTATGTTTAAAGGTTAAAAAGTTAAAATATGTAGTTAGTTATGCAAGTTATTTTATGACAGATGGTTGCTATGGATTTGTTAGGTGGTTGCTATGGGGTTGTTAGGTGGTTGCTAGGGTGTTAGAGGGCAGAGCAATGCCGTTTCAGTTTGTTTTCAGTATATCTGAATGAACCTCAGCGCAAACCCTGTGAAAGCACAATAACAAACCCTTCCTGGTGTAATCCTACAGAGAGAGAAAGGAAACCGTAATTCCGATCTTTCCCAAAAGCACAAGCACACTATTCCCACACTATTCCCACACTATTCCCACACAGAATCTACTTCTGCCCTGAATTCTGTGGCTCTAAGTTAAAAACTGTCATAAAAACAGAAGAAAGGTTAATAATAATAATAATAATAATAATAATAATAATAATAATAATAATATGAAGGAGGACGCTGGCTCTGAATAAACACTAAAATGAAGCGTGATCCCGCTCCGTCCTGCGCGTTACAGCTGTGGAGAGCCGCCTGCATGAACAGCTGGAAAGAACATTCCAGTCCCATTACATTTCATCTCCTACAGATCAAGGAAAGCTGAAAGAGAAGGCAAAGTTCAGCGTCACAGCAGAACTCAGTGCAGCTATTCACAGTCGAGTGTGACCTCAGGAGCTCCACCTTCCCCTGCCCTGATCAAACAAGCGCTCAAGCCAAAAGTCTGGAAAAACAAACGAGTCACACCCATCGGCCTTTTCCACACAGACGCAAATAGACTGCACACACGAGCGCGCGCACGCACACACATACACGCGCGCGCACACACACACGCGCGCACACACACATACAGACACATACACACACTTGCGCGCGCACACACACATACAGACACATACACACACTCGCGCGCGCACACACACATACAGACACATACACACACTCACACACACTCACACACACTCACACACACAGACACATACACACACTCACACACACACACACACAGACACATACACACACTCACACACACACACATAGACACATACACACACTCACACACACACACATAGACACATACACACACTCACACACATACACAGACACATACACACACTCACACACACATACACACACTCACTCACTCATACCTTTGATGTCCCTGTGGATCTTCTTCTCTGAGTGCAGGTAGTCCAGGCCTTTCAGAATCTCCTTCAGCATCGTGGCTATCTGGTACTCGTCAAAAGGCCCGGCTCGCAACTGCACACACACACACACACACACACACACACACACACACACACACACAACAACACATGATCCGCTGGTACGAGTTCAGAAACACACACTACAGACAAAGCGTGATCTTACCAGATCCAGAGCCGATCCTCCGCCAAGATACTCCATTATGATCCAAAGCTTACTGCCCTGGATAGAGAGAGAGAGAGAGAGAGAGAGAGAAAGAGTGAGAGAGAGAGAGAGAGAGAGAGAGAGAGTGAGAGAGAGAGTGAGAGAGAGTGAGAGAGAGAGAGAGAGGGAGAGAAAGAGTGAGAGAGAGAGAGGGAGAGTCAGAGAAAGAGTGAGAGAGAGAGTGAGTGAGCGAGATAGAGAGAGTGAGAGAGAGAGAGTGAGAGAGAGGGAGAGAGAGAGAGTGAGAGAGAGAGAGAGGGAGAGGGCGAGAGAGAGGGAGAGTGAGAGAAAGAGTGTGTGAGAGAGAGAGAACACTTCTCAGAGCTTCAGACAGAATAAAAGGAACTCACACACACACACACTCTCACTCACATTATCACTCACACACACACACACACACACACTCACACACACACACTCACACACACACACTCACACACACACTCACACACACACTCACACACACACTCATGCTCCCGTGTCATTATGATTTGTACTTCATTAATATTAAAAACGTTAAATTTAACATTAATGTTCACAGGCTGTTCATTTACACAGCACACGACACGGTTCAGAATCATGAACGCTGGGCAGGTGAACGCTGGGCAGGTGAACGCTGGGCAGGTGAACGCTGAGCAGGTGAACGCTGAGCAGGTGAACGCTGAGCAGGTGCTGTCTCATTAAGGACCAGCGATGAACTTCCTGTAGGATCAGCGCTGCAATTTCTAGTAATACAGGTATTGTGACATAGCACGAGTGCTGTTAAGACTCGCTCAGGTTACAGCGAGGAGAACCACGTCAGGTGTAAGGAGAGTCGGGGAGGAGTAACATCACGGCTGTGCGGTCAGGAACTGCTTACAGGCAGAGCCGATCACGGAAACTCCGCACTGAGCGTTTCAGGGGTGCGGCGAAACCACGCGTCTAATCACTTCCTGCTCATCACCACCATTAACGCTGACACTTTACCGTAGAACTATTTATTATAATTTCAGTCCCATCCCTGATAACTACAGTAACTGACGTTAATTAACTACGAGTCTAATGTTAATTAGAGGGACACACACTGATCGGTCAGAAGGTGTGTGTAAGTCCTGTACGAGCGCACGTGTAGTTCCGGCTGTAACGTGAACAACAGGTTTATACGTTACGGTTTCTATAGTAACAGCTGTAGAGAGGATTAAATCGTTAGATGGTGCTAATGTCACACTCAGACCTGAACACAGTAAAGAAGTTCTGACCTTCAGGTATGAGCCGTAGTACTTTGTGACGTGTGGACTGTCGCACTGGCTCAGCACGGTGATCTCCTGCTGGATGTCCTCGATCTCGTCCTCGGCCTCCTCCAAGTCGATCGTCTTGATGGCCACCACATTCTGCGTGCGGCGGTCGATGCCCTTGAAGACCTCTCCGAACGATCCCTTCCCGATGCGCTCCAGTTTAGTGAAGAGCTCCTCAGGATCTGCTCGAGAGTTCTGGAGAACCAGAGGAGTTGGTTCAGTGAGGAACCTTCAGTAAGAGCTTCCACCGATCAGGGCTGGGTGATACCACCACAGAGCACCGATATCGCGATAAATAACCTCATGATACGCTTTTCTGCGATATCTCAGTTAAAATCTTTCTACTGATATTTTTTAATAAACACAAACTGAAGCAGGTTATCGTACACGATCTTTTCAATTGTGAAGTTTTTTTTTTAAACAGCTTTATTTTTTTTCTTCGTTTCAGTCTTCAATTAAAATTTTTTAATAAATATAAATGGATTTTTTCATATAAAATAAAAATAAATGCATTTTAGTAGACATTAAAAATAAAGTATCAATGAACAAGTTTTTTTTTACTTTAATAAACGCATCGCTCCTGTTGCTGAGAAACGGTTCACAGACCAACCCACTGTAATTTACACCGCGCACCGCAGGACTGGGCTGATATTATAGCGCTGCAGCACCAGGCACAGCAACGCGCCGTTTATTTATATATTTATTATTTAATTTACAGCTTGGTGTCTCCCATCAGAGCTCAGAGCTTTAGTGGCCAAAACGTTTATTCTTTCAGTAAAGTTTTTAATAATTGTTTAATCATCTATTATCTGTTTATATCTAACTGCTGACATTTTTTAATTGTCATGAGAGTTGAACCATGTTTACAGCTAACGAGCTGATACTGTAGAGTAAGACACGCCTCCAGGGGGCGGGGCTTACACTGTTATAGACGGCATTTAATTGGATGATTATGATGATTGATATTTGTACAAATCTTCAAAGATATTTTTATCATTTTCCTGGAAGTGATGAACTAGAAACCTAAAGCAAAAATCTATTCTCTTGTATTTGTTTGGAGATATCGTGCCATATCGCTGTGTGTAACACTAAAGGACAAAAATCTCTGAAACAGTGATTTTAATTTGAGGCGAACTTTAAGTTTGGTAGGACTTCCTCTCACATCTGTCTAATCCTTAGATTATTAGAGTTAGAGTGTAATGTCCGATAAAATAAATAAATCACATTTTACATGTTTTGTACAGAGTTTGCCGAAAGCCCTTAGCGTCCGAGTGCTGAGTAAACGGGTCCTCGGCTTCTTTTCTTCAGATCTCGGAGACGCTGCTCGACAGGCGTGGACAGATATTAAGTTAGAAAACACTGGAATATTCTTTAAAGCCTTTATTTCAGCCCTGAAGCTAACCTGTACGCTGTAATCATAATGATACGGTTGTTTTTAAACAGGTCCAGTGAGTACAGAGTGTGACTTTATCAGCGCACACCCAAAACACACAACAGGCATTTACAGCGGCGTCAGGAGCTGCAGCGCGCCGATAAGTGACGCAGCGATGGAAGCGCAGCGCGTGTGTTCACGTCTGATCTCTGTCCAAAGCTCAGTTCCCTCCAGCTGTCGCTCGGAGAACACGCCACAGAACTTTCACAACACCTTCAGTCAGGACAAGAAAAGGCCAAACCCACATTTAACATTTCACACAGACCTGAAAAGATCGACAGTGACCACTTACAGGAACGGCCTGACTCCGAAAAATCAGCACCAGTCTCTGATCTGGTTTATAAACCTGGAACAAACTTCGAATCGATTCGAGAGAGAGAGAGAGAGAGAGAGAGAGAGAGAGAGAGAGCGAGAGAGAGAGAGAGAGAGAGAGAGACAGAGAGAGAGAGAGAGAGAGAGAGAGAGAGAGAGAGAGAGAGAGAGAGAGNACACACCTGCTACACACCTGCGACGCTGACATGCAGGAACAGTGCTCGCTGAAGTTAACTGATGTTAGCCTGCAGCTAATTATTTAATTTTTTCAGATCTCACTAATCCACACTTCTATCGGCCGAAGGTGTGAACTGTTGTTATACAAGTGAGGGCATGTTCACTTACAGCACTAAAAAATGCTGATTTAGATATAATCACTACGCTGGGTCACGGATACACAACACGGATACACAACACGGAGTCGCAAGCGTTTTAGAGAAACATGCAAAAGATTTAAAAAAAATAAGATTTAGTTTGAGAATTAATACAGTAAGTTCTCGGAAAAAATAAAGACAGTGAAAAACGTTTATAATTTGAAAGTATAAAAACGTTTTATAAGTTGAACTGAATCAGAGCCAAATCGAATCGTATCAGTGGTGAATCAAATTGAAGTGAATCGAATCATTAGTTCTTTAACCGTATTGTATGAAAGAGAGAGAGATTCGTTCACACACGCTAACTGCCCGAAGTAGCGAATCCACTCCATGCCTCTCCTCTCCACGCCACGCCTCTCCACGCCACACCTCTCCACGCCACACCACGCCTCTCCACGCCACACCACGCCTCTCCACGCCACGCCTCTCCACACCACACCACCGCATGCCTCCGCCGTGACCTCAGCACCAGCAGAGCATGACCAGGCCAGAGGAAGGGCAGCAGTGCGGCGAGCGATTGCGTGAGGAGGGCGGAGCAACAGCGAGTTCGTCTCCTCCTGATAAAAACAAATGCTGCTTAATGACTCGCAATCCGTCAGCTAACAACATCACCAGGGAGCTTCGTTTGTGCTCGAGCTGATTCATCAGGCACTGCGCGCATTTCTCAGCACTTCTGTGGCTGCAATCAGCACTCACACACGCACGCATGCACGCACGTACACACACACACATTAGCGCACGTACACACACACACACATTAGCGCACGCGCGCACACACACGCACGCACACGACGGAACAAATCACCAAAAAGAGTTCAACAGGAAGAACTAAGAAATGTGTGAATGGGACAAAATCATGATCAGGGATTGGTCGATGGAAACGGAGGTGATCAGGGATTGGTCAGAAGTGTTCCACAGTCCAGTGTAACACACTGATGGAGTGAACCTGCTCTCTCTCTCTCACACACACTCTCGTTCTTTCTTTCTTTCTTTCTCTCTCTCTCTCTCTCTCTGAACAAGAAGCTCAAAGAAGAATTTAGAGTGTTGTATTTAGGGATCAAATGAAAGAAATTATCTTTAGCTTAAACAGACGTCCCTTTCCTCAGGACTTCAGCGTGAGTCTGAGAGTCGAGCCGAACGTCACCAGGCAAATGCAGCTCCAGTGTGACGTAAATAAAGCCTCGTGATTCAGAAGAGCGTAAACACACACAGGATTCGAGTCACAGCTAAACTGAGGGAACACCACACTGTACAGACTTTACACCATTTCTACAAATTTAATCAAATTAAAATACTGAGTTTATTAAACGTTATTAAATTACTTTAGCTTTAGTTTCTGCACTGAAAGACACACAGGACTTTACGGTGTAGAGGTGTAACGCAGCGCCACAGTCGGTATCTGTGTTTACTCAGTGCTCCAAACATTCATATCTGTATCTGTATCTGTATCTGAGCCCGGAGTGGGCGTGGCCTAAACAGGAAGGGTTTTTTAAATGATTAAATATGAACCCTTCCACTCCACCCCCGAATCTGGAGTAGCATCAGAGAGGTATAAATGATTTTTTAATTAGATAAACTGTAAACATTTTCTTATGTTTACAGTTTTAGTTTTTTTGTAAAATAAACACATTTTCAGATTCTTTTAACTTTTAAATTCACTTTATAAATTTACTCTATATACTTAACAGATTTATTTATATTTGGCAATGATGAAGTTAAATTGAACTTGTTAATACTTGTTAAAGATGTTTCTCTGCGGTTGGGAAAAATGAACATAATTTCAACATCGTAATAAATCATGTCAATATCTTTTCATCAGATATTCTGCATATGGTTTTATTACCTTTTTTATTTATTTTTGTTATTTAATAATAACAAACTGACTGGAAGCAATTGTAGTGCAATAAAATGCAATACTTTCAGTATTAAATTTAAAAAACATTTTTTGATAAATGTGTTATTAAACAACATACTACGACTTATAACAGTTTTTAATGCAGCAGTAATGATATTTAAATTATACTAATGAAAATAAATATCATAAAACATATCACGTGTCACAGAAATGCCTTAAAAAGAAATCACAATGTTTTAAATCGTATCATCCGACCCGACGCCGTGCAGTAAATATTCCATTACTGTAAATAAATCTTACAGCATAAATGTCAGAAATATTAAGTACAGTGCAGATAAAGTAATTTATACAGGAACTGTTTACAGTAAAGCTTCAGTTTAAAACGTTCTCAGCTGCAACTCCACAGTCGGTGAAAAACATCCTGAACTGAGGAAACACCAGGATTTATGATTTACCTGAAGCGCTAACGGTGCAGCGGAACGCTCTCCACTACTTAATGTCTAATGATTAACGCTTTAACGGCTCAAACTCTGACCAACGCCCCAAAGCAAACGCTCCGCAGCCTGCAGGAGAATTCAGCAACGTTCTTTAATAGCGAAGGTCTGAGATGTTAAAGTTCTTCTTAAAATTAAAAAATCAGTGTTTTGGAGCTTTCTGTCGTTTAGCGTCACACCGATAAGGAACTTTATCTCAGCATAAACGAATAAAGAACAGATTTGGAGATATTCTCAGTTTAAGTTTATCACTTCCAGGAAAACGTTCACTTTTTTTTAAACCTGAAGCTCTTCAATGCTGGAGCACATTGTGAGAATCGCATCTTTACAGCGTCGGGGTTCTGCATCCGTAAGAGTCAGTAAAAGCCTCTCGCTAATCTCTCCACTGTTCTCCGTGTTTAGCTAGCTCGCTGTCAGGGTTATTTAGATTGGATGGGGGTGTGGCTTATCTCAAACGCTATTGGCTGTTGTGTAAATCAGTCAAACACCCCAACATGATGTCACTCTGACTTCCTGTTTCAAACCGTCATACAGAATCAAGTAAACACAGTTACTCAGCAACCACATGAGCAGAGTGTGTGGATTTACATCCATCTTCATCATAATCATCATCTAATGAATGTGAATCTCCCACAGTACAGCTGTAGCTCCAGACTGTATAAAAATATTAATAATGTCAACAAATAAATACAAAACAAAACATAATAAATTCAACTGGACTGGTTCGGAATCGAGCAGGAATCGAATCCTAATGGTTCTGAAACAAATCAGTAGTGAATCAGTAGTAATTCAGTAGTGAATCAGCAGTAATTCAGTAGTGAATCAGTAGTGATTCAGTAGTGAATCAGTAGTGAATCAGCAGTAATTCAGTAGTGAATCGGCAGTAATTCAGTAGTGAATCGGCAGTAATTCAGCAGTGAATCAGTAGTGAATCAGCAGTGATTCAGTAGTGAATCAGCAGTAATTCAGCAGTGAATCAGCAGTAATTCAGTAGTGAATCAGTAGTAAATCAGCAGTAATTCAGCAGTGANAGTGAATCAGTAGTGAATCGAGGTGAACCGAATCATTACCTGTTTGTATCCTTTGTGTTTTATGGATCGTGTAATACTGAGATTCACTGCATTAATAAACATGAGCTGAACTGAGAAGAAGAGTATATTAAAGAAATAAAATCGAGGCTAAAGCACTTTATAAACATTAATAAACATGTATAAACATGTGTGAATATGAATAAACGTTAATAAGCGTTAATAAACATGAATAGGCGTGTGAACGGGCGCGGGGGCCGCGCGCGCCTGCTCCGCTCTGACAGGTGTGTGAAAGCGGTTAAACCCGTTTACCGTCAAACTGCGATTCACACCGACACTCAGAAAACACTCAGAAAACACACGACGTTAAAGCACAGAATCGTTCAGTATTAAAGTCTGAACTTTTCTGACGGAATTCTACAAAACTGTGACATAAATCTGCTGAAAAGAGCAAAATGCTGACGTTTGTCGCTGCTCAGGTAAGGGCGAGGGCCGAGTTTTACATTTCCTACCCGTATTCAACAAATCCCGCCTCCTGGGCTAGGATTGGACAGAAACGTCCAGCCTCCCGCACTACCATTGGCCACTATTAATAACCCCGCTAAAGGATTGGTTGCCTCTACTTTAGGGCTAACTTCTAACCAATCATAACGCAGGACGCTAAATTTTTCGTGAAAACAGGTAGAAAGAGAAATACGTCTAAGGGGCCTTTGGGTGCCACCTTCCGAAACTTACCTGCATTCCGGGAACTTGAACAGCCACCGGTGACTGAGCCATCTTCCCTCAATCCGAGAAAACACAACCGAAATAAAACCCACGCGCTCCTCTCTCCGAGTTCACGTCGTCGTAACTTGGAAACTTCAGCTGAGGGGGGAGACTGCAGCGGGGAGACAGAGCCGCCTGGAGCCGCCTGTAGCCGCTAGCGGGCTAGCCTCGACCGACACAAAGCTCTAACTTTAAACCACAGCGCGATCAGGAGAGAGCATGGCTTCCTCCCGCACCACTCACTCGCACACGCTTTAACCGGTCCCCGGACACTGCAGGAGGCGTCGAGCACTCGTTACATTGCGGGCTTGTTGCTGTTGTTGTTGTTGATGTTGTTGTTGTAGTAGTTGTTCAGACGGAATGTTGTATAAACTTCAGCGCGGGGACGCGACCGCCATGTTGGAAACCTGCGCTGGAACTCGCGCGCTCTCGGGTGGAGCCGCGCGCGCACTGTGGAGCGGTGACGTCACGTCGGGGTGGGGTGGAGGGGGAGAGGAGGGGGGAGTCATTACAACAGGAGCAGTGTCTCATTACTTCCTGAGCACTAACTAACTAACTAACTAACTACACCCTGTACTGTTCACTCCATCCAATCTCACACTCACTCTCACTCTCAAACACTCTCACTCAATCTCACACATTCACGCATTCACACACTCACTCACACTCACTCACACTCACTCACACACGCTCACTCTTACATTCTCACACACTCACTCACACTCTCAAACACACTCAC